>KZ651290.1:502319-523579 GCA_001010745.2 Gerris buenoi
TCAGATTAATCTGAGATAGAAAAAATCATTTGATGATGATAAAATTTAAAGATTTCAACTTATATTCTTTAACTGAGCAGTTGTTTACAACATTTCAATAAATATATTATTATTTGCCGATAGTCCACGAATATATTAGAATAAGAATGTCAATTGTTTTTCACGTTTGACCTTCAAAACAAGAGGAATTACACTGATTACATGAGATTTTAGCATGGAACTGGAACATCCTTTGTGATTACCATTCTTCGGATGATTAACATCCTTCGGGAATTTTAAAGCCTTGTTCCCACGGCCTGTGGCTTGGCGAGCCTACTCACAGACTTAGGGTCTATTGTAACCTGTAGTGTTCCAACCTCAGCCTCAGCCGTTCCTATGGTGCGGAAAGGCTCGCGGCTTGACGAGTCTCGAACGGCCGTAAGTCCAAAAAGCCAAGCTAGGGGTACAGTGCTCTGATGTCTGTGTGTTTACAGATCTCAGTATGGTTAGATAAGCAACTGCAACAAATAGGGTTGCCAGATTTCTGAATGTAAAAACCGGGACACCCCCCCTCCCTCGGGGGGGTCCGGAGTCCCTCCCCCGGAAAATTGTGAAAAGATGACCTCTCAAAACAGTGCTTTTATGCATTTTTCTGAGGTGAAATTGAAAATGAGGTGAATGTAAAAAATATGTATTAAAAAAAAGTCGGGTTTTTTTTACTCAATTGGGTGTCTTTTTACTCTATCTGGGAGGGGGTAGCACGAGCCCCCTATGACCCACTGTAACTCTAAGTGGCGAAATCGAATAAAATAGAGTGGGGAGCCGGGAGCCACTTCTAGAATACTCTTCAATTCATTCAAACTTCAAACAAGGTGAATTTAAGGCGATTTGGACATTCTTTTTTAGAGCTTTTTCAGCTAAAGCGGCAAATGAAGTTTGTTTAAAATTGTTTCTGCAGAATTTTTGAAACATTTATTATCAAAATCGGTTTTTAGACTTAAAAATTTAAGTTTTTACCTATAACGCTATATCTACTATGCTATTAATTCTTCCAGATTCATTTTGAAATTCCAGACAATGAAATAGTAATAAACATAAATGAAATAAACAGACAAAAAAATAGTAATGGTTTATATTGCATTGGTGGGAATCCCAGTTAGCAATTTTAATATCAACTTGACTACCTAAGAGATACAATTTTACAATAGAGGGGACATTTTTTGTTTCTTACAAAATACGCAAAATGAGAAGTCCTTAAAAATGTTTTTTTTTTTTAATTAAGGGGGATACAAAAAGCACAATTTTTAAGGACGAAAATAAATTGGTACAAAAAACGAAACCAAATATTTATTTGTACTCATGGCATCCTTCTCCTTTATTTAACACCCCTCAGCTCAGAACGCATCTTCAATAAAAAATGTCAACCCCTTAAACTTCCTTGTTTAAGGGATTTTTTGGGGCTTCCATGTATGTTTTTCTTGTTTTTGGTTTATTACAACAAAGTTTCAAATTTCTTGTGTTAGGTGTATACCTTCGGAGATTCAGATGAGAAACAGGTTAACACGACTGAGGGGAGGGGGGCGAGAAGGGGGTTAAGAAGAAGCATATTACAGCGGTTTTATGCGTTTTGATATTGACCAATCAACTCTATTGATTTTAAATGCTTTGTAACTCATAATGATTAGCGAATATATACTTTAATATACAAGTATTATGACGATGAAGTTTTTTGATCAGCATCGACGTGAGAGGCATGAAGGAGCGTAATTATACCCGAGTATCATTCAAAATAAAAACTCATAATACAAATTTACNGGGGGTGATGGTTCGTTCATAGAAGAATAATTAAAAATACAATTTTTACAAACTAGTCTTATTTTCAACATTTATTTTTTTTAATTTCTATATTGTTTACGTTAATTGTTTCCATGTGCAAAATCTGGGGAAAACTGAAAGACGGAATGTGGTTCAAAATTGGGTTAATAGGTGTGCGATGAAACTTACAAAGCAAAGTAATATAAGACCAGTAAAAACATAGGACTTATTGTGTTTTATGAGCAGTATAAGTATTAAAAAAACCCTATCATCGAGACCCCATGGGTATTTTCTTAAGACTGTATATTTTCAGGGGGGGGGGGGGTCAGCCCCACGTGGGTGCGCCACTGACTAGGATACCACTACTACCTTGACACTATGAAGAGGATGTGCTGTTCTTTAATTACTGATGGCCATAACTGTTTGAATAGTAAGAGACCTTCTAAGACCTTAGAATTCAGAAAGGACTCTATGCTGTATTTGCTTCAGGTTTGTTTTGTTTAATAGCAAGACAATGCATGTCGAGACACTAAGCTTAACAATGTTTGTTTGTTTGTGCAGGACAGTGCCTCTATAGAGCAGCTTCTGCACCTGTCGGTGAGTTTAGTGGAGAGGTGTGTAGACTGTCTGCCGGTAGGTTTACACCAGGCATGTCAGCTGATAGAGTCAATCCTTCCCGCGGGTTGTTCTCCTCTAGGTGACTCTGTAATGATACAGCTGTTGTTCTGTGCTCTATACACCCAACTCAGAGAGACAGAGCTGGCTGAGGCACTCTGTGCTATAGACTCGCAACTGCTCTCAGAACTACAACAAACCGCTCAGTATACACTTTACAAAACATTTATATATAATGCGTCAGCCACATTACAACATCATAGGACCTGTTTGTACATCTTATTGGGTTTATTAGTATATTCTTATAGGATTTCTAGTAATCATTAACATTATGTTGATTTGTTTGATAAAGGAAACATGAGAGTATAGCAAGAAATTGTTACGCACTGGAGTTCTCCTCTCAGATGTGTGATCTTCTCGTGTCGCAGCTCCTCCTCACAAAGACAGGAAGAATATCTCTCATGGTAACCATTATATTCTTCTTCTAAAGTACACTTAGCCTGCATTAACTTCCTCATTGATAATTTGCAACACTTGCCCTTACTTATTAGTCACCTGCAAGAGAACAAGTAGCTCTAATAGGGTTGAATGTTTTCAGGGGCATAGTGAAAAGGGGGGAGAAGGGGTGTACCAGTCTTAAATTCTCGTGAATTATGTCTAACTATAAATTTTGTTTAGCTTTTCACTTAGGCTAAGCTCTTTTTTCAGCTTTACCTCTATTTTTATACTTTTTATCTTAATATTTATTGTTTTTTAAGGGTTTTGCTATACAAGTCCATAAAATGTTATATTGGTGACATCACAAACAAAAGACAAAATACTAGGTTACATTTTATCTCTAAGAGGTCTTAACATATTGTCATTGTTGGTAATAGAGAAGAAAATAATCATATTGTGATGTGTTCACACTAACCCCAGGTCATTCATTAAATATGTAGTTGTTTAAACACCGCAGCACCAAAGTAAGATAGTTAGTTAATAATGTTGCTGTATGCAGGTGATGTATAAGTACATAAAGGAGCAGTGTGACTGGCTACATGTGGAGCTCGGGGAGTCTCTACCTCACCCCAACGAGCAGTCTTTACTCTACACCATGTTCCACATAGCTAACAAACAGTTCGATCAGGTACCTTACAATACAGTTACTTTAATTGCAATTAAATCAAGAGTCACGAATCAGAGAGCAGAGGTAGATAAAACTGAAGTTACAAGATAATTGTAATTATATGTAAAATACGTGGTGTGATCAAAAAATATCCGACCTTAATTTTTATTGGCAATACAAAGGAAGCTGTGGGGGCGGGGCTTGGTGTACGGTTGCAGGCATGCCTAGTGAGAATGCTTAATTTTTTGTATGTGCCAGTGGGCGATAGGCTATTAATTAGTGAGCCAGTGTGAGTGAGTGTTGTTGCATTTTTCTTTCTGACAAAATAACAGAAGAAGACGAAAAGCGTTACTGCATCTATTTTTTTTAAGCCTGGTGTTTCTCATGTGGAAACAATCCGCAAGATTTAACAAGTGAGAATCACCAAGCTTAAAACAAAATGGATGCAGTCATGCTGTTTGACTTTTTCTGTTATTTTGTCAGAAAGAAAAATGCGACGACACTCACTCTCACTGGCTCACTAATTAATAGCCTATCGCCCACTGACTCGTGTTGCAGACGTATAAAAAATTGAGTATTCTCCCTATGCATGCCTGCAACCGTACACCAAGCCCCGCCCCCACAGCTTCCTTTGTTTGGCCAATAAAAATTAAGGTCGGATACTTTTTGATCACACCATGTATGATAGTTGTGTTAAAACTTTGACAAATTTCTGTATAGAAATTAATTAAATAATTAATATTTTTTTATAAATTTGAAAAAGAAACATATGAAGGTTTGAGAATGTATCAAGTTAGATACAAAATATCACCAAAATAAATTAAAGCAAATGCATTAGCTTTACTTTTATTATAAAAATATGCCTGAAGGTAAAAAAGGAAACGGAAGGGGAAAAAAATAAATTAAAGGGGACAACACATCCTCTATAACTGACAAGTTAGATGCTGCCTCCCAACAATTTATATAGACTTTCTGCACATTTATTTAAGAGACTTTCAATTGGATATTATTACTATAGAAATCGTTTTCAGGTGCTGTCAAGGAAGTGGGAGATAGACTGGGATTCGCTGCTAAGCATCCCTCTAGGTATCAGTGCCGAGGCTATATGGGATCTCGTATCATCCAGACTCTGTAGCGACGACGATGGACCTCAGCTTGCTCAAACTAAACTAGCATCTGACCACCTTATAGAAATATTCAAGCAACATGTCAAGCATATTGCTCTGCAGTAACAAATTAACTCCTCTCACCTGGACATGAACCCATGTCATTTCTCTTCGTAAAAATGTTAAACGATACGCTTGGTTTCTTCTTACTTGTTAGAAAGTTGAAGATATTGTTTAAAAAATATATATTTGTTGACAAGAAGTACCCCCTTGATATATTAGTAGAAGTACCTCTCCCACTACTCTGATTACTTAATAGGGGTCTTTACATGGATTGCTTTGCAATCAATCCATGTTTAGGTAGGAATAGCGTGGAGGGCAGAACAAAACACAGTCCCCAGTTTGAGTCAGGTTGGAACAGCTTTAACTTCCATTGCACCTGCCCGTGACAATAACACAGGAAGGTTTTCTACTTGGTTGGAACAAACTTATTTGAGTAACTTAACTGAACACTCTTATCCCTCAGGGTGCAGTTAATAGAACAAAAACAAAGCAGGAATTAAAAATAATATAAATATATTTGGAAAAATATTAAAAGCAAAAACATTATAAATTTGTTGAACAAACTTGCAATATAATATTGATCCCACAATCAATAATTATATATATATTTAAAAGTGAAGTATCAAAATAAAACTAGTTAAAATAAGTTTTTTTATAGCTCTGATTGACTTTGAATGAATGAATTTACAAGATTGTTTTATCCCATCATGGACTTCTAAACAGTCCTTTAATATCACTCGAATAAAATAGGATAAAATGTTAGATCTTATCGATATAGTTTTAAAATCAGTCTTGAAATTTCTAGGATTAATTGATGAGGCACAAAATGATGGCAGGTAAAGCTTGAATGTTTGTAAAACATAAGGTAGGTACGGACCACTTGATTGGTTGTAACAGTGAAAGCAGGCACCACTTGATTGGTTGTAAAAGTGAAGGCAGGCACCACTTGATTGTTTGTAAAAAGTGAAGGCAGGTACCTCTTGATTGTTTATAAAAGTGAAGGCAGGTACCGCTTGATTGTTTGTAAAAGTGAAAGCAGGTACCACGTGATTGCTTGTACAAAGTGAAGGCAGGTACCACTTGATTAGTTGTACAAAGTGAAGGCAGGTGCCACTTGATTGTTTGTAAAAGTGAAAGCAGGTACCACTTGATTGTTTGTACAAAGTGAAGGCAGGTGCCACTTGATTGTTTGTAAAAGTGAAAGCAGGTACCACTTGATTGTTTGTAAAAATGAAAGCAGGTAANGAAAGCAGGTACCACTTGATTGTTTGTACAAAGTGAAGGCAGGTGCCACTTGATTGTTTGTAAAAGTGAAAGCAGGTACCACTTGATTGTTTGTAAAAATGAAAGCAGGTAATGCTACTCCCACTTGACAACACATTTTTTGATAAAACAGATTTATTTTTTTGGCTGCACAGTCATGTTGCTCTTCTCAACAGTGTCCTGCAAAATAAAAATTAAAACATCAAAATATTAGTACGTTTATTGTTTATTTAGTATTTCCTCATAGACATAGTAATTCCTCCCATCTAATCCATTTCTGGCCAAACAGTTGCTCAGTCCAGCTATATTTCACTCAGTCAAATAATTACAACACTTAGATCTGCCATCGGTTTTCTCATGGAAAATTATAAATCACAGTTAAGACCATGAGGGTTAACAGGTGTGCCTTTTATCTTTTTAATTAAAATGACAATATGGAATAGCTCTTTGTCTCAACTTGTCCCACATATTTATTTCAAAACCCCCATTCTGAAACTCATTTATTTTAAATATTCATGAAAAAAATAATCACTCAAAAAACCTGTGAACAAAAATCATAAATTTGATGCTAAATTGTTAAGAAAATTACTTTTAATATCAGGGTATTATGGTCTTATTAATGACACATTTAATAAAAGCTTGTTGGAAGACACACCACTAGTAACAAGCTTTCTTTCAAAAAAGTAGGTATTTTAAAGTCAAAACTGCACAAATATCAGACTTTATACATTAAATCAAAGGTATAACATAAATTAATGATTCAATTTAAAAAAAAGGAGATATCAATTTCAATTGTTTGAAGGAATGAATAAAAAGATGAACTCAAATTTTCATTAATTCTGAACTCTACAATAGCAGCAGTTGCATAATGATAGAACATTGATAAAACAGAGGAAAGAATGTGGGTTAATATGAGAATGGAATTACCCTGAGAATAGAGATAGACTCGTCCCAGTTCTGTGCAGCGATCTTGGGAACAGCGACAGTAAACAGTTTAGTTATCTTATGAACGTTGGCTTTAAATGTCTCTAACACAGAGTTGACGTTAACGACTCCCTCACGCCAGCAGTCGTAGTCTGTAGCCATAGCCACCGCAGCGTAGCATAGTCCCGCTTCCTTCGCCAGGAACACCTAAACAACAACAAAAGTTTGCCAACACGTAAGCCTAGTTTACAAAGCCTAGTTAGGGGTTTCTAACCACCTCCAACCTTAGGCTCGCCACATCATGAAATGAACTTAAATAATGCAAAGTTCGTATTTCCCTAGTTTTCGATGCATCTACAGATACATCTGATTCAGCTCAAAATTAGAGGAGTTAACCGTGAATTTCAAATTACCGAGGAACTGGCTGGTCTTCATTCGACGGAAAGTACAATAAGTATTGAGTCGACAGTTCATATATAAATTATTGAATTCAAAACCGATGAAAACTATAAGCAACATTTTCAGGAACACAACAAAAATGGAGATCTATTACCATTTTAAAACTTTTTGCCAAATTACTTGAAAAGCTTTGCTCTTACTTTTTTTTCAGTTTTTTGCTCCATTTATGTTTGCGAGCAGGCGTTTTCCAAGATGAACAATGTAAAGTGGGAATTCCAATATTTTCTGAATGACAAATACTAAAATCCTTACTAATGGTAGCACTAAGTTTGAGCCAGAGTGTGGTTGATATTTCATACACGAAGCAGTGCAAATCATCATAACTTCTGAAAGTACTTTGATAGATATGTTTAATTAGGATTAGGTGATTCCCTCTTTTGGTTTTAACTGATAATATAAATATTATATCACTAGGCTATATGGTTTGATGAAATACCATATCCAGTCCTTTAACAATAAATATTAGAGACCCCTGAGCTAAAATAATGAGTTATTATTGATAAAAAACCACAATAGCTAATACAAACTGGTTTTGACCACTTTAGGGGTATAACCTGTTCACAGTAAAATAGATTATAGGGAACATGACTTAAAACTGTTGATTTATTTAGTGTAATTGACAATATAGGAATACCTCGGGTACGAGAGTCATGTTGACAACGTGGCAGCCCCAGGATCTGAAAAGGTTGCTCTCAGCCTTGGTTGAGAATCTTGGTCCCTCTATAGAGACAGCAGTGCCTTCCTTGTGCAACTTGATCCCAAGTTCTTGGGCCGTGTCTATCAGCACCTGCCGAGTTCTCTCGCAGAATAGAGGCTCCATTGGCACATGACATACTCCGGTGCATGTTGGCTCACTACCATCGTAAAATGTCTGAACTCGTTTTTGAGTTCTGAAAAATCAACTTGCTGTTAATTATCATGGTAATTTGTTTAAATTCTGTTTTATAGAAACTTGCAGAAGGGCTTTTCTAAGTGCACTTTAGGTCCTTTTTTGCTGTGAGATATAACAAAAGTTGCAGGGGTGAGATAGGGACTAAACGAGAGTGGGGGATCATTCTAATGTTTCAGAGAGCCGAAATTGGGACACTGTGTTCAGAACATGAGGCTTTGCATCGTCATGGTCCACTTGGTCATGGCATTGGTCGTCAGTTTATACTTCTCCACTAGTTTCTTTTTCAAGAGATGGCCTACCTTATTTCTGCAAAACTTTTTTTTAGTACTCAACAGCGACTGTATGCCCTCAAAGGACTAATTTAGTGTATATCAGTCAGTAACTAAAAAAAAAAAAACCTAATGACCAGTGCCTCGTCAACCAATTTTTTACCCCTAGTCTTTTGATTGTGCAAAACTGCAGTTTACTAGAGTCAACAAAACACTACTTTATATATATGTATAAATAGATGCTGTGTTAAAGACACAGTCAATGTGCTTTGTGGTGGGTTTTATTGGAGTGGTGTGGTTACCAGAAAACTCCAGTAGATGTTTCAGGGTATGCTCAGTGATTATCTCCAAGACCAGTCACAATGTTTATTGAACCACCCTTATATCTTAGCGAAGAGGTTTAGATAAGATCCTACAGAACTCACAAAGTAAACTTAACGAGGCACAATAACTAATATTTCATCACTTATAGCAAAATTAACATGCATTAAAATTACATGCGCTCTCAACACGTAATCCACACTTTAGAGGGAGAAAGGACACCTACATAAGTAAAGTGCCGACATTAAAACCTAGCAGTATAAATGTAGAGTATAATGAGTGAGGGTTACCTATCTATAACTCCGTCAACAGCGATAAAGTCTCCTGGTTTAATATCCTCACGAAGGGAGCCTACAGCAGTTGAAACTATGACATGGGTACAGTTGAGAGACTTCAGAGCCCAGATATTAGCTCGGTAGTTGACATTGCTGGGGTTCACAGAGTGCTGGCGTCCATGCCTAACAACAAAACACATAAGACATTAAATAAATGATCCACAAACTGACATCACAATATAGTCAGTCTGCAACTTCAACATAACTCTCTTGCATTATATTAATACCAAAACTTTAAAAACAAAACACTAATTAATAAAGGATTTAAAAAATATAAGAAACAGAAAAATATAAAGTATCTGATATAGGTACCGAGCAAGTAGGACACAGTCGACTCCATTAATTTTTCCCTCAATAAGAACATCTGAAGGGAAACCAAACGGAGTTTTGATCTTCTTCTCCACTCCTCCTTCCAGGATATCTGGGTTGTTCAGCCCTGAACCTCCGATGATCCCAACCTGATTAAAAACAATAAACTTAAAATAATTGTATCCAACACAAAGTAGAGGGATTTAGTGGGAGCCGATCAGGAGCCCTAGTTTGGACCATCGGTGCCTCTCTGGTTGCAGGTATGCATAAGCGCATTAGTTAAGTCCGAAAGTGATCAGGGAATTAAGAGCCCAGGCCTTCCACTAAGCTGGTGTAAGGGTTTTTTGTTTGAACTGCACTTTTACCTGGAACTGGACGACTGGACCACGAATGTTCAATATAAAAATTTGTTTTAACAAAAACTTTTTGCATAATATTTGAAAAAAAGGCTATTCTATGACGTTTATTCCAAGAAACCCCATTTCATGACGTTTATTCGTAAAATGGCTATTTTATGACAAAATCATATGACTATGATGTTTATGACTTTTTCCTGTCTCTGTTTATTACACATAACATAACTGCTAAGTTTCAAAATTTTGTACTGGGTACTTTTGGAGATCAGGGGCATTACAGACTAACAAGCAAAGGAATGTATAAGGGAACTCATAATTACCTAGTAACTCTAAAACAACATAAATTTTATATTTCAATAAAGACTAGTCCCACAAAAGCTTTAGATGTAAATTGTTACAAAAATTAGGTAGATCAATTTGGTTGTTGGAGTTTTATAAACTATAAGTAAGTTTTTTCAAATTATCTGTAAAAAATTATTTAATTTAATTGAAATCTCAATCTATAGTGTTTCAATCTCTCAATTTAGTTGAACCTATATAGGTCTTTGTGTGTGTCTTTATGTTAAAATCTCCTTCAAAATATTTTGTTTAAAAAAAGAGAGAAGAGAGAAATTAGTATAATTTTCCAAGTGTACAATAACAAGGCAAATAGTAATGTTATCAGTTTATGTAAATAATATGCTGGTGATATGATGATAACAACTCGTTGACAATCGTCTTAATCAGAAATATAAAAGAATTTCATAAAACTAATTACTTGAAGCTTACAAGTAACAGTGTAGAGTTTTTAAATCGTCACCTTTCTATTTGATGAATGGGAGAAATTATTCAATTTATAAATTATTTCACTTTGATTTGGAGTAACATTTGAATAACTAACCTATCAAGTGAACAAACTAACATCAGCTTGATTTGTGGTCTACTAATAAATATTTTATACTAAGGAATGTGAAAATCACATTGACCACCAAAATGGGCAGGACATGGCCACTCTCCACAGGTTCATTTTTTTCAAATGCCTATTGCCAAGCTATGTCCCGCAGACAAACTGAAGCGACCACATGTGCCAAAAGGCACTAAAAGATTTACTTGTACACAAAATTCTAACTTGATGTTATACTCATGCCATTTTGCTTTGTTATTCTGACAGCAGGGGAAAATAAAAAAAAGGGGAGGGGAGCCAATGAGAGCTCGAGATTTTGCCGGGTAGAATGTAAGGACTAGGCAAAAAAAATATAACTAGATAACCTTAAGATAACCACTTAGTGGTATTATTTTTTCCCTCATAAGTTGGCCAATCTGAGCTGTCAAATTTACGAAGTACAAAGGCATGAGTATAGTCAGACACTTTTATACACGCTACCTCCTGGACAATAGTAGTACAAAAATAGAATATTTTGGTGTTTCCTCATCTTCAATGCTTTTCTTCAAAGAGTAATAACAGTGATAGCAACCATTTTTTATTCTGCTTACAATTTGGCTTTAGTTAAAATTCTACATAAGAATTATCTGATAACACGGAATATACAAGATTGTTTCATATATTCTTAGACTCGTCTTGATAGAAATAACTTAAAATAATAAGGCCAACTATTATTATTCTCCAACCCATAAGTAATTTGAAAAATAAAAGGAAAATCTCAACTTGAAATAATAACAACGAGGCGATCCTTAAAAGATTAATAATAATAATAAAACAGTAGTTGAGTACAAATTTACCGGCAGAGTCAAAGAGAAGAATAGTTTTCAGTGGCGATAATTGTCTACTGTCTGCCTTTAACTCGGACTCTAACTATTACGAATAAATTAAGCCAGTATTTAATATTACGTGCAATTAAACAAAGTGGTGAACTGAGCAGCGAGTTTTTAAATACTCACCTTAACGTTGTATTTCCTGTCGTCGCCGCTCATCTCTCCGCCTTCTTATACCCTCTTCAATTAAAAATAACAAAACAACTCGTATAAAACTTCGACCAGTTATAAAAGCCGGCCAGATAAAATCTTTCACTCGAAACAAAACAATAAAATGTACTGAGGGGTCGAGGTGGACGGCCTTGGACTCGTCCTTATCTCGTCCTAGTCCTTTTTGTCAGCGGTTATTATACTACTAACGACCCTAACAACTTCTCCCGTTCAAATACAAAATATTATAGTTTAAACTGATTTCGAGATCAAGATCCATATAGATTAGTGCATCAACAGACAATAAAAACAATAATATTAATGTGGAGTAAATAAGCGATGTAATTAAAACTTAAATAAAACAGTTAAAATTGTAATATTATAAGTTTATCTTTAAATTTGAACTTGGCGCTTTTTTGTATTACCAACACAAGAAGAATAAAAAAACTGGGGAAATGCGTGAGGGCAGATGCAAGCCTGTGGATTTATTGTTTTGTTGTAAATGCGAGAACGCTTGCCCGGCGCTTAGCCCCTTTGTCGAGTTTAGATTTTTATATTTTAACCGTATTCGTCGGATTAGTTTTTAATTTATTATGTGTATCTGAGTGATATCGGTCACCGGTCCGAGTCGTGCTCTTGCGTTTATCGTAGTCTCATGTAGTGTGATCCGTTTTCTTCCGTTTCTTTTAAATGCGTGTTCGGGTCGTTTGCGGCAACTCACACTTTAAGTATCATAAATGGTCATTTTATCCGATTAAACTCGTCTAACCAGGTAAGACAAACTCTCTCACGTCGAGTTTTTTCGTTTATACGAGCCGGTGCCCAGTACCCCGCCACACAGTCCTCCCGATCTTTTTTCCACTCGAATATTGATCTGCATTTTTATCGCTTAATTTACCGGATGCTCAATATTGTTGTGGGCCCTCAAAGGGCACGATGTCGCGTCTTAATTCTCCTTTTTTTCTCAAAAGTTTTTTCCCATTTATTAACGATCGGTTCTAGATTTGTACCTTTAAATTGCCAAAAAAGGGTCAATACGAGTTACAATTAGTTAAGGTATACTTAATATTACGACGGACCAGCACGTCTGTGCAAGATTGAGGTTGGTCATTAATCCCTTGGCACAGGCCTACGTCGGCCCTTTTGTACCGAAGCCCTATGTAAAACGATAATTTACACATTTTTAAAAATTACCTTTATCGATTTGTAATTTGTTAGCCGAAGTTGTGTAAGATTGTTATTGTTTTGGTGGAACGTCGGATCAGACATGTTGTGATCATATGTGTCCTTAACACCATAAACATTTCCCACCATTTTATATTTTCATGTAGATTTTCCCGTCCGTTGTTATTCAACGACGTATTGTTTTTTCCAGCCAAGCTTTATTTCTTCGTTTTAAAATAACGATTAAACACTCGTTAAATTTATTATTTTATTAAAATTACGTTTAATGTTTATTTAAGAATAAAAAAGGGTTTTAGTATAAATAATTTTGACCTATTTGTAATATTTGCTATCGATCATGTTTTGAAGGGTCAATTTGTAACTAGAATATTGGATTAAGTAATATTTAACTGAGTAAACCAATAGTGGGAGCAAGAATTTCTCTGTGAAATGGATAGTATAAAATAACAGTATAGGCAATTATAAAGTTATATTATTTGTTAGTTTAATTATATAAGTAAGTTGTAGGATTGTTTACTGCATCTCTTTTGTAAGGGGATAACTTGGATTTGATTAGATTGCCAGTTGTTTGTTTCTACTAAAATAGGGTGCAACATACAACTATGCTAACATTAACTGTCACGACTAACCAGAAGTTTGATTCTGTAACTTGTTTTATAACCACAATCTCCCTTGTCCAACCCTTTGTTATGGTTTTTATTCTGCCCAATTCAGTTGGTAGCTATGGGTGGGCAAATATTCAATGACAATGGGCACTGGTTATCAATAAATTAACCAATTATTTCCAAAAACTCAATAGGTTGTGTATATAAATTAAAATTAATATCTGACAATTAGAGCTACTTATAACTTATAAGAGTTTTTAGTGTCAAAGGGTTTTATGTGGGCAGTTCTAGTTTAAATAAATAAAGATTACTATCGATAACAGTTGTCCTTAGACTGGGATCCCCTGTAAGTATATTGAACTTGGTTACTGTTTCTGGTCAATAATAACATCCCTAAACTAGCCCTATGCCCTCCCCTGTCCTTAAAATCTTACAATATACATAGCTCTATAACAATATCACATCTTAATCACTAATTAAGTATAACAATAATACAATAAAATACATTTACAATTGGATATAAATTCCACTTGTAATACCTGTATTTAGCTCTTTTCAAACTATTTTACTGTGTGCCAAACAAGAGTTAATTAAGTGCGTTGACAGCTTGGGAAATCAAGTGACACACAGATTGGCCAACCTCTGAGAGAAAAACTAAAGCCACTACATTTACTTTCTTATAAGGTTATCGAGAAGGCAAATCTTGAGCTCTCATTGGCTCCCCACCCCATTTGCTAGCTTTTCCCGCACTGTCAGCGCACTAACTCTTGTTTGGCAAAGACTGTAAGTTTGTGGTTTACGATGGGTTGAGTTGACGGTATCAGTCAACTAACTTATATCAGTTAGAATTCTAATGATAGCTATTGGAGTTTTAAAAAATGCAAACCTTAGGTTTAGGATGTGTTTTTATTCTCCAAGATTAAATTGCTCTTATGTTCCCCATGAACTGAGACTGGTTACTTGACTTATTATGTCAGTATTGCTTACTGAAAAACTCATAAGCTTCTCTTTTCCCCAAAAAGGAAATGCTGGATTAGGTTGTGTTGTATTAAAGCTAAATGAATTGTAATTATTACTATGGTTCTATGAGTTTTGAAAATGGTTTTGGTATACAAAACCCAATGGAAACAGCAATTTCAAAATGTTTTGAGCTCAAGGTTACAACAGAAAATCTTTGGTTGTATAGAAACTATTTTGAAAAAAATAGCATCAAAACAACAATTATTGAATTAAAAACAGAATTGAGACTGATAAACAGAGATATATGATAATCTGACTTAATACTACTAGTCTGGGAGTTTATAGTTTTCTAAATTGTTTTGAAAACTCCTCATGGAAGCACTTTAAGTTTGAAACCAAAACAGTTGTAAAAACTCATAGAAATGTAGTAATTGTTGATAAGATCTAAGCAAGTGGATTGTGTTTGTTTATAGGATCTTAATTTGACTGCAGCATGTCTACCAACACATTCTCAAAGACCGGAGACCAGAGCTTCCAGCAGCTTGACCTCACAGGGAAATTGATTATCAAGGTCACTTCTTCTTCGTACACTTTCTTCTTCTTTTTCTTTTGGAAACACTTATGCCTGCTTATCTAATTAAATGTTTCTGTGCTTTCCTCAATTTTCTAGGCAAATGCCACATTGGTCCCCTCTAAAACCAGTCCGCAGACTGCCTAGGGCCTAGAATACCTGTTTAAATACCTGCAAACCTACTTCACAAATATTCCTTAAAAAAAAAAAAAATGTGCATGTGCATAATATATACTTAAATTATCCAATATTCTCTTCCGTAACTTAAATTAAAAACCTCCAATCCTTTACAAAACATCCAAACAAAAAAGGTACACAATAAATTATGGCTCCAGTAGTTTCACATACCGTAAAATCTCGCGTATAATACGCACCCGTGTATAATACGCAGGCAAAATTTTGAGCTATAATTTGGGGAAAATTAAATATTCGCGTATAATACGCACCCGACTTTTCCGTAAAATTTTAGAAAAAAATTGTTTATAGTACCTAGATTGATATATTTTGCACATTTTACATGTAATCTCCAATATTTATTACGTAATATTTTTACTTGCGAGGTCAGATGGCTAATAAGGTGTCTATTTTAAAGAAAACTTGGTGCTTTCTTATAAAATAGATAAATTCGTAGAAGGGCCGCCTTTGAAGTCGGTCGTTTGTTATCAAGCCGGTGTTATCACATGGTGTAATCACCAGTGTAATCTCACGGCGGTACTTTTTTTGAGATAAACAAAAAAAAAAATGTTTTATCTACTTTTATCTAATGACTTTGATCCACTAGCGAAATAAAATAATATAACTATGATGATAACAAGTCTTTCTGTCCGAAAAAAAAAGAATAAAAATAAGTATGGTAAATTAAAATATATATACAATGAGACATAAAATCAGTTTTTGTTAAAAATTAAGTAAGTTTACCTTTATGTTTTTTATTGTTTTTCAATTATTGAGGTAAAATAGTTGTAAACGAAGTATTTTTTTTTTTTCACTCGTGTATAATACGCACTCTTATTTTGGAAGGAAAAAAGAGGTAAAAAAAGTGCGTATTATACGCGAGATTTTACGGTAATTTTGTAACTTATGCCGCACTCAGTACAGTACTTTCTAAAAAAAAACCCCTGATAAATATTTCAATACTGATCAACTTTAATAAACTTAGATAGTTTTACTTAGTGAGTTTTAGTAATTTAGAGTACCTTAAATTAAATGTGATGACGTGCTTGGTGTTGACTATGTTGTGAACTAAGTGATAACATGGTTGGTGTTTGTTTTTCAGGTCCAGTTAGGGGAGGATGTAAGAAGGATCCCTATCCACAATGAAGCTATTACCTATGATGAACTGGTGCTAATGATGCAAAGAGTATTCAGGGGCAAACTAACCAGCTCCGATGATATCACCATCAAATACAAAGACGAGGGTCAGTAATTGTAATTTACTACTTTGTGTTCTCTTGTAGATTATAAGTAACATTCATTCCGTGCTTTATAAAACATATTTAATATTTTAAATATCTTGTGTTCAGTAGGCTAAAATATATTGAAAAGTATGATTAATAATGAACTCATGGAGTATGGTTTAATTTTCAAAGAGTTGCTGGTGATGAGAAACATAATACCTGCCGGAATAATCCCAAGTCCCTAGGAAACTTTATGAACAACTCTGTTGACATGACATAGTTTAACTCTGCCTGAAGACGTGTCTAGTAGTGGAGGCTATCTTCACCAAAATCCTTAAATTTGTTGATATGATCAGCTTCTTTAGTAATTCCATATTCAAGTCCAGCTTATTTATCAGAGTTGTTTTATTTTTAGATGCATCTTTGATGCGTATTAAAATTAATATTTGAGTTTTTTATTTTTAGACAATGATCTGATAACGATATTCGACAGCTCCGATCTGGCATACGCTATACAATACTCACGAGTACTGAAACTGACGATACTGCTTCAAGGGGACAGAGAGAGGAACTGCAACCCTGCAGACGTGGCAAAGATACGTAAAGATCTTAGGACTATAAGAGATCAAGTCATACAGCTCCTCGATATTATAGAGCCCCGAGACACACACACTTCCACAGACAGTATGTATTAATCTTTTTTTAAACTAGGCCCTTACTCCTCAGTCTAGGTCACCACAATTGCCAAACATATTGTAGCCTATACTTGGACGCAAAGGTGTCAAGAAAGAGAAAGGGATTTACTACAGAAACGAGATGACGCGTAAATAATATCACCTTATCAATATAATTTTTATTCTTGAATATATTGCATCATGTTATGATTTATTAAAATAACAAGCCAGGTTTATTTTGTTGTTATTTGTAATAACATGTTGGGCTATTGATCCTAAGGTATCCTTCTATTTGTTGATGTACCCTAGTATTTTGCAAATAGGAGTAGGAGGTTGACAGAAATTATTTTATTGATAGTTTAAATCGAACAACTCAGGTGATTTATACCCAGAGTTTTATTTTATAAACTATTTTTTATATTAATAATAGCTTTCTTGCAGAAACGGTTGTGCCGTTACAAGACATATTTTCATCAGAAGAAGATACTATTATAGTGTTACATTTATTTGCGTAGAAAAATGTAGAAGCACTGGCGACATCTGTATGTTACCAAGAATATTAATTTTCAACTATTTGTTGCGGCTTAACATTTTTCACTAGATAATGTAAAATTCCAAGCAATGTATGAGATGACAAAACAAACATATCATGAGCTTCTGGGCCATATTGCAAGTCCCTTATTGAGACTTGGGTGGTGAATTCATTGAAATTATTGGCTGTCCCTTGTGAAAGTTAATTATTATTTTTATATGACAATTGATCAGGTAACTCAATATTATGGTTATATGGTGTAAAGCCAATATCAAATAAAGGGGGGGGGGACAACCTCAATATAGTTCTTTTAGTACACTCCCCATGATGCTATGCACTTGTGCCACCTCCGTTTACACTATTAGAAGTCCTCTAGAGTAAGGTCTTTCAGTAGCCTCATTGTAGCTTTTTAGATGGTCTCTACATTCCTATCCTGGAATGACATTTTGAAGCTGCATGGTGCCAACTAGGAAACTTAAGTGGGGTGTCAGTGATTAACCTCCAAGCCTAAAATTTGCACATGTGTTGGATGATAGTGGAAGGGTGTTGTAATAATGGAGGATCCCTCGCCCCTCTCAGGCTAAGTCCAATTTGATGACTTTAACATAAAAATTTCCGTTAACAGGAAAACATTCATGATGCAACCAGTATCATACATATCAAAAGACGAAGAACCATCTCAATTACCTTTCTTTATCACTTTTAGTTCCTTCATCAGTCTTTGAGGAAGGCCAGGCTCAGTTTGCCAAAGTTCTCAGCAAATAAATCTATATTTATTTATATATCTCATTTGTAATTTAGATATCGCAGCACATTTTTATAATGTGTTCATACATAAGAACCTTGATATCTGGAAATTCCCGGTAAGTTGAAGTGATATCCCTTCCTTGCTAATTTGAGTTTGCTAATAATCTAAATCTCAAATTTTGTGTTGTCGAGGTTCCACTGTAAAATATATTTGATTGGTTTGATAAAAGCTGTATTGTGTTCGTTTAACATTGCGGGGAACTTTTGTCATTATTATGAGGGGAACTATCAAAAGCAATATGACAAGGACAATTGTTCTGGTTTGAATTGTTCTGTTTTAATGCATTCTATGGGTTAGTTTGTTTATGGAACTCCATCATTATAATTTAATTAGGTGGGTAATTAAAACTTTACTAATAGTGAGCATTGGTGTGACGATGTACTCTCTCTACTACATTCTCTCTCTCTTTGTTTTAACAATTGTTTTCTATTTCTTATAAATTGCCTTCTAACATATCTATTAAAGGAAGCACTTGAACTATAAAGAGTAGATTGGTGATGTATCCGTCACCACAACATTGCACTGTTATTGCTAAAGCATGTTAAAGCAATGTTTATTTAGTATTTTTTTTTTAACTCAAACACTGCAATTAGTTAAATATATTCTAACTGCTGAATAAAATTATAAAAATAAACGAACCTCTCTAGGTTTCATAATAAACTGATAATATTTATTATTATTTTCTAATCTAATTGAAATTTATTATTATAATATACTCAAATGGATTTGAGAATTGGAATTTTATCTTGTCCATTTTGAAATGACAAAATGTAAAGTATTAAGACTCCAGTTCTAAACTGAATGAGTTGTTTGATATTATCATTGTGCCTTAACACTGTATTACATACTGAATAATATGCAAACTGAATATATAAATTAATTATATAAAAATCGACCAGTCGGCTGTATTGAGTCGAGTCAACTTAAGTCTTAACTAAGACTTTTTCTTAACTAAGAATTATTAAGTTACTGTTACTACGAGTCTGTTGAGCAGATAAGTTGTTAGAGTGTATTGTTAGCAGTGTTGTGTAGTTAATGTGTACGTGTTTGTTTGTTGTTTTAGCGTGTCGAGAGAAAGAGAAGAGCCGCGATAGAGATAGTGAGAGAGAGAGGGATAGAGAGAGTACCGAGTCGGAGGACTCCATATCTAAGTCAAAGAAAGGAAGGTGGAACACGAGCAGGGCCCGTGAAAACGGATTCTCTCCTTGGAAACTACCCTCCGAAGGTCTGTACTCTCCTGTCTTCTTCCTCCTCCATTTAACCTTCCTCTACTCCATCATCATCTCTTCCTTTAGGCCATATTCGCACTAGATGAGATTCCGCAATCTGATCACCAATTAAACATTCAAACCGAACAAAGAGGCGAGTGGTGTTTTTTAGACCACGAATCCGGTTAGCGATTCATATGAGATTCTCAAATACAGCCGCTAAGGATGGTTGGGCTCCTCAACTCTATTATAACTTAAGTTGCTGGTGTTGTCTATATCTGGCTCATTCAAGCTATAGATTACAAATCCTCTGCTTTCTTTTTGTGGCCCTAATTAATGGGATGCATCCACAGTTTCTTATAGCTTAACACCACACTGTTAAAACTTGTGTTCTGTTAAAATGTTCTGGGTTCTTAGGTTGATTTGATTATGAGGATAGTGGCCCTTCTTATAGTCAGTGAGTGGGAGCAAAAGTGAGGAGAGTGTGATAAAGAGCTGTCAAGCACACTTTTAATCTCTAACACAAATTGAAGTGGGGAATTTGATTGTGGTGTGCTAGTGTGAATATGGCCTTAATCTCAATTGTTGGCTTATTTACCTCTCATAATCCTCAGTTGATATTAGTTTTGCATGTTAACCTACCCCATCATCCCTCTCTCCAACAGTAGTACAGACTTTGTTGCATGCTAATTAGATTTTCTTTGTTTTTGCTAGTTTCCCATTAGATTTTTTTTTATCTCTTTCATCCATTTATCTATAAGTAGATAAGGTCTAATAGAGCAGGGGTCTCCAACCTTCGGCCCATGATATGTTAGTTATTCACATATTTCTTCAAATTTAACTGGTCACCTATCAAGTGACAAATTAACATTAAAATGGTCAGGGCGTGGTCGCTCTCGACCGGTCTGTTTTTTTACAGCTTATGTTCAGCATACTTACTTAGCTGACAACTTATTCTTGGAAGACTCAAAAGATTAACTAGTACGAAACCTGAGAGATTTCCTTCCAGACCTACAAAGATGACAAAGCTTATTTATATTTTTATGCTTATATATTTATATTTTTATGCTTATTCAAATTTTTAAATTTGACATATCAAACAATACAGTCTTCGCCAAACTAGAATTAGTGCCTTGACAGCGTGGGAAAAACTAGCAAATGAGGTGAGGAGCCAATGAGAGCTTGAGATTTTCTCGGACAAAAGGTCGGGCCAACTAGGCAAAGATAAATATCTCTAGTGGAGGGTAGAGGCCCTCTGGATAAACGCTGCCCCACCCCTACCAACAGACCTAGTGGCTTTATTTTTTCCCCCAGAGAGGTTGGCCAATCTGTGTGTCACTCAATTTCCCGTGCTGTCAACGCACTAATTCTAGTTTGCCGAAGACTGTAGTAACATTTACGAATAAAGTTTAAGATCGTCAGGAAATAAGGAGTGCATAATCTCTTGTAATAGAAGAACTTATACTGTTAACAATAACAAGTTAATGGTTGTTTGTAGTGCCGGTCGGTTCAAGGGGGGGATTGTGGCCTGGGAAGGTGCTCACGTAACGAACTCATCCCTTTATTTTTTAATAGCCTGGCCCACAGTTCAGACTCTCTAGTTCCCC
>KZ651290.1:523621-547854 GCA_001010745.2 Gerris buenoi
CCCCCCCCCCCCCCGAAAGAGCCTTGGCTTACACTTCTCTTTGTGTTTCCTACTCTCTCCTAGCTTAATTTATTCTGCAGAAATATATTGTTCAAAGTTTAATTTTACTGCCCAGGCACTGAACGGGACCAAGCTATTGATAGTTCGTCATGAATTGAATGTGTTAATAAACACTAAGAAAAGCAGGGGACCAAGTATTGGCATTTGATGGGCACCTGACAGAGAGTGGAAAACAGCAGAATAGATCAATAGAACAGTAGTGAAAGTTATGATAGCTAGCAAACCACTGAACCAGTAAAGGGCAAAGGCCAAACTTCTGAAGTTTGAAAATTATAAGGCCTTAAATGACAAGATGGAATGCTTTATATTATACTAAAGTAATCAGAATCAACTTGACCTCGAGTGGAAACAGTTCGGTGTACAAGAAAGATAAAGGAAGTAAGGTTGGTGACAATAGATCATCAAGAAAGAAAGACACGCTGGTTGAGACTAAGGGACTAGAGAAGAGATATTCGTGAAACACACTTTCAAAAACTTAGTAGAAATTGTTGCTAATGGATATCTGTCAATAATTTAAGAGAATTCAACACTAAGGGGGAAACATCCTCAGTTAGACTCTCGTTGAAAAGCAATAGAGCTAGAATTTCAGCAAGACCTTTAACAAGAAAATTAGGGATAGGGTTGGAGCCAGCTTTAAGATTAGGTTTAAGAGATTTCAGCTATAACTGTGTCCAGAGTAACGGAAGGACTAGAAATGAGGGTAATGCGTTGAGGTAAGTGATTAGCTATCAATTAGTTTTTAGTAAAATCGATTGTATGACCGATATTTTGTGGTAATCAAACTTGATGAGTGGTATATGTATTTTAGATTATACAAATTGTTTTATTTATTTAAGTGTTAATCATCATTATAGATTTAGTAATTTTAGATTCTCTGAATCTAAAATTACTGAATGATATATTATTTATCACACATTTGTAAATTGTGCTAAAAGCGTTGATGAAGGTTTACTCTTTCTCTCTCACTTTCTTGTGTCTCTGAGCGCTCAGATATTTTCACCGTTAGTCTATTTTCAGCATTTGGCACACATATATTGTTCAATTTGTGTGTAGCAGACAATATTGACTTGTTTTTGAACAGCCTTTTGAAGGCTTAGGCCTGCCAAAAGCATTCATACACTTATACATGCCAGAGATACTTGGCCGGCTTGTTGTCCAGCCGTAAAATGTATAATTGACTTTAGTAACCAAGTAGATGCTACTTTATTTAAGTAGCTACCCATTTATAATGTGTAATCTTACATCCTTCACAAAATTTGGAATATCTTAGCCACTCCCTGACCTAACAGCAAGCAATCCTTGAAAACCTTTTTCTTGTTTTTTTTTTTGGTTGAGCTAAGGAACCATAAGCATATAAGAGACCTGATGTTGTCCCTCAAAGGACCGAATATAGCTTAAATAAGGTTCAGCTGTTTTTCTTTTTATCCCTTGACAACACAACCCTTATAGATTAAGAGCATCTATACTTATACGGGACCACTACATAATAACAGTGAAATACTTGTTTTCATATAATTAATTGTTTACAGGGTTTTAAAATGTAAACAAACTCTTTCTTTATTAAAATGATGTACCCATTTGAAAACCATGAACACATTACTTTAGAACTATTCGATTTATTTCAATCGAGTTGTTTGGATTTTGTTCTTTATGTTTAACATGTTCTATCTATACTTCATTTGTTGATATTGGTTAAATAGTTCCGAAATTTTTTAGTGTCAAAGTTTAAAAATTTATAATATTTTCAAAATGGCGGCAGGTATCAAAATGAAATTTAGTAGAAATGTTTGTCTTATAAAGAGGTACCATTGGTGCAAATTTCAGCATATTTGTTTAATGTTTGCGGACTCTGAGAAATGTATTAATCATAAAGACGTCACAAATTTATGATTTGTGGGCAAACATTCAGCTAAAAACCACTCAACACTCAAATGATCCTAATAGTAATAGCTCCCAAACCGGATTATTCCATTGAAATCTTGGTTTCAGGTATTTGGGTAAAAACAATACTTTTCCTGTATAACATTGGAGAAGGTGAGGAAAAGTAAAAAGGTTGATTTTATTCTAACTTATAGCAATTAACAATACATGAGTATTCATGAGGAATGAAAGATTATTAAAAAAGCAGGTGTTAAGCCATTTCTTTTTTACAAAGGAAAATTATTTTGTTAATGTGAAATTTTGTTAAGTCGAAGTTAGACTTTATTTAATATAGACTTGCTTGGAACTACTTGTAAAAATTAATTTGATAAATTTTGTTGTGTTTGTATGTTTAATTGAGTTGATTGTGTTTGTTACTAGATGAGAACAAGCCAAACGGCAGTGTAACTAGTCAAGCTAGCTCAAAAGAATTTGATCCTCTTCAGGGAGAGGAAAAAAATTCAGATGACAAAAAGACTCAACAGGAAGCAGTCAAAGGTAACTCTTCTTTAACTTACCTCTGACTCTAACTCACTTCATTGCTTTTTTCTAATTCATTTGTTAACCTCTTAGTAATCATAAATTCTACAACATTTGAAATACTATTAGAATATGAGTCATTTAACAAGTTTTGATTATTTAATTGTTTGTGGATTACTTTAAGTTAGACTTGTCCCATGTAATGTTGTTATCATGTGTGTGTGCAGATGTTAGTTCTTCTAAGGCGGAGAGTGAAGTAAAAGTGGAAGGAAACAGTGGGTCTGATGCACAGAGAATGATGATGCAGCATCAGTCTGGCATGCAGCCTCAGCCTTCCATGCACCCATCACATCATCAACTCCAGCATCAGCAGGGTCAGTATACCTTTTCCAGCTCACAACACTCTCATCTTAAAATAGATCTCTGTTAGAAGGGATTATAGTTCTCTAGATAACTTCTCACAACTCTCTAACTTCAAACTTTACACAGTTCAACCCTTGAGAATGCAAGAGACTCGAATTTACCGATTAATGTCTAAAGAGAAAATATTATCTAAAGAATGCATATTTTCCTTAAAATATCCAAAATTTGCTCATAGCCTCTCTTCTAGGGTTCTCAATTGCCTTACTGACAGACAGGCAAGTGCAAGAATATAAGGGTCCTTGTTTTTGCTTACGGGGTCTAAAAAAACAACAGTCAAACTCAGGTTTAATTGAAAAAAGCTGTGTACATTTCCCTGCAGAAATCTTTAAGGCCTCCATACACGGTCAAAATGTTTGAGCAAACATTCAAACATGGGCTGTTTGATGTGTATGTTCTAAATTTGCCCGATATCAGTTTGTGCAAACATAATGTTTGAACGTGTATGGGGGCCTTTAGAAAAAGAAGGTCCTGGTTACTGTCAATCACTTGCATTTTGCCCAAACATGATTAAACAAATATAGGCCATACACATCAAACATCATGTTAGCGCAAACATCAAACAGCTCCATACACGGTCACCTGCAACTTCCGTTGTAGTAGTCTGTTGTAATGAGGTTCTGCTTAGGTTATACTTTGAAGCATTCACAATTAAAATAGATTTTCGGAATGAATCGAACAAACTACAAAGCACTGTTGAATTGCATAGGCTTCATATTGATTGCTGCATTGATTTTGATAAAGGGCTTTGGGGGGGGGGGGCAGGTTCTTTATAGGTGTCAGAGTCTGAGGTTTAGTATTCAATTTTGGGCATCAGAGTGGTACATATTGATCCTTGGAATAATGTATCCTTTCTTGAAGAAGCCCCATTTCTGGAAAGGAAGTATCAGGTCCTACATTCATAAAATTTGTTTACCACTGATCTACAGTTTAAACTAACATAAGTAACTATCATTCAGAAAGTGTGCACTCGTTTCTCAGACAGAACATAGGCTCTCACTTGAATAGAACTCTAAGTCGATATGCATATTTTTATTTACAAGAAAAATCACATATTAGGTTTTTTTTATCTCTTTAATCAATATTAAAATTTTAATGTGTTTACAGGGAGTTACAGCATGACACCACAGCAGTACCCAATGTCAGGTTCAACTGGTATGATGCCGATACCTGCATTCAACACATCTGTCAGCCAGTACCAACAGTACTCCGGCCCCATGCAGAGGTACATATCTTAACTAACTCAGACCTCTCTTAATCTTTCTACCACAAATAAATCTCTAGGGGTGATTTACAATTATGTATTCAGCTTCAAGCCGGAAAAAATAAATTAAAAGTTTACCTAAGGATTGAGTTTTGATGTGAAGAATGCCTAATTCAACATGCTGAAGAGGTCAGGTCCATCCTAGATATATGCTTCCTGAGCTAAAATATAGGTTTTTCCTAACAAACAACTACCAATTAAATGTTATAAACTCATGTTAAGGCTCAGAACGTCAACAACTTCATCAAAACTGTGTTTTTGTTTTTTAATTTAGCAAAAGTTGTAGAAAGTTGGTCTGGTTTCCAACTTTTATACATTACTAGTAATACACATACTGGGATAGAGTCATAAGATTCTGGCAGTGATTTCCCAGGTTATTTTTATTAAATCTCATAAACTTATTTAATGCGCCAAGATATACCTTTCACTGGTTTAAAGACAGAAGGAATTCCACTGTAACCCATCCTGGATAGTTGATCCCACTATGTCCTGAACCTATACTAAGAGATTCTTTACTATTCAGATTGTTAAGAAATCTCTTGCTATATGTAACTAGTTTAGAAGTGCATTTTGGAATAGCCAAAGACTTTATAGCCTGTTTGAGCAGCCTGTCTACGAGATAGTCCTTATAAGAGAAAACTATCAGTAAACCAAACATTTTTCATAGAGAGAGGTCAATATTCATTTTGTTGCACCCAGGTAATGCTGAAATTCCTCAACTGATTTTTTGTTAAGTTGAAACAAATTGGTGTTTCTGAGATGTTAAGTTAAACTTAACAAGATATTTATGAAGTTATAGAAAGATGTAGTGATATTTTATTGTGTTGCAGTCAGTTCACGTCGCCGACACACATGAAGCCAAATATGGCTGCGGCGGGTATGTACAGAGGACAGCTTGGTGCAAGCTACGACAGCGCCGCGGCACCTACCGATCACCTGCGCTTCTCTCTTCCTCCCAACCCAAACAACCCGTATTCCAAGACGACGCCTCCCTCGGCCTACAAGTTCCAGTGATCCGACACTCACCCCTAGCTCATATTATATCTCTTTACAACTACATTCTTGCCATTTATTCCTTATTTACTTTTACCTTTTCCTAAAATAAAAAAATATGATATTTTTTAGTTTTAATAGACCTTTTTTTTATTTAAAATTAAAAGTTGTAATTAAATAATATTAGATGGCGAAACTCTTGACTACATTTTATTTTCTTTTTTCGATTTTTTCTTGTTTTTTTTTTTTTAATCGTTGGAAAAAGAATGATATTTTTTAAGTATTTATGTAATATTACTGAGTAATTATATTGTCAAGTGATTGAACAAAACTTACTTCGTCTTTTATATCCTCCTTTTGTTTTCTCTCTAGTTATAGTTGGAAGAATATAAAAACTTTTTTTATGTGTACTACAGTACTGATGGCTTACTTTATATACATTGTAAATGTTCTGAATGACAAAATTTTGTGTCTAGAAGACAAAAATTTGTTTCAGACATCACAGATTTTTGTTCTAGTGTCTCTCTGTCATTTAACATTTCTCCCAATTAAAATGTACTCGTCCCAATATAATGATTTGAATGGAAGTCATAATTAGCCCATTGTTTGTTTTATATAATTTTCAACCTTTTGCTCCCAGTGCACAAACTTCATTTTTAATAATATGTACATCTTTAAAGTACTTGTTTAATTTTAATGAAATTGGGATGGTTTTTCTAAAGTAGCCCACAGATGGTCCTGTATTATTTTCCACCATTAGGGCAAATTCAGATATTGCTTAACTGATGTTTCAATTAATGTAAAAAATACAAAAAAAAAATTAAGATTTTATGAAAAAGGGAACGGAAAATTAAATAAATTAAACAGTAATAAGTCATAAAAATAAATAAATTATTAAAGTGAGGAAGTTATGGGCCACACTAATTGGCAGACTATTTGAAACAACAATAACAAATCTAATAATACATTTTTTTTCATAATGACAATTTAAAAACATAATGTGACAACACTGCCTGGTCCAGATTAACAAATTAAACAGTAATTATATCTTGAAAATAAATAAATTATTGAAGTGTGTAAGGAGGACAAGTGCCACACTAATTGGCTGAATATTTTAGACAACAATAACAAATAAAATAATACATTACTGAACATAATGACAATTAAAAACATAATGTAACAACACTGCCTGGTCAAGTAAATTTTTAACATGTTAAAACAACTGAACAATAAAATATGAGTACGAGATGCAGATTATTAAATAGGTAAGTATACATTTTAAATTTAGAGAGTAAATTTGAGAGTAATGCATTGAGGAGTTGAACCTGCCCCTTTCCTCTCCCTCTCTCTTTAATATTATTAGTGCTTAGAGTATCAAATCGTTTATCTATGCTATTTTGTAATATTGGTGGTAAAAATAAAGTAAAGATGAATAAAAGCACAACAAATTGACAATTTTATCAGCCAAAAATTGATGTTAATAATAGACCAGTTTCAACCACATTAGTTTCATCAAGTACTTAGCCGGCTCACCTTTTCACAGTTTATTATTTATTGGTGTCTATCCATGCCTTTGATAAGACTGACAACAATATTATTTTAAGGGGGAACAGAATTCACCTTGTGAAATAGTAACTGTTACTTTTTTAGAGCTGCAAAATTCAGGTTAGATCCTTTACACCTGTGTTTAAGATGGACTTCAATAACTGTAGAGAAATGGTTGCGACCAAGGAGGTTATAACCAGTGGACATGAGTCGCTGGGCGGTATTGTGGAAGCAATCATGCCCCATGCAGAACATGTTGATACCCAACTCCAGAGGAGTTCCGAAATCACACTCGTCTGCGGCTATAGAAGCAAATGTTATAACGTGATCCACTTTGCTCCACCTCAAGTCCCTCTCGCTCTCTGTGTCACACTCCCTAATATTGGTCAAAAGTTCTTTAAGGGTTTTATTGTTCTCCACAAGAGGACGGTAGCCGACGTCCGTCTTTTGGTCGTAAGGAACGACAAGACCGGCTTCATGAAACGTCTTGGTGTTGATTTTAGCGTTTCTCCTTTTCAGTTCCTTTGAGGTAGTGTCGACGCTCAGTTTGTCTTTCTTGGCCCACTCGTTCAACGAAGCCTGTAACTTCCGAATCTTTACTTTTTTAAACGGGTCGCATATTTTAAGGGTCTTACTGATGTGGTCGTTTACAGCTCCAAATATATTAGGGGCTACGACTTTTATAATACAATTCTTTGACGGGTCATTGGAGCCCACAAAAACGGCGGGTTTTTCCGGGTCGTCGAAAAAATAACCGTAGTGAAAATCCGACTCCGTACTTCTTAAAACCGTGAAGAATTCGGGAGGGTCGTAGAAGTACCTGTAGTGTCTGATCACGTCTGTGGGCGAGCAGGCATCGATATCCCCTGACAACAGGTCAAACGGTCCGACCAGTTCTAAAGCCACGTCCCTAAGCGCCGTTTTAGGAGTCTTAGCGTAAACCGATCTACAATAATCGAAGAAGCTGAAAAGGTCGTCGGGAAATCGGACCACGTAGAGTTGTTTAAGCTTATCTCTGACGTCGCCTTTAAGTTCACTAATAACTATCAAGTTTTCAGAGGAACGACTGGGAGGAGAATCTCTTGTAGACGAACACTCGGTACGACTTGAAACTTGTTTGCCGTGGTCTTCGTCTTCCTCGTCATCGGACGAATTCGATATATCGTGAAGTTTTGATGGCATTGGAACACTTTGGTCGTTCTTTGGACTACGATCAGACTCTATTTGAGGTTTATCTGTTGAATCGGGTTGACGAGAAGGAGAGGGCGGGTGGTCGGCAGAATCTTGTTTGTTTTTCTTGCTGTCGTTTTGTAGCGGCTCGTCAGATGATCTCTTAGGGTGCCGGAACTTGGCCATGTGAAACGGATTTTTCTGGTAGCACTCACTCCCGTACTTACATATTTCTCGGTTATCCTTTTTCCCTTTCTTTTCGTCACTTGTTTTAAGATTCATCACGCCCGGAATTACAAAAGGCGCAATAGATTGATAACAACCGGATTTAATTGAAATAAAATAACAGCAAAAGGATAATTTTAGAATTTAAATGAGATTTTAGATTACTGTTCCTATTCAATAATTAAGAAAACTAACCGACGAGTAAAATATAAAGAACAGTGAAGAAGTTCAAAATTTCAAAAATCTCTTATGATAAACAAAACAAAACAAACAAACAATCAATTCAAGATACCGCCATTTAGAAGATTATAGTCAGAGCTGCCACATGTGTTTTTTTACCCTAAATCTAGGGAAATTTTCGAGACCGAGGCTCTTGGCTCTTATCTCTTGTTTCTATGCTATGAATCACAATTTAATGTTTCCGATTAATTAGTGTTTGTCGTTAGTTATTTTATTTATTGTAATTAGTTCTTTTCGAAGCCTAACAGGTCTCGCTTTTTAGACTGGATTCTGATATTTTATGTTTTTATTTTTGTGTTTGCAGCTGATATAAAGGTTTGTGAATCCGCAGTGGACCTGATTTGTAAACAAATCTCGTCCTTGTGTGTTTGAACCGTCTCGGGCACAGGACCGAGTTGTTGATTTTGTCTCGTTCTGTGTAATTTATCGAGTTTTGTCGATAAGCCGCTGTAGAAGAATGGTTTATATTTGAAGATTCAATTAACACCAAGAGTTCACCATGTGGAAGTGTCACAAGTGCGGCAAACCAGTTTACTTTGGTCAGTCTAAATCAATATTCATGTTATTCAGTTGTATTTTCACGTCCTGATTATTTTGTCGTTCAGTCTTATCGTAGACATCCATGATAAATTAATAACGGAGAAGCCTCGTTGTCTTTTACCTAGACAGGTCTTGCATGCAAATATTCAGAGGATGCCAGTCTTGAGCTAAATGTATGTCCTGATTACCCTGCAGATGTTTTGTTCTTTCTTGATGTCTTCTTTTCCCCCTCTTTTTTATCCAGTATATTCGTAAACAGCGATAACTAGTTTAAATAATTTGCAGTACTTGTATCTCTTGTGTTGGACAATGTTTTCTAAAATTGTGCCTTTATAACATCAAGTTTACCATTAGTTTAATCCTTTAAATTGGTTTGTGTATAACGTCCCCATCTTCTGGCAAACCCATCAAACTATTTGAAAAAGATAAGATAAACCTTTCTGGATACAGATTCAAAGACTACTCCGTTGTTAATATGTCTACTAAAAGGTTTCATGACAAAATAATCAGAACTTAAAAATCGTAAGTTGGTCAGAGGAGGAACAAATTAAGTTTAAAAATAAAAAATAATAATAACATCAAAGTAACAGTAATCGCCAAATGGGTTTTATTGTGTTGATAGTGTGGGTATACCGAAAAAAAGACGTGAGGAGCGCTTAGGATTTTAATACCTGTATATAAATCTACAAATAAGCCAAATAACAAAATATCTACATTCTATAAGTAGAAAATGTTGCTTAGCTTTAAAGCATAGGAACCAAGTATACAACACTCTGTTTACTTAGACCAGATTAAACTTTGCAATTTAGATTTGTAAAAGGAATTATGCTCCTATTTCCTTATCATTTATGAAATTAGGGGTGTTTAAATAAAAGTCTAGACTTTTTGAGATTTTTAGAGGATTAGCTCTGGTTGTTTATAATACTGCACAGACAGAACTCTGGTGCAACATTATCCTGCCATTGTTAAATTTCTCACTTATCAAGATAAGTGTGTAAAAGGAATTTTGTAAGAGCTTAATGGTGTTAACTCTTATGGAGCCATTTCCAAATTGTCTAAATTTATTTTTATAAGATTGGTAGAAGGAGATTTACTTATCTGTTATTTTACAGCTGAGAGGAAGCAGTCGTTGGGCTACGACTGGCATCCAGAGTGCTTGAGATGTGAAGAGTGCGGCAAGAGACTCAACCCCGGTCAACATGCTGAGGTAATTCCTTTTATTTATCTGTTGAATCAATTTCTTGCTAAAGTAAAATAAATTACTCTGTATAAATAAACCTCTGCGTGTCTTCCACTGATTTATTAAAGGATCCTTAATTTATTTGACTAATTTACCTGTTTTTACCTAATAGAATTTACTGATAAATAATAAATGATTAAATTGTCTGGAGTCAACTCAGGAACTTTTTAACTGTAGCCGGTATGGATGGTGTTTATTAATTTTTATTTCATTTTTTTTTTTTTTTTTTTTTTTTTTTCAGCACAAGAGTATCCCTTATTGTCATGTTCCGTGCTATGGAGCTTTGTTTGGACCCCAGCTGTATGGACACGGAACTAGAGTTGAGTCTCACACCAGCTTCGGCAAGGTTGAGAATAAAACTGTCGGTAAAAACATGCCAAGGTACATCTCTTCCTTTATACTCTCCAGCTCTATTATTACAATTTACTTTATTTATTTTTATTAAACTAATTTACTTACTCTGATATTTTAACACATCAAAGCTTCTTCAGGTGTTTGAGAATATCTACACCTATCTGACGAAGTAATCGTTACCAATTTTTTTGTTGCCAACAAAAGCATCAGAGTTATTGACATATTCTTTTTACTTTCTAAAAAATAAAGTATTGTGATGGTACGAAAATTTAATTTTGAGAAATTGTATTCTAAAATTAATTTTATGTGTTGCAGGTCCCACTTAGAGTCTAAGTTAAAACTTTACAACCAATTCTACGAAGGTAGGAGTGGAGAGATTAGGTGTCGTCAAGTAAGTTATCATTATCGCCTGACTTGATTTTATCTGTGTCTTTTTAGCAGCATGCAAGTGTCTGAGTTACAGAATGTGATATTGGCCTAGCTCTGTTATTTATCTTACTGTGACTTGTGCAGGTGAATGGTCGGTTAGTTCTCGAAGGAGCTCTTAGGATCTACTGGGGAGTGTCTGGAGTCATCCACCTGAAGGAGGATGACGACCAGAGGACTGTGGTCACCATCAGGAAAAGAAATTCATGCAGGCACAGCTTCTTCAACGGATTCAACGTTGAGGTTCTTTCTTATTATAATTCAGTAAAAACTTAAAATTACTACTTTATTATGAAACAGTAGTTATAGTCACAAACACTTTAACTGGATTCTAACAGATAAACAATCCATCACGTCTAGAGTCAAGTTGCAAGTTTGGTCACCTTTTTTGTTTTTTAAAGTTATAGAGTATGTGTTCAATCGTTTGTTTGGCTGCTGCTTTTATCTGACAGGAGGGCCCTCCAACTCTGAAGGATTAAAACAGTATCTCCTCAAAAAGTTGCATACTTACAACTTACCCATCTTATACTACTAATTTGATTTATATTAGCTAGAGAAACTTTTACAGTTAATTTGAAATTGCAACACTGTTTCAGGAAGCTTTCTGCTTTCACCAGCTATCATATGAGTGGTATTTGTTTTTTGTTAAGGGTCCAAAGTAAGATAAGTTCCCCTTTGTATACAATACTGTTGTGTTACAGGATCACAAGCTAGAGAACGGTGCCAGTAACGAGAAAAGAAAGGAAGAGGGGGAGGTGCAGACTGAGGTGAGAACACCTGCAGTTGAAGCTCCTGTAATAGATGTAGTTGCTCCGCCTCCTGCAGAGACCCCTACAAGTGGCTCTAAAAGTGATGAGGAAACTACTACAGAGGACCCGAACCTCGCCGGCAAGTGCCTCACTCTTCCTTCCAAACTAGACATAAAGAACATCAAGTGGGATCAGCTGGATGAACTACTCAAGGTAACTTTACTTGACTCTCCCTTCTCTTCTTATCTACCAGTATGATGTTTTTCTGTTGAATTTTTTTTTATTTCTTCGTATCTTTTAATTTACTAAAATGTAACAACCCTATTTTACATTTTACAGCACCACTTTTTATTTAAGAACAAATTTAATTTGTATTAAAAGTTTTAAAATAGAATACTGTGTACTTTGTGTAATATGGTACAAGCATAGTACAGTTTGAGGTGGTGAGAGAATGCTGTATATAATATTGAATGAGGATTATACAGTCAGACTAGGTTTAAATTTGCGCTATGGCGTTGGAACCTTGGGCTCTACAGATTGTCTTGCATAAAAAATAAAAACATGCAACCTAGACGAACCTAAAATATATGCGATGAAGAAACATGCAACTTGTTTAATCCATGTGAAAGTTGTTTAAAAACTGGTTTGTTTTGAAATATTTACTACTGTGTTTTACTATTTTACAATGAACTTATCAATTCTATAATTAATTCCAAGATTATCAACACAACAAGATTAGACACAAAATTATCAATTCTAGTTTTGAGATGTCTATTTACTGGGTAAGTATCCCAAATAAACTTGGTATAATCAAGTTCATTCCATTTTATGAAGTCGAAAAAGTTCACATTATCAGAGTTGAATTCATCGTATGCACATGCCAAGCTATCTACCTTTCTTATCTTGTTAAGATAGATTTCTATAGAAATTGGCAGTCTATATTAAAGATCTGTTATTTTGGTGTGAAGGTTTGTCAAGAATTGTGGGTAATGTTTCAGGTAGAGAGGTGTGTAGACAGCAGTGATAAGCTGTACCAGACTCTTCCTTCGAGTCTGCCCAGTGTCTGTGACTTCTCTCCGACTGATGATATGGCTAACAACAGGCTTGACGACTCCACTCAGTCTGAGCCTACCAGAATCAGGGATCGCTCCTTCGACCGCAGTCAGAGCAACCCTGAAAAACTTGTAATTATCTCTTTCTTACCTTTGTCTTTTGGGAGCCAGTGTGGCCGAGGGTCTTAAGGCGCTCTCAAGAGCTCTTAAGAGGTCATGGGTTCGATCCCGTGCCATGATACTCTGATTTGCATCTATGAATCACAGACGGAGCAGGGCGAGGGTCACCTCCTATGAGGCACTCTTTCCCCATGCTTTGACGGACGCTTATATAGCTTACTAATGACCACACCATACTCCCTTCGGCGGTGCAATGTACAAATGTATGATGTGTGAAGTAGCTGGAACTCTCCACCACAGGGCGTAAAAAGGGTCTAAAAGATGGCCTAATTGCAAGGTTTGAACAAGTGGTTCCTACCCGTTCTGGTAAGAAGTACTAGACTACCACTACTACGACTATCTTTGTCTTTCCAACCATGCAAGCAAAATAACTCTATTAATACAATTCCAATTGTGCAAGTGTATCCAGATAATATGGCAGTTATTTTTATAAAGAATTTTAGGTCTTTTACATTCTTGTGGCCTCCTTTAGAGAGTTAGATGCCAATGTTTTGTTCTTAATGCCTGTTATAATCTTCTTTAACGTTATATTGTAGTAATAGGAAATAGAAGGGGAGATTGAATGACCTATACCTTATCAAGTTAGAGGATATTTTAAGATTGCTCCTCTAGGACTAATTTTGAGTGCAATCTCTTTAACCTACAGATACATACCCTTTAACTACAGATGCAAAGTTGATATAACCTCTGATCAAAATAGTAAGTGGGGACTTGCTCTTATTGTAAATAACTAAGTCTAGATAGAGCTGAAATAGCATAGGCTAAATGCTATTAGGGATATTTCTTATTTTTTTATTTTTTTGTTAATTTTAATGTAAATATACATGTTTATGTGGTTTTGTATGGTGTTGTAAGAGTGAAGGAGGCCAAAGTCCAGTTAGTAGTGGTAGTGAAGGAGAGATGGATGCAGATGGAAGAAGGAAAGCAAAAAGAAGAGGACCTACAGCAATCAGGAGGAGACCAGGGGGGAGGAGAAGACATGCGGCCAAACTCAGGAGGAGATGTTCTATAAACGGTCACTTCTACAACAGGTCACTTACTTCATTCTATTTCATTGTAGTGCACTAACCCTCTGTCTACTCAACCACAAGCAATCTATGTAATGTTTGTTTTTCCACAGGGAGACGAGTTTCTTCACTCCTCCTCGTGGTTCCCAGGCGAGTGTGTGGGTGACATCGCTTGTATCGTCTTCCGAAGTCATCAATCTCATGCTGGATAAGTACAAAGTGGACTCCAACCCCAACCAATTTGCTCTCTTTGTTATCAGAGACAACGGAGGTAACTAATTCACCGCACCTGTCATGTATTACTTAATTCTCTCAACTAATATGTAGACTGTAGACACTCAAAATGCATATATCCTAGATATTGATAACCCACTGAAACCTTAACTAATAGACACTTATTTGTTTCCAATTGATTAAGACTAAATCTCAAATTTCAACATCAATGTGTAACAAAAAACTATTGATTAAAAAGAACCCAATACATTTAATACTGAGCATATTTTGATGGCTGGAGATACATCAGTGCGCTACTTTTGGCGAGCTATTCAAGTTTCTTCAAAAAAAATGTTGGCAGACACGAGCCCAAAAATGTTGCCAGATATCTAAAACAGATGTCCAGGAATTTTTGATATTAGAGACTTGTGCTTCAAAATGATCACAATGCTTCTACCACAGTGACTGAAGGGATGAGCAGATATTTTGATATTAATATTGTGATGAGCCAACTGGAGTTTAGGGACTTATTAATTTAATATTTTGGAGAAGAGGATTAAAAGTTGAAATAAAAACTAGAGAATGTTGTGTTTGGAGAAGTAAGAGGTTTACTTTTTATGTTTGTTTGGTGAACAGAACAGAGGATGCTGAAGGAAGAAGAATATCCATTGATGGTTCGAGTGATGTTGGGCCCTCACGAGGATGTAGCCAAACTTTACCTGGTGGACAGGAAGACTACAGACGAGATTTCTCCGGAGGTGGCTCAGTTCCTCAACCTCACGCTGGTAGAGTGTAATGCCATCCTCGAGAAGTACAGGCAGGAAGAGCAAAGGGAACAGAGACGCATCCTCAACAAGTAAGTTTTATGATTCCATATTTAACACTCCTCCAAATTTCACCAACTATTTTTTCTTAGAGTATTTAAATATTTCATTTGATTAAAAAAAAAAATCAAATTTTATCATTTTCTTTTTGACTTGTTTATTAATATATTTATTCCATTTATTACAGAATTGAAACTAACAGCTATACTAGACTAAGAATTAGTGCTTTTTCTGACAGCTCAGATCAAGTGCTTCCTACAGATACTAGGTCTGTAGGCACTCTGGCAGTAACATTTTTGTTTGCCAAGTTGGCCCTACCTTTTAGATGTCAAAATCTTGAACTATCATTGGCTCCCACCCTTTAAAAAAAAAAAAAAAAAAAAAAAAAAAAAAAAAAAAAAAACAATATTACTGTGGAAAGAGATTATTGACAACTAATTTTGAAGTCTCCCCTAGGTAGACTAAACTTTAGCAGAAGTAGGAGTAAGAGATATCCCCTTTTTTGTTAAAAAAGAAAAAGAGATTCCTCGCACTACACTCTCTTTCCCTCAACGCCACCCAGAAATCTTTTAAAAACATTTTATGTTACTCCACACTGCTTTTTTGGTGCATAATGCTTCCAATTTTCTAGCCACTTTCTAGCAATTGATGAGTGAAGCGAGTAGGGGGAGAGCTCCATATAGTTATTAATATATTTCATTAATTATTGTTGTTTTTTCTGAAGTTACTTTTCGGCCCTGCCGATCTGGCCCTACCGATCTGATGGATCTGTTTGCTGTGTTTTTTGGTTGTGAAAAAGTTTATTTCAGCGATTTGACAGAATGTTGGATGTTTTCAGGTACCGAGAACTGTACAGGTTAATGAAGATGAGACTGGAGGAAGTGAAGCAAGGTCTTTAATATCCTCACTATTCCCTTTCATCAGGTTCACTCCTTAAAGGTTGTTAGGTCTTGGTATACCTTGGTATATGGTCTGAGACCGGCACTTTACTCGCTGACCTTCCTTGTTGACCAGGGTCCACCCATATGTCCAAACGATAAGCAGTCGCTTTAATTTCTTTATATAAAACTGATTAACAAAATCTCGACACATATTGTCTTCTTCCATTTATTTAATTATTTTCTTCCAATTATAACTTAAATAAGCTCTCACTATTTTACTTAAAGACTGGTTAAAAGAAAAACAAAGATTAATGTAACTTTCCGGTTATAAGGGTAAGTGTCCATCTGAGACTAAATCTCGAGAGCTAGTCTCGAGATTAGTCTCAGAACCTTGTCGGCTTTAGAGCAACATCAGCCTCTCTCGAGTCTCGGAGAGTCGGCGAGTCTCCGAGACTAGTCTCAGCCCCATGTCCACTAGCGATTTTAATCTCGAGAGCGAGTCTCGATACTAAAAAGTCTCAGATGGACACTTACCCTAATGACTAGATCTACAAATAATTGTTTTGTATGTCATATTTTTCAACAAAAATGTTGCTATTCCAATTGTTTTACACTTATAATTAATATATGCTAAAAAGGCATGTGTTTATTGCACCAAATTAACATATCTCAATAAGTCAAAATGATTGTATGTCAAATTGTCGATTTTATATTGTTTTGACATTATACTGAGATTGTAAGTTAGTCACTATAAATGCACTGGTTAAGCTTTAAAAAGTATTAGTCATCAAATTAATGTATCAATTTTTTAATATTAAGATAATAGTAAGTTGTGCAAAATCTTAATAGAAACAGCCAAGTTAAAATTATTTCAGTGTTAAATTAAGAAATATATGATTATATTTCTTGAGGGTAGTCTCATACATTTGTGCCAAAGTTAAATATAATTTTTATTTGACAATTAATCAGGTAACTCGGTATGGCACCTTCAAAGTACTCTCCCTCTGATGCTATGCACCTGCGTTCCCACTTTTGGAAGTATCCCTAGAAGACCTCTACACCTACCTTTAATAGCCGTCTTGGTGGCCTAACTTTAGACTCCAACGCATTACTTTGCATTTGGATCAAAAGGAAGTCACACTGTGCCAAACCTTGCTGAGTGGTCAGGGATAGGAATTGACCTCCCGACAAGTGGAGTTGTCATGGTCAAGGATCCATCTTCTTCATCCTTCAATGTTCAGTTAAAATTATGTGAACCACGGATTTACTCAAATTCAGTTCTCCTGAGATCATTTTAACGCTTGCTCGACAATCTGCAAGGACACAAGTGAGAATACTGCCCATGCTTTTATCAGAAAACAAAGTAGAGGAGGGCACCCCTCCACTTCTGGCAAGGGTTGATTTTTTTATCTTCCCTTCCCACTTTTTTTAAACCGATTTTATCACTTGTTGACCTCTGGTTCCTTTAAAGTATTTTCATAAATTTCCCAGCCATTCTTGCCAAGTTTTGCTAAACATTTTTCCTGGGAGAGATTTCTATGCCGTCGAGGGAGTGAATGGTGTCAGAAAGACTGGCTGACTGACAAAGAGTGTTGTCAGATGCTCCCACAGTAATTAAGGCCTACTTAGGTTGTTAGTGGAGAGGGGAGTCCCCTCCTATGGGTGCTCTCTACCTCGAACACCTTCCTCTCTGGAGCTTTGGCACGAATTTATGAGACAAACCACATTATTCTTTCTTAACAGATTAATTAAACAGATTAATCATGAAGCTTGTAATTTTTTACAACTTGTATATTCTTTGTCTTGTTTTCATTTTGTAAGCAGTTTGACAATAGACACATTTTTTCTCTATGATGAAATAAAAATTAAATTAAAAATATTAATTTTAAATTTTCATTTTTTTTATTATACTGATATTAATATGTTATATTATTATTTGATAGTCAAATAATAATCAAGTGTTTAGTTTTTACTTTAACAAAATATTCTTTTTGTTATTATTATTTTTAAAATAATAATTTGTATTATTATTAATTATTTGTTTAGTCTACGATATAGTTATCCTCTTGTCGGTAATATTATTTTAAAATTAGTATGTAACGAAAAAATAACGAACAAAAATTCAAGTAGAGGAGTCGTAGATATTTCGTGTAAATCATCTAATCATTTTAACCCTGTATGATTGTTTAAAATTATTATTTGTTTATTATTACTCTAATAATTGATTAATGTACTAATTGATATCGAGATGTATGTTAACTAAACATTGATAGGAATAAGTATGTTAACTTAACATAGATAGGTATATAATATGTATAGATAGATAACATTACCTTAGAGCAATATTGTTGATAATCAAATTTAGAAATTTAAAAAAATATGAATTATTGAATGTAGTGCCTCTATTTTCTTGTGATATTTTTATCTTGTTTCTTTTGAGATGCCGACTCTATTTTTTATATGGATCGGTTTTTCTTGTAACGTCTAGAATAATTATTATTATTATTACTGTTATAATTATTATTATTATTATTTCTGGTAGAATTAACTGAAATGCTGGGCATGTTATAGGTATTTAATGGTCTTCGCTCTTGAGTGGTTTCAGTTTACGAACAAAACTTACAGAATTTTGGTTTGTACGTGCTTAGATTTTTATTACAGGCACGTGCTTATATTTTTTACCTCTTGCTCGAAATCTTAAAAGCAATTTCGAGCGAGAGTAGCTCCAAATATTCTTCTATATCTCAGAGAATAAATGATAACTGTGATTATAAATTTTATTTCTCTATTTTCTTTACTTATTTTTGAGTGTTAAGCTGGCCATTCACGTTGCGGTATATCTGACAGGAAAACCTGTTCAGGTAATCCAGAGTGTGTGTGCTATCAAGTTATGACTTAAATGTTTAGTTGTGATGGTGGTTTATCTGTCAGGTATACCTCAACATGTCTGTTTCACACATTATTGTTTATTTGTCAGGAATATTTCTTATGCTTTGTCGTCCAAATCCTATCTTGCTGCAATTTAACGAGATAGATTATTAATATTTTTTCTGTTTCTCTTATATAGTCAAACTAGTGATTTGAATTGAATAGCACTAAGACTAAACTACAGGCATTATTTTAAAATAAAAAATAAAAAAATATTTGGCCAGTAAAACTTGGTTTTTTAGTTTGTTGTAGCATTTTTAATTTAGCTATTAAAATTTAGGACAATTCAGAAACATGTGGATCCTTGTTTATAATATAATATAAGAATCTTGTGCATACCATTGTATCTTGTTGTATTATACCTTGAGCAAACGAATACAGTTTTCCTAAGACAACTTTTGTTAATGATATGCATGGATAAAACACAAGTTTGATTCTTACTTTTGACTGGTGCTCAATATCCTTAATTTCTGTTGTTAACAGTTAACATATGTTGTAACCGAGTGAAATGCTATTTTTCTTATAATGATATAACGTATTGAACGCGGTGTTACTCATACTGGTGTAATGTATTGAAATTTATATTTCTCTTTAAATTAAAAAATATATGTAGTTGTAACATGAAATACTTTTTAGTCTAATGAATAATTAAATTAAACTTTAACTACAGAAATATATATGTATACATATTTTTTATGTAAGCAGGCAATGTTAACAATAAATATATGTTGTTTATAGCTAATTGATATTGGATATATATATTTTTATTTATTGTAAAGGGAATGAGACTGTATTTAATGAGGCAGATTTATTTGTGTAAGAGGAAACTGAATGAGATTGTTGAGGGAATATATATATTTTGCAAACTTTACTAAAAGATTACACGATTTCCTGCTGTAGTAGAACCGCAGCATTATAATGTATTATTAAGGGCTAGGTGGTGTCTCTATCAATGAAACAAGTAAGATTTCTTGCAGATTCGTGTGCAGAAACCTAAAAGTGCTAATTATACATTTTATGTAATTGAAAAATATTCATTCATTTATTGTTATGCATTAATCTTTAGAACTTAAAACAAGAAGGTACTGGTTCATATTGATTACTTACATTCATTGGTTTAAAAAAATATATTTATTTTCTGCTGTTTGTTTGCTTCTTATTTCTTCATGATAAGCCATTTTGACTCGTCCTTGTCTGGAAATAAATGTTTCAGATAAAAATAAGTAACCTTTATTATTATGTGTGTTATAATTTTTTACCTGTCAGTTATAATGAGGTTCTACTTTATTACATAAATAAGTCTCTGCCCCTTATAAATTATGACCAACTACAGTGGTCCAAACTGTTTTTAATTGTTGAATCAAAATAAACTACTCTTTGAGTGCTTGACATAAGAACAGGTTCTGATATATATAATATGTTGCAGATGTTATTCGTTTGTTATCATTTATTATACAAGTGAACATTATTGTAACAAAAAATCAAAATTTACATTCCACTAAAATATTCCCTTTTTTATTATTTCAAAAGTAGTAAAATAAAATATAAATTATAATATTTATAATACTATATTAAAAAGGCTATTAATTAGGATATAGCTAGCTGAATTTTGAACAAATGTTTATTGTATACAATGGCTACAAGATCCCTAACATGTTTTCTTCCCCCTCCGTGCCTTCTCCAACTAGGTCATTGTGGTAGTTCCTTTCTGTTGAATGGCCACGATCCTAGCTTTACAACAAAAATTTATTTCCTACAGCCGGGTTTACACGGGTAGAGTAAACAGGAGAATAGAGTAGCAAGTAGAGTAACTCTACCTGTAGAAACCCGAAAAAACACTTAGTAGAGTAGAGTGGCGAGTAGAGTAGCTATTAAAATTGGTAGAGTGGGAAGTAGAGAGCCTCTACTCGCTACTCTACTCTCCTGTTTACTCTACCCGTGTAAACCCGGCTTACCTTCAAGCAATGCTATTAATTAAATGAATTAATAAATAGAAAGAATAATTGTAATAACCATTGATCTCTATATTAACTGTTGCAATGAAGAAAATATTAATTATATTTTGTAAATAAATTTGTCAAGTATGAGTAAAGGTGAAAACACACGGTATAGAAAACTAGCGTATAGTTTTTACTATAGCTATAGTAAACTAGTATTTATGCCGACATGAGTTCTAGTTTTAGTTGGCTATTCGTATAGTTTACTATCCTATAGTTGTATTATACGCTATACATACAGAAATATTACTATACAGAGGGTCCACACGAGAAGGAATCAAAACTATACTTGTTCCTGTATAGTTTTTATTCCTTCTCGTGTGGCCCCTCTGTATAGTAATATTTCTGTATTTATAGCGTATAATACAACTATAGGATAGTAAACTATACGAATAGCCAACTAAAACTAGAACTCATGTCGGCATAAATACTAGTTTACTATAGCTATAGTAAAAACTATACGCTAGTTTTCTATACCGTGTGTTTTCACCTTTAGTTCTATAAAACTGATACTGTTGATAGTCTATATCTATAAAATCAAAGCAATCGACATTCCAAATGTTGATACATTTTAATTACCGTGTTAAAATTCCTAAAAATATGTTTTTTCAAAAATTACTCAGTATTAAGTAAACACTACGAATTTTATTCAGCCTCTTTATAAAAGGTGTCCACAATGTCTTGAGATAATGTATTTTAAAACGTGATTTCAAATTAAGGAATCAAGTAAATCAGGGATGATTATGTTTTTTGTGGTAATATTAATGTATTAGGATTATTTGTACTAACTTATTCCGATCCTCTTCTACCTCTCAGAGTAGAGGGTGTACTAAGATGTCACCTGTGCTGCCTTTATATAAGCCACCAGATTATATAAAGGCAGAACTGGTGACATCTTAGTACACTCTCTACACTGATAGGTTGAAGAGGATTGGAATGAGTTAGTAAATAAATAGTTTATATAAGCCACTGGATTATATAAAGATTTAACACTATATTATATGTATATAACACATTTAACACTATATATTTATACTGTACTGACGTAAATACTAGAGCTTGTCGATTTTCAAACTAAAGAGCGTTTTTTTTAAAAAGGCGGTGTAAATGCCGCCCGCGCCCCCGCCCGAAGGTTAACAACTATTAGAAAAATATTAACTGCCAAGGAAGAATAGTGTATTATGTTACTAGACTGTGAAGTGAGTTTTTTTTATTTACCATGGCAATTATATTTACTTTCAAGTGAAGCGAGACAGTAAATAATACCGAGGTAAAGAAAAAACACTTCACAGTCATGTAGAACAATATACTAGCAGACAATAAAAAAAAAAAAAAAAAAAAAAAAAAAAAAAAAAAAAAAAAAAAAAAAAAAAAAAANGATATGCACTTAAAAACCTTAATATATGCATTTGAAAATTGCGAAATTTGTACATAATATATGCACTAAAATATGCACTTATCCCTAACATATGCATTAACTATGCACTTATCCCAAATATATGCACTAAAATATGCACTTATCTCAAATATATGCACTTATTCTAATATAGGCACTTAAATATGCATTTATTCCTAATATAACTCCAATAGGCAGCTATAAATATTGAATAGTGCTAAGTAAAGTGCATTTAGAGGGTTTAAAATAATCAAAAACCTGGCATTTGAAGATTAGGCAGTAGAATACACAAGAATAACCACCAAAATAGAGATGTTGACTATATTTTAAAAACAATTAAAATTTACAATTATTTTACAATTGATTTTTAATAAATTATTTGAAGTTAGGAAACAGTAAGAAAATTTGTCTGACCTACTAAGACTTCCTCCAAATTTGTAATCTTAAATTTTTACTGCGGTCTGAAGGAACCATTTTTAAACGTGAAACATTCTTTCAGCGTCGCACGACACTACTGGAACATATTTTAGGGTAGCGACGTCAGCTGGGGTCAGATTTTCTATTTCGTCTCAACCCTCTGCCCCTTCCAGGATTCGGGTGACGTTCTCCTCAGTGGTCCAGCCAGGATTACGGTAGAGAACTGCGTCCTTTTTTTGTCTAAGTCTTTCCCTAATCGGACCCAGTTTTTCAATTATATTCGGAAGGTCCCTGAAATAAGCTTTAATAACTGCCAATCTCTGAATTAAGGGCACTCTTTGCTTTTGGGATGGCCCAATTTGCCGAATCTTCGAAGCCCTCTATATGACCTTAATGTAATGCACGTGTTGTGCATTCATTTGGTTAACGAAGTTATTTTAATTCGATAATAAGGGCAGCCTCTATAAATCGTCAGCGGTAGCTTTGTCCCGGATTAAGTCGAAAAACAAGACAACAAGCCTTCTTTATTAACCAGTAGGGACTGGTACGTGCAGCGCTACACAGTGAATGACTTCTAATCCTCAAAAGGTTTAGGTACCTAGATAATATATGTTTGACTAAAACATCGTACAAAATACGCACCATAGTGGAAATTTCTCTCAAAAAAATAAGAATATTTATGCGAACATATGTAATATATGGCACTTATGCCGGAAATATGCAATTATATGCAATAATGCACGAAATATGCAAAATATGCAATTTTAAATTTGAATTTAAAGTGGCCTAGTGCATTCCAAACATCATAATTCGTAAAGAAAAATCACTTGGGGCAATAAAAAAAATATATGCAAATATGCAAAATCCGAACTCTAATTATAACAATCTAGTGGATTTGAATCATGTCTACTTGATTGCAGCGCTAAAAACTGCACTTTTGATAACTACCCAAGTTTTTACTTTTTCTCTCTAGGATGTAAAAAATTGTTTACCTCCTAGGAGTTAATTTTTTTTTCAATACAGTTTAGGAGTAATGATAAGATTTTTAAGTCTACATAATGAAAAAATGGCTTTGTTTTTTAGGCTCTAAAGTTACTACATTTTTCTCAGCCTACCACAGAAAAAATCATTTACTATTTAATATGTAAAACAATTTTAAACTACTAGATTTTATTGCAGATTTTATATTTCTATTTAAAAAGGATAAGAATGAGTGGACACCCCAAATGTATTAAAGTATATTAAAATAGGCAAATCAAAAAACCAAATTTAGAAACAATGAAACCTAAGAAAGACTTGATTCATGAAAACAATTATATTAAATGTATAGATAATAAAAAAAATTATATTCATGTAAAAACTAAAGCAATATATAAATTTAATCGAATTATTAGCCTAACTACATTTTTACTGAAATAAGCAATTCTAACATATTAATAGATAATAATTACATGTTTAGTACTAAATTATAAATATATTATTGGTCACTTTGTTTTACAATTAATAATAATTTCAACATAGTAATTTTTAATTGATACTTTTTTTATAATAATTAAGAGGGCATGGATTTAAAATAAGAAAAAAATTGGTCTGACAAATTCAACAAAACTTTCTCATATGTAGACATTGATACTGAATTTAAATCCCATGATGTCTAATGTTATTTTAAAACATTTTTTTTTTTTTTTTTTAGTTTTTTTTTTTTTTTTTTT
>KZ651290.1:548355-561149 GCA_001010745.2 Gerris buenoi
TATATATATATATATAAATAAATCAGAGTATCAAAGCATGGGGGAAGAGATGGTGTCATTTAAATAATATAATCTAAACAAATGGCAGTAAGAAATTCAACTGTAGTTGCTTGAAATGTCGACGTGTTTGAAAGATGGCCAAAGAAATCTGTTTGAAGTTCTTAATAAAGTTGATGTAAAATTTCAAAAATATTTGCCTTCACTTTACCATGTCTTCTTAATTAACTTTGTCAAATCAGTTTGAAGCTCAATCAAGTAAGAAAAAAAGTCAATTGTTTTAAATCATATCAGTTATGTTAAAATGTTTGAAATAACCAATGTGTTGTAAATTGTTGTTGTGTGAGTTTTTTATTTTTATTTTTTAAAATTATTATTTAACTTCAGCCTACTTTTTTTTATTTTAATAAGTAAGTGAAATTATTATTGTTGCACAGCCTAACCAAGCATCGGTCATATAATAAAACATTTATGAGATTTAAAAATTTGGAAATGTTTTAAATCAACTGAGATTGTATAAGATCATCACTGCTCAATTAACACTTAAATGAGGCGCCTATGTGAAAAATTGATTAACTTAAATTATTAAAAATAAAAAATAAGTTGAATAGATAATTTAATAAAATTTAAAGTGATAGTTTTATAGCGATAACCAAGTTTTAACTTTATTGTTGTTTGTTGTAAAATTTTGTGTGTTTGGCTATTTTTCTGGTAGGCGTCTCATATGATAACAGCCCAATACAGAAGGCTCAATTCTCTTTCCTGTTAAGTTTTTTCCTTTTACTGAAAAATCTTTGAAAATTACTTACGCTTAATAAAACTTAAGAATTAAATTTGGTCACTTAATTTTTTTATAAAATTCATTATAGTTGTAATTTTATTACAGTTTTGAGATTTTCTGCCCGACTCAATTGGTGGCTACTATTTGCCAATTTTTAATTTGATTTATTTTACAAACCAATGGTTTTGCAAATGAAAGCATAACGAGATGAGATAATCGGGATAATATTATACAAACTACAGTGTCAAGTGTGTCTCTTGCTTTTCAATTGAAGGTGCGAATGGGAAAGGAAATAGGACAGATCAGTATTCAAAGTTCTTTCCGAGGCATTTCTGTTCTCATGTCTATGAAATAAATGGCTTATTCGTATATTAAAAACAGTTTAAAAACAGGCCCTCAAACTTTGGCTGCACTGCAGGAGGCATGGAAGATGGTAGTGGCTGGGGATTTTCAGTGCAGCTACCAAACTTTAACCTCCATCCTCCAAATACTCTGCTTGCCTGAAGGCATTAATAAATTGGTTTGACAATGTCACTACCTGTGAGGGGGCCCTCAGAAGATAAAAAGTTCCGTGGGGATCAATGAGGCTTATTACGTCTAAATACACTCTCCACTTCTACGCTTTGCCTCCTCCAGCCTTAAATCTTTGGTAATTGTAAACCGCTGTTCCATAATGCCTACTTGATCTCACCCTTTCAATTTCTATAATTGAACTTTGAATTATCTTGAACTCATTTTAACTAGGTTTATTTACAGGAATTCACTATTCTTATTCCTTATCAGTGATTGTTGTGCTTTAACTTGAGATACAAAAAAAATAAAACAATTTGTTCATAAATGCTTGTTATAGAAGTACTAAACTTATATTTATTAGAAGTTAACATTACTTTTTTTTATATTTTTATTAATATTTTTTTATGTGATTTATATAATCAAGTGATATTATATTTCTCAGGCTTTTATTGTCCATTATTAATTTTATTTTATTAAAATACTATTTTTATTTGTTCTATTGTATTGTTAACTTTACTTGTGTATTTCTTTTATAATAAATGTAATAATTTTTCTTTGAATAATATTACTAAGCAATTTACATACACGGTCGATGTATGTAATAATCTCTGTAATAATAATATATATTTTTTTATATGATAATTTTTGTTACAATTTTATTTTTTGTCGAAAGATTGTCAGTTGAAATATTCATTGTTTGGATGACATTCTGGCACTCTCCTCATTCCATATCCCTCTCTTTCTCTCTCTATATTTATCAAATTTGTCTTTCTTTTGAGGCAAAACATTCTTCTTAATGTATTTCTTGTTTATAATAAAACAATATAACAACAGACTATTTAACAATAGTAATAATTTGTTCATTGTTCAAATTATTATCGAAAAAACGAAAACTGAAAGTATTTTATGTACAGTCTGACCTACACCATTCCAATGTTTCATCACCAAGGCGCCTAATGGGAAAATTGCCTTACCAACAAAATTTTAAAAAAACGATTGAAATAGAGTTTGGCATAATTTTTTCCTATTTTTTTCAAGGAAATATAGCCTAACCTTTGTTACAATAGTATTTTTTTTAAATTAATAAAAAAAAAAACATAATTTGATTCTCAAACAGTATGAAAACCAACTTTGAACCTCATTTATCTTGATTTGAACATTTTTGGATTAAAAAGTTTGTTGTTTTGACTGAGATTTTGTATAAATCAAACATAATGAATGGTTTTTATCACTTGTTAAACACTGTACTATTATAAAACAGTGGCGTAACTACCGTGGAGCAGTTGGAGCAATCTGCTCCAGGCGCCGGCTTAGAGGGGGCGCCACGCCGAGAGAAAAAAATCTGAACTCTGAACAGTGAGAAAATGCAAAAATACGGCGCCCCCCGTAACTTTAGAAAATGCGCCCCTGCATCTTACAAAATGAACCCCTGCTCCTCTCTTTTGGTCTTCGGGAACAGATGAAGTGAGGACGATAAAAAGTTATGTTTAATAAACTTAATATTGCGTTTTGTGTATTAAAACATTTAATTGAAGTCATAATAATAGTAGACATAGAATCATAACTTTTTGCCCCGTATACCACTTGCCGATTTTTTCCCCATAGACTTTCTACCTGCCTAATATTGAATTTTCCTAATCATATTAACTTTAAATATGTTGTAAACAGCTGACTTAGTGCTGCTCACTTTTATAAGTTTTTTTTGTAGAGTAGCCGACTGTAAAAAATCAAACATAAATTACACTCAAATGTATATTGATAAAGGACTTAAATCCCATTATATCTTTTGATTGATATGTCAAATGTATATTTTCAACAGAATCAGATTTATTTTTATAAATACCTCGAAAATTTGATGTTTCTCGGGAATATGACTTATAATTATAACTATAATCTACATTCTTATTTAAATGGACTACATTTTATAAGCCTTAAATCTAGTCGGAGCATTTTCAAAAATAATTTGGTTTCACGATTTTTCAAAGTATTTTTGGGAGTTACGTCAATAAATTTGAATTCGGAGCTAAAATTCATTACTCGATCATATTATTTATTATGATTTTTCTAAATATATAAGCTCGTACAAACTTTTTTACTCCAAATGAAACTGAAATTGATACACTATACAGGGTGACCCGCGATAAAATGTCATAAAGAAACTAGTGGATTCTACGGGTCAAATGAAAAAAAAAAAAAATCGAGTAAGCATTTGCCCATTGCTCATATATCAAAAATTCTCGAGGTATTGATTTATTTCTTTTTGAAAGTCCTTCACGATAATTTTCAAAAATGCCTAATATCTCAAAAACTAAATGAGATGGAAAAATTGAGCCAAGGACCAATTTTAAAGAGCATAAAACAAACTTTCAGAATCACTCATTAATTTCCAAATTGTCATCTGCTAAGTACCTTTTAAGTTCTGTTTCATTTTAAAATTTCGATTTTTTAAAATTCGCCCACGAAATACCTTGGCTTTCTACTCTTAATTGAGGGATGTCGGAAGTGTGGCGATTTCAGGAAAAACTCCTGCTTTTCATAAGCTTTCAAATGGTATAAATAAAATTTAACATCAACGGACTAGTTTTTTAATTATGGTGTTGTTTTTCACTCAGGGACACAACCAATTCTTGTTTTAATATTATTTGTGATGTTTCGAAAACAAAGCTGTTCCGCATCCATATTTATAGAAACTTTTTTGTTCTATGTCAAAGTACCTATAAGAACCCGGAGTGTCGTGGTTTCGTTCGGGGAAACCTTTTTTGCATTTGTACTTCTAATATCCCTCAATTAAGAGTCGAAAGCTCAGGAATTTCGTTAGCTAATTTTAAAAATTGAAATTTTCAAATGTAACAGAACTTGAAAGATGCTTAGCAGCTGATAATTTAAAACTAAATGAGTGATTCTTAAAGGTGTGTTTATGCTCTTTGAAATTGGTTCTTAGCCCAATTTCTCTATCTCATTTAGTTTATGAGATACTAGGGTTTTTTGAAAATTTTCGTGAAGCACTTAAAAAAAAAAATTACTCGGGCAAATTACTCGGGGGTGGAGTACAGTAACATGAATACATTTAAGGCCACATCACAGATAGTGGAATATGTGACAGTGACATGTAAGTTAGTTGCACCCCTGGACAGTGAGCTTTATCTTACGTCGAGTCTCAGTGTCTCGATATGATGCAGTGTTGCATCTCGGAATCATACACGGTCAAAATGTTAGCGCAAACATTTTGACCGTGTATGGGGCTGTTTGACGTTTGCGCAAACATGATGTTTGACGTGTATGGCCTAAATTTGCTCGACATCAGTTTTGCGCAAACATCATGTTTGCGAAAAATGTTCGATCGTGAACAGTCCTTTACCTTTACAGTCATTAGTTTTATTTAAATTAAACATTAACAATATAATGGCTAGTAAAGTAATTGAAACAAAACTGGGTACATATTACTTTAAGCATGAATGCATGAATATTGATAGTATTATTTGGAGTTGCACATATCGATAATAAATACTATAATGTTTAAACTATGTCATAAATCAATCGCTATTATTTATATAACCTTAGTACATAAGTATATGTGTTTTGGCAGATTCTGAGACTTGCACCGCTATTGAAATAGGGGGAGGGGAGGTGCCAAGGTGATACTGCTCCAGGGCGCTTCTTGCCTAGTTACGCCACTGTTATAAAATATAAATTTATTTGTCTTGACCACAATATTTAAATTTAATTCTAAATCAGACCAGTTTCAGCCTCTAAAATACTAAGATATATATAAAGTATGACGGCTATCTTCAGTGCCTTATCTATATATATAATTAAAGTTTTGTCTGTACATTGGTCAGAATTGAAAATTTTTTGGATACTTTTTCATTTTATACATTCCAAAAACCGAATCCGGCCTTAACTTTTTTCGTGTATGTATGTGTATCTGTCGCCCCAGCCAGACTTTATAGGTGCAAAACTTGCGAAATGAAATCGATTATTTTTTTTGCAGGGACGAGCGCAATCATGTTGCGCAATTTGTAGGCTTGGTTTCATCTAAAAATATTAAGTAGAACCAGGGCCGAATATAGGGGGGGGGGGGCAACGGGGGTACGTGCACCCGGTGACAAATTTTGGGTTGCGGCAAATATGTTGTAATATATTATTTACACAATACAACAATATTTTGGTAAATATTTCCCTATTCTAAACTGTGTCTAAGTATTTCAATACCATCGACCATCACCTAATACGACTTATTATTGAGTTAAGTAGAAGGTTCACAGCTCTTGAAAAAAATAAATGATAAATTTGGTTTTTTGAGTGGTATCAAAAATCAAAATCCATGAAACATGTTGTTATAACTATTGATTAAATGACAGTTTATTATAAATTTTAAGCCTGTTGAATAATGTATTTAATCGAAAATGAAATTTTATTAATTTAAAATTTCTATTTTTAGGTTTTTATTAAAATTCTTTTAAAAATATTTATGTTCATACATTTTTGCAAACAAACTACACCATAAAGTTTACTTTATTTTATGACAAAGTATTTAAAGTAAATCACCTAAGAGATGCATAAAAACGATATTTTGGGAGGTCACATTTTCAAAATTTTCCAGGGGTGGGTCCCCGGATCCCCCTTAAAATGTTTTTTGAACATTAAACTAAAACATCGGTTCTAAAATGGAAAATTATAAGCTGAAAACTTGAATTCTGGGGAGTGAATTTAAAGCACCCAAGTGTAGTGTTATGTTATAAAGAATTAAGTAAGTAAGTAAGCGATTAAACTTTTATATATTGAACTCAAACTTATCAACAATAAAACAAAATATGACACATTGAAGAATTCTCTAACTAAACTGTCATTATATCAATATAAACAATGTTGACATGACAGGTGACGTAACATCATCCCCTCCTTTGACGTCCACGTCCTGAAGAGGTTGGCCACGGTAAGGTGCTAATCAGTCAACATGTACCACTTTTGGTTTTCCCCTGGGTGGAATACAAATCCTGTAGACCACGTCGTTGATCTTCTTAACAACGTTGTAAGGCCCTTTCCAAGCTGCCTGCAGCTTAGGACTGAGTCCACGTTTCCTCCGAGGGTTGTACAGCCAAACTTTGTTTCCCTCTGCAAATCGGGGTTCGTTAGACCTCCTGTCATATCGGTCTTTCATCCGTAGCTAGATTGATGTTTTGACGAACGTAACCGTGGACCGATTCCAGTTTATCCTCTAACTCCCTTAAGTACTCCTCTACTGGCTGTGGTTTATCCTTAGAACGACCAAACTTGAGATCACAGGGCAAACGCATCTGATTTGATTACCAAACAATATTGGATTGGGGGTTCCTTAGTTGTTTCATGGACGCCATAAGGAATAATGGTATGCGTTGGTCCCAATCCGTCTGATGTTCATTTACTACCTTTGCCAAGTGACGTAAAAGGGTTCGGTTGAACCGTTCCACCATTCCGTCGGATTGTGGGTGGAGTGGTGTGGTCCTGGTTTTATTTACTTCCATCCTTTCCAATAAACCCTGGAAGATAGCAGCCTCAAAGTTCCTTCCCTGATCCGAGTGTAACTCCAGGGGTGCCCCGAACCTAGTAATCCAATTCTCTAGCAATGCATCGCAGGTAGTCACCGCATCTTGGCTAGGCAACGGATAAGCCTCCGGCTACTTGCTGAAATAGTCCATTACAACCATGATGTACTTGTTGCCACGATTCGATTCAGGAAAAGGTCCCGCAATATCGACTGCAATTCTTTCGAAAGAAGCACCTACATTGTAGATCTTCAACTGCCCTCGTGGTTTATGACTAGGACCGGACCCGCCTGCACATCGAATGCAACATCGGCACCACTCTTCCACGTCATACCTGCATTTCAGCCAATAAAATCGGTCACGGATTTTCATCAGTGTTTTGTTGATTCCTAAATGGCCTCCCGAGGGCCCCGAATGTGCTTCTTCCAGCACTTCCTGGGTCTTACTTTTTGGCAATACTAACTGGTGAAGGATTTCTGTACCATCTGCCGATTCCCAAACTCTTTTCAACAACTGATCTTCCATTAACATAGAATCCCATTGCGCCCAATAAGCCTTAATGGTTGGGGAACATGCCGCAATTTCCTTCCAGTCCGGTCGACAACCTGCCTCCTTCCATTCAATCAGCTTATTTATTTCAGGGTCTTCTCTCTGCTCTTTCTTCATCTCCTCCGCTGACCACCCGACTGTAGATAGTCCCACTCGAAGAACATCAATGAACTTTCGTTCTACTTCAACATGTCTTGCAATCGATAGGACACGGGCGGCGTGACAAAGCGTCTGCATTCTGGTGTAGGCGCCCTGGCCTATATTCAGCTTCAAATGGGTATCCCTGAAGATATTCAATCCACCGAGCAAGCTGTCCTTCTGGATTTTTAAATTGTAATAGCCACCGCAGAGCCGCATGGTCTGTTCGATACCGAAATGGTCTTCCATACAAATACTTGTGGAAATGTTGTACGGTTTTCACAAATGCTAGCAGTTCTCGGCGCGTCACGCAATAATTACGCTCAGGCTTTGAAAGGCATCTGCTAAAATAGCCTATGACCCTTTCCTCTCCATCCTGAATTTGTGATAGAACTCTCCCTATGGCATGATTACTGGCATCCGCGTCCACCACAAACTCTTCTTTCTCTCGAGGATATGCAAGAATGGGGGCTGTAATCAGATGACTCTTCAGACTACAAACACTTCTTGCGTATCGGCTGTCCATTCAAACTTTACGTTGGCCTCTGTAAGTCTAGTAAGAGGTCGAGCTAATTTGGAAAAGTCTCGTACAGATCTTCTATAGTAAGTACAGAGGCCTAGGAAACTCCTGACCTCGCGAACTTTCTTAGGTACCGGCCAGTTTCAAATAACAAGGGTCTTCGCAGGATCCGTTGATAGTCCATCACCAGAAACGATATGCCCTAGATATCGGACTTTGCGTTGAAAAAAATAACATTTCTTGGGGTTCAATTTGAGATTGGCATTCCTAAGGCGGGAAAAAACCTCACGCAAATTTGTAAGGTGTTCTTCAAAAGTTCTTCCTACAATAATGACATCGTCCAGATAGAGTAGGCAGGTCTTCCAAGTGAGTCCTCGAAGAACCAGCTCCATTAAACGTTCAAACGTAGCAGGAGCGTTTGTCAATCCGAATGGCATTACTTTAAATTGCCATAAGCCCATTCCTGTCGTGAACATCGTTTTTTCTTTGTCCTTAGGTTCCATACCTACCTGCCAGTAGCCACTCTTCAAATCTAAGGTCGAAAGCCATTTGGAACCAGCCAAGGTGTCAATAGTATCGTCTATTCGGGGAAGTGGGTAGCTGTCTTTTCTCGTTATTTCATTCAGCTTTCTATAGTCGATGTAGAACCTATCTTTCTTCGCGACCAGGACGACCGGTGATGCCCAAGGTCCCTCCGAACGCTCGATCCTTGCTTTACCATGTCTTCTACCATTTCCTCTGCTTCCTTCCGTTTAGCCATTGGCAACCTCCGAGGCTGTTGGCGAATTGGTTTTGCATCCCCTGTATCAATATGGTGGCGGACGACATCAGTGAACGTCAAATCTTTCTCAGACATGGTGAAAATGTATTGGTATTCCTTGAACAATTTTCTAATCTCCCTCTTCTTTTCCGCCGACAACTCACTATCAGTCCCACTCACCAGAGTTTCTAGCTTATCAGGTAACCCGGTATATTCCGTTTCACAACATCTTTCGACAGCAAGGTTCTTAATACTCGCAACTGTTTGACACTGACCGAGAATAATTCCTTTTTGTAACTTGACCCCATACCGATTTATATTCGCTACTCGAATTGGGATTCTTTTCTGAATTTTCACCTGAGTGCCAGCTATCAATACTCCTTCTTTCTTACAACTGTTAGCTGTTGGCTCCACAATCCCTCCCAGACATCCTTCTACGTTGCCCTCTAGAACTGCATACAATAAGTTATCACTTAAGGGTGGCAAGATCACTTTTGAGGGAAGAATTACTTTATTTACTTTCCCTATGCCGCCTGGTAAGTGCAGTGGTATTTCTTCCTGTCCAATTCGAAGGACCCGATCCTTAAGGTTGACCACCAATCCATGTTGACTCATATAATCAAGGCCTAGTATGAAGTCGTCAGTTATATCTGCAACCAAAACATTATGGCGGAATCTAGAACAACCAATTTGAATATCAAGTTCCACTTCACCTTGAACAGATAGAACTTCCCCAGAGGCTGTTTGTAGCTTGTTTTTACTATTTGAAAGACGCACTTGTTCCATACTTTGCAAAATGCTAGATTTCATTATTGTGGCATTGGCCCCAGTATCGATGGTAAATTGGAACTCCTGTCCTCCTACGCGTCCATCCGCCATCAAGCATCGGGTACCTTTATGAATTCCGGAAATCATTAACTTATTGGAGCTACTTCTTGATGAAGTCAGCAGTTGCTCCCCATTACTGACTCCATTCAGTTTCCCTGCCTTCCACCTCGGCCTCTTCGAGCATATCGCTGATTAATTGGACACGCTGTTCTTAAATGTTGAGGAAAGCCACATCCCCAGCATAATGGACGTCTTACATCAAGCTGGCCAGAAACACCCATATTAGACTTCTGCATTCGTGATATGACCCTCTCCACCAGGCTGTCCTCATCTGTTTCCCGTATCTCTTTTACACCTATCCCTCCCCTAGCAGCTTTCTTTGCAGCTTCAATTTCTAGTGCTAGAACTAGGGCATCGGAACATCTATCGAATTTCACCAATCTTAGTGCCTGCTGAACCTCGGAGTCTCGTATACCGTCTATAAAAAATTGGATGGCTAGGAGTAGGAAAACATCTTCCGGGAGGACATCCCCGTAGCTAAGTTGGACTAATCTCTCAATATCCAGTTAAAAATCCTGCAACGATTCCCCAGCTGTCTGACTACGCGATTTTAACTCTAACGTGTGGATCGGCCTCAAATGAGAGTCGCCAAACCTCCTAACCAAAGTCTCTACAAGCCTGTCATAGTCATTCTGTACATCAACAGGTATAGTCTGCAATACCCGCAAAGCATTGCCCTGTAACGCCAATAGAAGAGAGGCAGCCTTGCAATACTTGTCCCACTTATTCATGTTAGCAGCTATCTCAAACTGTCTGATAAACACAGACCAGGGTGTTCCCCCATCAAATTTTGGGGCCTTAAATCGATTTACGATAGTGTTTGATCCCCCCGGTGTAATTAAAGAAAACAATTGTACCTTTTCGTCCAGCTCTTTTATCCTCTCCTCCATCTTCGTAAAGGTTAGATACGTTTCTTCCCTTTCTTTCGCGAGGTCAGCCGACATGTCATCCTTGAAACTTTTCGTCTGTTCCCGGGATTTTTCCAAAAATTCTTTTTTTGCTTCCAAAATCCGAGTTTCGTAATTTCCCATCTCAACCCGAAATTCATTCATTGCCGTCTGAAAAATTTTCTTAAATTCATTCTGCGACTCTTCAACATACGTGACCAAATTTTGAAAAGCGTCTTTGTTCTTCACCGTGAATTCAAAACTATCGGGATCGCCACCTTCTTTGGAGATAGCCTGCTTTAGCCGCTCTTGTAATTCAACCTTTTTTCCACTAACTGACAGTGAACGCTCCTTCAATTCAGCTTCTAACTCTTTAACTTTTAAATCCACTAACTACTAACTTAACACTTTTAAACATACTTACGGCTTCCGTGTTTACTTCTGACACCAATTGTTATGTTGTAAAGAATTAAGTAAGTAAGTAAGCGAATAAACTTTTATATATTGAACTCAAACTTATCAACAATAAAACAAAATATGACACATTGAAGAATTCTCTAACTAAACTGTCATTATATCAATATAAACAATGTTGACATGACAGGTGACGTAACAGTAGTGTCCCAATTATAAGGCAGATCATAAATAATGAATAGTAACACAGTAACTTTTTATTTACAATGATAATTTTACCATAAAAACCCAAAATATCATCAAGAATAAAAGTTAAGTATAACAGAAATTAAATATTACAATAAGTATGTGTATCTTTAAAAGATGATTAGTTGAAGACTATACAATTTAAGGGGTTATTATGTTCAAGTCATATGTTGTGGTTTATTATTATAAGTTATTTTATTATTTTCTGTTAGCAATCCCCACCCTAACCTAGAGGGCCCCACCATATTGTCTCGCCCAGGGCCCCGCAAGATCTAGATCCACCACTGTATAACACTTGTGGGTAGTGTTTATTTTCCGCGTCATTTTGTTAAAAAAAAAAACATCAAAATTTCCTGAAAAATGTAATTTTCCTTGTCGCTATTGCCGATAAAAATAAATTGTGACCCCCCAGGGGATCGAACCAGGGTTCGATCGAAGAAAAAAAATCATAATCACATAACGGGTATGCTTATAATCATACATGGAACCCAAAAAAGTACTTGGACGCAAGTACTTCCTTGTGATTTTTATTTTTTAACAACAATACAATAATTAATCATTATTATTTAATTAATTAATTAATTATCGGAATAAGAAAATCAATAGTGTCGTGAACACTCTATTTTGAATTTACTTGAGCACTGGAGACGATAGTCCTGTTGATAGTCCTGTAAGCTGGTTCTTATTTGTTTTCCCGCCTTGTCTACATTCTCGAATTAATCATATTTCAGCAACTTAATTATATCTAGATTTGAGGACAAAACACAAAGTTGACAACCGTAATTATGAATTTCAATTCGTTTTTTATTTTTATATAAATAACAAATATTAGTTGTATTGAAATTTTATTTATTGTTTATTTTAAAGTGCTGTTTGATTGTTTATATGAGAGTATAATTTTTTCATACTCTTCTTCATATGTAAATTCTTCTATGTATGGGGTTAGAGGTGGTTCTATGTATGTTCTAAATTCTAATAAGTATATCTAAATGTTTTTACTCGAGATTGATTGTCTTTGACTATTTCATGCTCTTTTTATTTCTTTTGTTTGATGTTCTTCCTGAGGATGAATTTTCTTCGAATTTCTATTTGCGTTTGATTGTTTACATTTAAATTTAATTATTGAGGTTTAAAGTTGAATTTGACTGTTTATAGACTTGCTAGTTGTATTTGATGTTTATTGTCGTAGTTGGTTGTGTGTGTAAGTTTAAAAAAGTTATAGTTGGGTTCGATTGTTGGTTGTTTACTATGGTGTCTAGTTGTCTTTGATTATTTGGGTAATTTTCAAAAAAAAAAGTGACACTTTCACTGTCCGCGAGTTAAAAAATTTCATTACTTGCACTGCTCATAATTAAAAAATCTACAACACTACAACACAGGGGTGCCCAGAAGTAGGTTTCATAGCGCAAGATGCGCACTGAGAATTTTTGGGGGGGGATTTTTTTTTTTTTTTTTTCTCTCTCTTTTTTAACAGCATAATGTTTACTTTTTTTGCTGTTGTTACTTTATGGATGTTGGAATCTAACTTATTTAGCTAACCTCCCCATTACTGACTCCATTCAGTTTCCCTGCCTTC
>KZ651290.1:583684-605522 GCA_001010745.2 Gerris buenoi
TATAGAAAATTTTAATTTTAATCTATATATACATACATATATATATAAAGTTTTGAAAGACCTATTTTTTCGTGATCAGGGGGCCTTGAAACGTATTTTGGCCACAGTCCCGGGTCCAGCCACCCTCATGGCTCCATTAGCGAATTTTTTCCAATGGAAATTCGCTAATAAAATCTCCAAGAAACAAACCGACGGTCACAGGAAAGTGTGTCACAGTACTAAATATCTCGGGGTGATTATTGACAATGACATCCACCTTTCCTGGAACCAACGTGCCACTTAGTTACCTTCTAATGTAAGAAGAATTATTTATAAATTCTTTCAGTTAAGAGCTGTCTTACACAGAGATGAACTTAGGTGAGTTTTTAAAGCGTTAGTACAATCTTTGTTGCGGAATATGGATTGACTATAAGGGGTAGTATAGCGCTTGTAAAACCATTAATAATAGTTCAAAAATAATTAAAATTTGTTTAAGAAAATCTTAAAGATACCCTAGATTGACATCGGCAATTTAGCGAACCTTTAATGCCCGGGCTCAATCTAAGTGGGATTTTACTCTGAGTAAATATTATGTTTGATTAATGAAGATAATACGTGTCAGAGATTTTGTGAATGCGGACGTTCGAACCCATTGATTGCATAGGGTTTTTCAACTGACCAGTTACAAACAACTTAACATATATTCTTCGTAATATGTTAGAAACAGTCCGGAAAATCTATCAGTTAATTAGATTCAAGCAGTGGAGACCTACGCTATAGAATTAACATTATGAAACTATAAAATGAACCTCGAAACACTATATTGTTACCACAGACCCGGTCGCCCGGTCGAGTTGAATGTACGAATAAAGTAGGAAAAACATTTTTTTTTAAGTGTTATTACAAAATACAACATGAAAATAAAAATTATTTCTACACAATCACTATGGAAAATTCTAATATAAAATCATTATAATTTGCATTTATTTTTAAAAATTTAAAAGAGAAAGGGATTAGTTAAAGTGAGTAAAATCATTAACCTATTTCCATATAATCTGGAATTAAAATTCTTATTAAAGTAGTTTATTTTAGTTTGGAGGTAATAATAGCGTGGGCAAGCTGTATAAATGGGTTGAGAAATACTTCATCTTGTTCTGGACAGCATTGAGCCAACATGGAGATGCTTAAAGAAGCCTTCTCAGCCATTGTTTACCTGAGGTTCCTCTATATCTGGCCACAATGCCTTATCTAAAGTTAAGACAAAGTTATAAAAGACTGGATTTGAGGTCAAGTTAGAGATGTATGTAGATAAGATAAAGCCTCATGGGCAGTGTAATGGCCAGTAGGCAGGTCACGCTAAGTCCTAACTAGGTCAACACTCGCCCTAGTAACATATCTTAGTCTGACCCAACCCTTTTCATATTTAAAATAAACTCCCCTAGGGCTTAGCTTTGATGTAAAATTCAGATTCGCTGAAATAACTTGATTCATGAATAGGTTTTGATTAATTGTAATGATAGGTTCTGCTCGAGTTACTCATCAGTAGAACTGACAAATAAAGTTAAGTCTAGAATTGAACTCAAACAGCGAAACTTATAAATTCAATGTGAACAAAACCACAAGAAATATTTTAATACCTAATCAGGTTTTACCACACTAGTTGGTCATTATAGCACACACATAGACTCTTAGCAATTATCCAACTAGGACTTACAATACTTATATTATAACAACCGGTATATAGTAAAGGTGAGAAGGTGTATGGCCCTGCAAGATCAACGTCGCAATGCATGAAAGCAAGACTGGGTTTAACTTTGGTTGGAGGCAACTCACCCATCGGAAGAGAAACCGTTTCACCCTTGAATTGGGCACACACTACACTACACGGCTACGTGCTGCGTACAACTTGACCCATTACTCTGCGACAGACAATTAGGAGAGGTGAGACATAGATTAGAAAGGTAAAGTGGCCGTATTCCTGTCCTTTAGTAACCTAAAAGAAACTATAGTTATTTATGCACCTAGGGAGTAAAGTAGGCCATTATTCCCTGAGCGAATAAGTTGGTTCTTGAGGCGAAGCCAAAGAAGCCACGTTCCCTAAATCCCGAGGCCAATCCGAGGGGATTAGACCTTTTTAATTCCCGAGAGCCAAGGGAATAAGATAGTTATCCCGAAGAGAATTATGACACTTTACTCCCGAGAAACATACAATATTTTATCCATTGCACAGTTTTTATTAATTTTATTAAATAACAATAATTTTAAGCACTTGTAATGGCAGATATAAGACATTCAATATTAAAAATAATTAATATAAAAATTCCATTTTTCAAAACTGGTCTTATTTTCAATATTTTTTTATTTATTTTTTATTTATTTTTTTTTTGGTTTCTGTATTCTTCACCTTAGTTGTATCTATGTGCAAAACTTGGGGAAGATTGAATGACGGTAAGTGGTTCAAAATTGGGGTAATATGTGTGCGATGAAACTTACAAAGCAAAGAAATTTGACGCCATTTTGTTTTTTTATTATTATTATTTTAGTTTCTGTATTCTTCACCTTAGTTGTTTCTATGTGCAAAATTTGGGGAAGATTGAATGACGGTAAGTGGTTCAAAATTGGGGTAATATGTGTGCGATGAAACTTACAAAGCAAAGAAATTTGACGCCATTTTGTTTTTTTATTATTATTATTTTAGTTTCTGTATTCTTCACCTTAGTTGTTTCTATGTGCAAAATTTGGAGAAGATTGAATGACGGGAAGTAGTTCAAAATTGGGGTAATAGGTGTGCGATGAAACTTACAAAGCAAAGTAATATAAGACCAGAAACAAATAAGAATTGCAATTAAACTCAAATAGGAGGTTATTTAGATGTAGGTTTAAACAATGATAAATTGATAAACAAGGTCGAAAAATCAGTGTTGCCAACCTGCGATTTTAACAACTTCACTACTATTTATAAAATTATTTAGTTGGCAATCCTTCTTTTTCTCCCAGGTTTTACTTTGTCTTCCTACTTTTACTTTTTCTCCCTACTTTTTGAGTTCAGGGAAGAAAAGACTTACTATAGTCTCTCTGTAATAATAAAAGTTTCGTGCATGAGGAAGAAAAAACCAGTGGGCGGAAAAAAACAAACGGCTAATCAGAGAGTTTAAGACATTTTGGTTCGTAAAAATGTTCAAGAATCCGGCCGCTTTAGTGTCACTTTTGTTTGTCAGAGTGAAACATATCTCAGCTTTAATTCATTATTATATTAATACCGGTTATTATTATAATTTTCTTACTGTCATAATTATTCCTCCCCATTAAGCATAATTAATTTATGAAGAATTTAGTTATAAGTTTTACGAATGTTGTATTCAAACAAACTGAACCCGGAAAACAGTTTAGTTTTTATATAAATACAACCGACAATAAATTCCGGCTTAAATCTAGATAAAGGTTTAGCAAGAATATTAATAGAATCGAGAAAAAATCCATTAGTCCGTTATACATTTTCCTATAATATTTTAACTTATGACAGTTATGTAAGAAACCTACTTTTATTTTTGTATAGCGTTTTATTCTTGTATATTAACAAAAAATAGGGAAAAGCAAATTTAGACTCTGGAAAGATTATTTTATTTAACGTAATCGTAGTACAGTAAACGTAAGATGAATTACGTTTAAGTGAACAACTGCTACTAAATATTACTTCTCTCGGGGAAATTGTGCCCAAAGGCGAACCCGTAACCGCGGGAGGCATAGACCAAGTAGGACGTTGGTACCCCTTTCAATCACCTCTAATCAGGCCGCTACTGTATGATTGAGTACGAGGGTACCTTTTTCTTACCTGAACAATTGGCGCAAAGGAACCCGTTCTGAGCAACTTGTCGGCCTGCCCTAACAGTTCACATTGTCGCCCCAGCTAGCTCGTTGGCAGCCCCGGGACAAGCAAAAACCACCAGCCGCACCAGCCTAACTTAAGATCATCGACTGTGTTTTTCTCCAGTGTGTGATAGCGACTCATCATAGAATAGGTGTAGTTCAATAACCAAACAACGTCTTCACACAAAATAATTGTATTTGTAACAATTTGACCGGTTTCGGCTGTTCTAAAGCAGCCTTCTTCAGATAATCTTGACTTGAGGTGTATTGAATTCATAAATACAAGTGACTTGACTTGTATTCATTGACTTGTATTGTATGACTTGACTTGTATTCATTCACTTCATTCTGTATGAATACGAGTCAAGTCACTTGTATTTATGAATTCAATACAGTAACCTCAAGTCAAGATTATCTGAAGAAGGCTGCTTTAGCACAGCCGAAACCGGTCAAATTGTTACAAATACAATTATTTTGTGTGAAGACGTTGTTTGGTTATTGAACTACACCTATTCTATGATCAGCCTAACTTGTCCCATTCTGTTGATATCTCCATTCTAGCCTTTGTATTTTAACATAATCCGACCGAAAGAGGTCCGCGGACAGTTCTTAGAGTTCTACTTTTCACCAGTGCTGTAGTTCCTAGGTCTCCGTAAATTCTCCTCAGCCCGTTTCTCTCGAATCTACCTAATTTAGCTGCTGACCTATGTCTTGCATCCATAGACTCTTATCATAGTTTTGTATATGGTTACTTTTTTAGTCCGTTAAACGTAATAGTTTTCATTAAACTTTGTACATCTGTCGGAAAATTTAAAAAAAAAAAAGTTAAGGTGACTTCTGCACCGCTATCTTTATTTGTTTCTCTTTGATTTACATTCATTTATCAATGATTTTTTATTTAGGGGCTGAATGTAGGATATTAAATTAATAAGGGGTATTGTAAGGTGAAGGATAATGAGAACACTCTTGATGAGGTTGCTTTAACTTATCAAAACGAAGTTTTGGTGGAATTTGGTGATAAGGGCAGTCAGTACAAGTTTTTGTGGAATTTGCTGATAAGACAGGGACAGGGCCAGGGCAGTCGAAAGAAGTTTTTATATTTCCCGAAATCCGGTCTGTAAACTTAGCCTCGTATTATTAAGTATAATTAAGTGCAAAGTATGCTTATATTGAATTCACAAAAAGTTTGGTTGAAACAAATCAATAATTTAACTTATTCAGATACTTGATACGACTTTCCTTTTCAATATTACTTGGCTCGATGTTCGATGTTCTCATTTTTCTAAGCCACGTCAAATCGATAAAATAATAAAATAAAAATAGTAAACTTTACTAATGCGTGACATAACAGTGTGAGTGTGTTATTCGTTATTCAGACCGATACGCGTTTTCCACTGTTAGTCACACTTTAGTATATTTGCGTGCAAAAGAATCTCGAGGAATTAAGTACTGGCCTCGATTCTTGAAGTCTATACAAGTCATTAGAATATACGAGGTATAAAGAATAAGTAAGGGGGAAAAGAATTATAATTACCGGGTCAGAACTGTATCGGCCCCTAGTGCCGGGGGCAGACCTCCCTCCAAGGGGGGGGGGGGGGTTCATTCGTATGTATATGGGTCACTTCCGTCCCAACCTTTATTCCATCTGGTCTAAATACCCCTTTATTCACTTATATAAATTATAATTATTATACTAGCAAATACATTTGCAAGCTCTTAAGGACTCAGGAGAAAGTAAAATTGCGCACGAGAAAAGAAAAATCCAAATATTTACAACTCTAAAGTATATTGAAACATTATTTAGTCATTTTACACCACAATAACAATATTTTAAGGTCACTATCCTAATCTAATAATTTTGCTAGGTTTGGTGTCATTATGAAAGTCTAAAGCCGTCATTAGTTGTCTGAACCAATTCATCAGTCTTCCTTTCGTCATTTAACACCTCTAACAAATGACATCACATATTATTTTGTGTAGCAACAAGTAACATTTAAAATTTATTATATTTTGCCGCTTCTTTTTCTTGTCGATGAAGACAACATTTCAACATTACTATGACTATATTAATAGAACGGAGACAACGTAACACGTCAAATCCATATCTCAGTATAAACCAAACCTCATGCTTTGACATTCTAAAGCTGCGTCCTCACCGGACGCGCTACTATTTGTTTAAATAGATGTATTGTTTCTAAGTTTATAACTAAACACACACGCTTATAACTGGCACAGGCCTATGGTCCCAATCCCGAGCCTCCTACGGGCCCGCGTAAAACCAAATTATACATTGGTATTGATCTTTTTTTCACCAAAAGAATTAGAAAATAATTAAGAATAACTGGGAACAACGACCAACGTTTGCAAACACCTGTTTGTGCAGAATGCGCGTCCGGTGTGGACGTCGTGTTTGCGGTTGTTTGCAAACGTTTGAACATTTTTGCAAACCCTGTTTGCGAATGCGCGTTTGGTGTGTACGAGGCTTAATGTTTGGACAATGGTAGAACTAGATATATTAAATATGTTTGGTTCCTTGAGCAGTTTTGTTTGTATAATTTCTCTAGACTCTAGAGTCTAGAGTTTGGGGTTAAATTTAGATTCCAAGATGAAGCGATTCAATCATTTATTATTAGTTCCACTGACACACTGATGGAAGCTATTACCAACTATTTAACTACCTTTTGTTAATACCTGCAATTTACTTTGTCGGTGCTATTATTATTCCACCAGTAAACTTTCCCTTATAATAGTGAAACCTTAGTGTAAGTTCAACAATCTGATTTCCTGGTTCCGTGCTTGCTGTAATGCTTCGTTACCATTGGCGTAAAAATATGAAAATATTATTTAAAAAAAGGATAAAATAAAGTCATTATTGCGTCAGTAGTTAGACTGCAGCTGTAATCAAGAATGCAGTCCGATTTGCTACAACTCAACTTTGCTAGCTTGGTCGCACCATTGAATCAAATTTGTAAATAATTATTTGTTTTATATTGTCAAATCAGGCAGCAAAGTTTTAATTCAAATAGTTTTAAAATTCAGACCTGGACAGATAATAGATTTTTAAATTAATTAAAAGCATTTTATATAAAATAGATAATTTGAAGATGGAAATGTATTTTACTCAAGTTGTATACGATTTAACCTAAATTATTATAAAATGGAGCCTTTAAAATGGGTATACGGTATACACTCGTCTTTTACAATAATTAATCGTTTATTCTAAACGTTTCCACTTTTACTTTTTATCTTTATTATCAATGTATATTTTAATGAATTTGTTCCAGTCTGTATAATATTGAGGGAAAATCGATTAGTTTACAAACTGTAAGTAAGAAAATTAAAATACTCAAATCATTTAATAAGAGAATGAAAAAATTACTGTAATTTTTCTTGTTGTTTCGTAATTTTCCGTATAAATCTTAGGAAATACATTAGAATTATAAAAAATTAAGAAAATACACGGAGAGGTTAAAAAAAAGCTTTTCCATCGTTCATCTCGTTGTATAGGAACGAGACGTAAATAGAACGAGTGCTTTTTAAGACGTGACCTGGATGCTAATCGTTGCGACACAAGAAAAAAACCAGGAAGTAACAAAGGAAATAATAGACAAGGAACAGGAGAGGAAAGTAAAATGGGGCCGACAACTCATCCAATATACATGGAGGTCGGCTGTCGTTCACTAGTTTTTTCCCTAACCGGCCTCTTAGACCGGGTCAGTTTCCTCATAATGCCGTGTCTGTCCACTTGACCTGTCCATAATATATCAATCAGCTGATGAACAAAAGCTTTCACGCCGCAGACAAACTAAACACAAATCAATTCTGTCCTATACAACCACTTACATTTTATACGATAGAAAATGCAAATTCAATCCAAATTTCTTTCACTTTTTCACAATAGTTCACGTTCACACACATTTCCATTACTGGATGACATTGAGATAGCGTGCTATCAACTGTATAAACCGAATTATTCGTAACCTCATATAATTAGCATTATTATTGATTATGTTTAAATTATTTAGGATGACCTATTTTAAAACAATTCACATAAATCACAGACGGCTGACGCATGGGTATCCTGTGGAAAGCAGAACAGACCTGTTATTACTTTATGTAGTCAATAGATGACTGCCTAACACTAATCCTAATCAATAACAACTCCAAATGCCCACTGCCTATAATTTTACATGACAAGGATAACTGCGAAAATACTTCTTACCTACTCACAAAAAAAAAAAAAAAAAAAAAAAAAAAAAAAAGCGTGTCATGAAGTAAACTTTAATGCTAAATTAAAATTATATCGCTTCAAAATTAACGCGCTAATAGTAAAAGTTAAAAAAAATCACAATAAATGTGATAGCAAACATAACATACCTACATTTTTAAGAAAATTGTTGGGTAATTATGGTGTGTGGTAAAAGGAATCCAAGGTTGTTTGTATTTAGGAGAAGGTCAGTTACTAAATTAAATTGTAGGCCTCTGGTGGTTTTATTTGGTATCGTAAACAACGAAAATGTATAACGAGTATTAAGTGTTGTACAGAGAAGAAAGGTGCCGTGATGGTGATGACTCCCGGCAGCTAACTAAGTAAATAAGGGTTTACTACGAGAGGAAAGGGCACAAGGTCTGATGTGAACTAGTGATAAGGTTATCAAACATTTAGTTTGCCCCCACTACTAATATGCCCCTTATTATTACCATGGCTTACTTTGCATCTAATCATACTCCTTCAGCTATAACCCAGATGTTAAAAGCATCCACTCGCAGTTGTACCCTGTAAATTACCGATAATAGATCTTATTAACTGGATCCACTGACCTCTTAAAATAAAATTTGGATAACGTCCTTCAAATAGTTTCTAACATGTATCTGCTCTGCTTACATTTTAACTAGTTTGCAAGGTTTCATGGGAAATATCGTTGTTCTAGATGTTGATGGCTTGGGCCAATGAGTATCCCATTCCTTAACAACTTTGTTCCCAAAACAAAACACTTAAAAATAAAAATTATATGAAGTCTTATCTCAAATAAAAGATAAGCGCATAGGCTTAGAAATGGGCCGGACATCTATATAAAAAACAGACTTTCAATAAAATGGTGACATATTGGGTTCCTGCAGAGAAGAGAAGAACAACATGATAACCGTAACTAAGTATCCATTTAAGATGAGCAGCTCCTAATAGAGGAGGCTTTTTCTTTGCAATAAAATAACAATATGAAACAACATTATTTGTAGTTTGGAAGAAAAACTAGCTTTTACCTATAGTCCAGTCAAATGGTGCATAAAAAGAGCTCAAAGTGGAAAGTTTTGGTGTAATTGTTGTTAGTGGCTTATTTTATGTTTTTTGGGGTGCTGAACACGAATCTGAAGTTGTCCAACAAAATTTCCCTCGGCAAATATGAGAAATCATCGAAAAACTACAAAAAAAAAAAAAAATGTATTTTTTTGGTTTTCAGCTTATAACTTGCAAAGCAATCTACTCACGCAAAAAGTAGTCAAGTAGTAAAATAAAAAGGAGAAAATAATCTACATTTTATGTCTATAACTTTTATTTGTACGTCGTATGGTTTTCACGCAAATGGGAGTTGAAATATTGGGAAGATGTGGCGGGTGGAGGGAACAGGATGAAGGGTAAACGGTTGGTGGAAAGACTGCGTTGGCAGTTAATTTTATGTTTTTGGGTGTGCTGAACACGAATCTAAAGTTGTCCAACAAAAATGTTACACCCAAATATGAGAAATCATCATAAAACCACTTTTTACTTTTATTTTTTTAGTGGATTTTGCCTTATAACTTACAAAGCAAGCTATTTACGCAAAAAGTGGAAGAGTAGTAAAATAAAGAGGAGAAAATAACCTACAAATTATTTTTTTACCATTTTTTTGTAAGTCGAATGGTTTATATGCAAAAGAAGGGTTGAAATAACCGGGAATTCAATAATTTTTAAAAAATAGCAACAAACCTTATTCTTAAAATAATATATAGCGAATTTCTTAACAATTTATATGTATTTAAGTACTAATGCGAGCTCTTAGACACAGGTTCTATTATTTTTGTTGCTATTTTTCAAAAATTACTGATTTCCCGGTTATTTCAACCCCTCTTTTGCATACAAACCATTCGACTTACAAAAAAATGGTAAAGAAATAATTTGTAGGTTATTTTCTCCTCTTTATTTTACTACTCTTCCACTTTTTGCGTAAATAGCTTGCTTTGTAAGTTATGAGGCGAAATCCATTAAAAAAATAAAAGTAAAAAGTGGTTTTATGATGATTTCTCATATTTGGGTGTAAAATTTTTGTTGGACAACTTTAGATTCATGTTCAGCACACCCTATAAAATATAAAATTAACTGCCAAAGCAGTCTTTCCACCAACCGTTTACCCTTCATCCTGTTCCCTCCACCCGCCACATCTTCCCAATATTTCAACTCCCATTTGCGTGAAAACCATTCGACGTACAAATAAAAGTTATCGACATAAAATGTATATTATTTTCTCCTTTTTATTTTACTACTAGACTACTTTTTGCGTGAGTAGATTGCTTTGCAAGTTATAAGCTGAAAACCGATAAAAAAAACTTTTTTTTTTGTAGTTTTTCGATGACTTCTCATATTTGCCGAGGGAAATTTTGTTGGACAACTTCAGATTCGTGTTCAGCACCCCAAAAAACATAAAATAAGCCACTAACAACAATTACTTCAAAACTTTCCACTTCAAACTACCATTTGACTGGACTATTAGGAGTTTACTGGAGTAAACAACAATTTAATATTAAAATAACTTTAACCTGATTTTTTTCAATTACTTTGAATTCAAAGATGATCCGAAAATTGGCAACCTAGTTCCATTTGTCAACTTGTTTCAAAGTAAAAAAAATCTTATAAAATTGGTATTTTTTTTTTATAATATGTAGAGCAGAATGGCTTTTATGTTTGGGTTCAAATAACTCGATATATAATTCAGAGGACAAATAATAACTGTCCAATTTCATGAAGAGAAGGAAATTGACGGGTAGCAGAAAAGTTTGAGGATCAAGGGAGGAAGGAGTTTATCGATTTACTTGATCCAATACTTCTATCCCTCCGACCCAGATATACAATATACATATTCACATAATCACAAAGTTGAAAAAAAAAAATCTCATTAATTATTAATACTATCATTGGTTCGTAAGTGGAATAAACGGAACATCCAAAACCATTATAAATTATGAATACATATATAATATTCGAGAAAAAACGAAACTGAATTAGATCAATTTATTATCATCAGCAGAATTATCATACAGTAGCCGCTTAATTTGATCACTCAAATTACTCACTTGGGACTCAGACAAAGTGATAACGTTAACCAACTGACAATAAGCAAAAGGTACCACAAGAGGAAGTAAAACTCAAGGATAAGATAAGATAATTTATTTACATTAAGTATTAAGTACAATAGTAAATTGTCAATTGGAATAATATTGATAAAACATAAGTGTTCATAGTTCGTAAAATAATTCATCATAGGTCTATTACTAATTACAATCATATTACTGCTTATTAGCTTCTGCAGCTGTTCTTATAACAATGTTGCAGGATATGCTGCTTCTCGATGTGTGTAGAGTGAAGGAGCCAACCTTTCGCATTCAGTTTAGAAGGATCTTCAAGGGAATTTGTGTTGATATAAAGCCTTAACTAGGCATTTAGAATACTATGTAGAGGAGCCTTTACCTTGGACAGCTTTATTCCTTAAAAACATCCCTCACTAAAATCCCAGGGAGAAAGCACATTTTCTTCTGTGATTCAACTTGAAGATATACGAGCCTGGGTAAACAGTGAGAGAACTGAAGTCAAATTCCTAATTATGTACTTCTTTGCTCTTATATAATATTCCATATTAGTTTACAATGTGGCTAACAGAATCATACTTCGGAAATAACTAATATTCTTATTCTATCTGAAAAGAGCTTTAAAATTATATGCTATATATAAGCATAAACTTTTTTCCCACACCCACATTTCGGTCATATTTGTTTTCGAAGTACCAAAACAAATTCTTCAAATTATATTCCTACTCTTCAAGACCTTTAGATGTGTAACATGCAGTGCCCACTAAAACCTTTTTAAAACTTTATAGTCGCCAGCAAGATTGGCCGCCATCTTGAAATTATTAAGTGTGAAATTCCCAAAAACGATACAGTTGTCACAAATGCAGAGATACACATGAGTGCCAAATTTCTTTTAAGTAGATCAGTTTTTACGCCGTCTTCGTTAGACATACAAGCAAACAAACACAAGATTATACACTTGCCAATTGCTTATTTTTCTTACAATAAAGAAACGCTAGATGTTTTTTTTTTTTTCTTCTTCTTCTTAAAAAAAAGAAATCCTTAATTTATAAAAAAATAAACGGTAAGCATTAACATAAGTCTACATTGGCCTTTTTTGAGCCTTAAGCTTTATTTGCCTAGACGTAGACGCGACTTCAGCGATAGACGCTTAAGCGATAGTCGCTCAGCGATTATCATTGAGGACTCCTTTTCTGAGTTTGTATGATTTCTCGCAACCGTTTTCCTAGTTGAGTGACTGAGCAACTCTCCTCAACGACAGTCGCAGGGTGACTGTCGCTTAGCGTCTATCGCGGGAGTCGCGTTTAGGTAAAATTGCCTTTATACTAGAGGAGAGATGTAATTGAGTGAGATTAATTTTGACTTTATTGCTACCTTTGACCTCGTTGCATTTGTTCTAATCAATAAATACAAATCACAAATATCCAGCAAATGCATTTTTAATGCTCTACTCCGTCCACAAATTTAACAATCAGTAATTTCTTCTACAATTATTTTAATCGACTGGGTTTAATTTGACCTAAAATGTGGGTTACTTGTTAATTAGTTGAAATAAGAAGTTAATAACATCTTGTTAGTAGCAAGATTAGCTAATTGTTAATTAGAACTAATGGAAATTGAATAATTAGCCGAGTTGATCTGGTTGGTGCCCCAAGTTAAGTTTTTAAGTGATTCCGTGCGAGATACTGAAACTTAACTCCTGAGTTCTAAGTAGTTGTTTTAACTCGCAGCTCTCAGCAGTTTGTTTCTAAATTCTTGACATCACACCCAGCTAAACATCATAATCATTAACTCTCCTCAAGTAATTAGTGTCAGCACGGTCTCCAACACCATAAATGACGCTTGCTGCGACCAGCATCTCTAGGCAACAGTACTTATACTTATACAAACAGAACTTATACAAAGTACTTATACGACAGAGACACAGTTGGTGTATACGCATAAACATTCTACATAATAGTTTAGTTAAGTAAGAGTATCACGCTACATCTGGGAAACAAAACAAGAAGAGAATCAGGTGGACATATTGTCCCCGCTGATGCAAACTTACAAAACTGCGTTTTGTTCATTTTTCAAGACACCCAAAATTACCCCCTTAAAATGAAGACAAATAAGCAGTTTACTTACCGATAAAATCAACCATTAGACTACAAAAAAACCAACATTTTTTTTTTATGTGAATCGAAGATATTTATTGGCTGCAATCCAATTATCTTCAATGATTTCGTTCATAAAACCCTCGTAAATTCGTAATCCCTGCCGGGAAAATTATAATGCGGGTGCATCCTTCTGCGGCGCTAATACTGGTACGCCACAATAAAACTTTATATTTTTTATCTTTACTTGAGTAGTTACTACTACTGAGCCAAAGATACCACACATATAGAAAGGTATAAGTGGACACACGAGACTCCTCAAATACAGGTGCCAACTCACAACAGTCATCGCAAAGTATTGCGACTTGCATCGTATCGTGGCAGTGGACACTCTGCATTAGAGATTAAAACAAAAGAATCCTCTACTAATTATTATTATGATTAAATTAAAATCCCAAATCATAAAAATTTTAATATTGCAAAATATAGCTGGTATACTTGAATACGTTATTTATAGTCGGTGCGTGTGCTTTTTGAGTATGTCGAATATATAAGTATAGAGCTTTATTTTTTCAATAAAGCGTCACATGATTCTTTCAATTTGACTGTTATTTTGGCATGCAAAACCGGTGTTCGTCGTCTGCACTCGACGACGAAAAAAAAGAATAATGGAGCTGTTAGAGTGATGGGACCACCTTCTAACTATTCAATAACAAGTTTCGACTCGTCAACTTTCCGTCTTCACGAACCACACAAAACTTTTCCCGAAAACTCTGGTTGGGGGTGGCAAAAAGTCGGCGGGATCTGTGTCGCCCGCAGGTGAGACGGTGTAACCATGGCTACACGCGGCCTCGCCGAGCCGCCTCCAGCCCCTAGTGTTTAGTACGAGTTGAACAGTGGTCGGATTAACATGCGCCCTTTTCTGGGGCTTCAGCGTCCGTTTATCCCGCGATAATTCAGACCGGCCAACAATACCGGCATTCGAGCATCATACGTGGGTTCATTTTGACGAACTCGGGTCATGCCCACTAGTGATCAAGTTACTTGTTATGTGTCCAGCAGAGCTTCTGGTAAGACAAATTCCAAACAATAATACAATTTTTCATATATTTTTGTGATCAGTATGACTTTTTGAGAATTTAGAACTGGAGTTCTATTTGTGATAAATAGCAGTATGAAACACTCACTATACAGTAACGTTAATTTAGATCTTTGTTCATTCCAAACCAAGTATTTGTAAATGTAATATTATTACATGAAAATAAGCTCTACAATATTCCTAACTATACTTCATGTCTGTTCTACCTGTTCTATATTACTGCTCCTTTACCTGTACACATTACTTGTACGTAAAATCTTTATAGACTAAATAAGAGAAGATGTTGTAATTAAATACACCAAATAGTAATAAAGCAATTTAGTATTTAGTCTTGTTTTTGCCGTTAGTTAAAATTACTCGGTCAATAAATTTCTAAAAGAGCGGAAGTTGTAAACAAAAAACTTGATAGAAATCGGTTTCAACCATTTTAGTTGATTGTCAGTGAATTGATGTCAGTATGTTTGTATTAATATCAGTAATTGTTGAAGTTACCGTATATTTTATTTCTTTTATATATTTATATATTTCTTTGTATAAAACTAAACAAATAAATAAATATAATTCAAAACCAACACAGCGCTACATTGATGATTAACTAAGGAGTATGAAAATGCTCAGTTGTAATCCAATATTCTTTATTATTTCAGCTTTTAACAGTTCCACCTTAATAATTTAATTTCACAATACGGGAGAATCAACAAAAATTAAAGACAAAAATTTAACTAAGTCGAGTTTTTTTATTGTGTATACATAATTGATATCAGCTCTAACTTTCTAAGCAACTAATACCGGGGGCAGGCAAACCAATTTTACATCGTGGCTAAAAAATAATATACAACGGTCTATTTTATTTATTTATTTTTTTTTTGTTTAATATATAAATTTTNAACACATTCTCATATAATTCTCTTCGTTTGTTTTGTAAATTTTTAACGTCATTAACCTTAATAACTATGATTATTTTATTTATTTTTATGTACAAGTAAATGCATTGTTAAATAGTTGCGGCTTCCGCGGCTCGGCTCATCATCATACGTTGCATCTATAGATTTTCTCGAAAAGAGTGCATTTGGTTCGGGACATTTGACTTTGATTTCAGGAAACATTGCTTCATTCTATAGTGTGAAACGTCGCAGTTGTAATACCTGTAATTCCAGATATTTATCAGTATACAATGGCTAGACGGTTCCGACTATTTTTAGTTTGATAAAAATGTTAAAAACTTCAATCCCCTTTCTGATGTTATATTATTTCTTGTTAATATTATTCATATCAGTTATAATTTTAATTTTATACATACTGATATAGCGGAATATAGTTTATTAAGGGGTAAGGAGAAGAAAAATAAATTATTTTAACTCTAAAAGACGAAAAAAATGTATATAGTTTTTCAAGTAAAAAATCAAATAAAGGATTCACAATTTACAAATAATTTTAAAAAAAATGCTTTTACGAGAGAATTTCGTCTGTTACTTGCTTTTTGATAGGAGTTGGAGTTATTTAAATTAAGTTACCCTCGTCTGTTACTGAGAGTGTTCGCTTTTAAAAAGATATTTACTGAAAGCATCAGCACCAAAACTCCAAGCGAATGAAAACGTCTCTTAATTCAGATGTGTCTGCTATGAGAAGTGTTTCTTTACTACTAGTGCATAGAGTAATGCAATAGGGTTTATTAGATATATTTTTCTACCACTGGTATTATGTAGAGGTGACTAATTTTCTGCGTCACGCAACACTGGTCACCCTACCCTACAAGTAACTAAAGGACCAGAACTCTATTCTAGTTATATTTGATCAATATTGGACCGTGTGTACTTATTGCTTGCACCTGCTTCCCCTTATTCTAAAACTCTCCTTTCCTTTCTTTAGGATAAAATATCCTATAAGGGTTTTCAAGGAGAACTAATTTGAGTGATCAAGTAGATTCTTTATCTTGTAGTGTTCAAGGTAACAGTTCTATTCCAAAGAAACTAAAACAAAAAAAATAAAAACAAATTTGTGCAATACAATTATATCCTAGCCTTTCTCATGCACGAGTACACAATTACTCGTGCACACCTTCTTTTTCTTTTGGTTATATGTAGTAAGTATTAAATATCTCATCAAAATTTTCCATAAAAATATCTTCTTTCTGGCGGGGAATCGAAGCCGACTTCAATTAAAGCTATTTTCTCGAGAACATGATTTTTCCAAGGAAAACGACTTATTATGGATTCATATTTAAATGGACGACATTTAGAACATTTTGATAAAAATCGTCGGAACCGTTTTCGAGGAATATTGTTTTCAGAGTTTTTGCGGGGGAAGCGCTCTCAAATTCAAAGCTATAATTGATTTCTCGATTTAACCAAAGAGTATAATTTTTTCATTATTGTATACCAAATTTGATCGAAATCAGCCCAGTACTTGAGGACCACTTTTTTGAACTCATTCAGTATCTCAAAATGTGTAAATCCATCCATATCTCAAAACTGAATTTTCGTGCCATCACAATACTTTCTCTTTATGCATTCTAAGTATACGAAAAAGTAAAAATGTACTGATGCTCAAGCAATGTTTTAAACTGAAAGCATACAACAGGTTTTTATCCCATTATATAACTTGTTGTTTCTACTAAGTTTTTTCAAAATTAATAGTGGTAGGAAAACCCTAAGAAATAAATCAATTATTAGGTCATCGATAAAAAAAATAATTAAAATAGCTATTGTTTAATAAAGATAAACAATGAAAAGTCTAAACATGTACTAAAGTTGAATGATGATGCTCATCGCTCATCTGTAACTCAAGTTTAATTATCAGATATTGTATTGTGAATTAATAGCATTAAACCCATCAATTGCCCAATGTGAATTTAATTTTTACCCTATTTTAACAAGTTGTGAAAGTTATATCACTTTCTCATTGCATAATCCTGTGTGTGAAGATTGTGGATATGATAGGCAGAGTGACGGCAAGCCATAGCTTTCCAGGCCGTTAGCAGCCTCACAAGCAGAACGACGGCAAACTATAGTGCTGGCAGGCAGAGCGACGGCAAACTATAGTGCTGGCAGGCAGAGTGACGGCAAGCCATAGCTTTCCAGGCCGTTAGCAGCCTCACAGGCAGAACGACGGCAAACTATAGTGCTGGCAGGCAGAGCGACGGCAAACTATAGTGCTGGCAGGCAGAGTGACGGCAAGCCATAGCTGTGTCAGGCCAATAGCACTCTCACAGTTAGATCAACGGCAAGCCACAGCACTGTCAGGCTGATTGCACCCTCACAGGCAGAGCGACGGCCAACTATAGTGCTGGCAGGCAGAGTGACGGCATGCCATAACTGTGTCAGGCCAATAGCACTCTCACAGTTAGAGCAACGGCAAGCCACAGCACTGTCAGGCCAATAGCACCCTGGACCTGGTTTTGAAAGCGTGGTATAAATTCCTAACACATCACAGACCGTAATATCATGTTACTGTAATTTATCAATACATAGTGGTGTTGTTAAATCTCTGGCAATTCACCCAAATTAGCACCCAGCAGACTCAGTCTCCTATGATAAATCCAAACTATCCAGCGACTCCCATGATTAACCAAAAGTTGTGCTCTGAAAAAAGAATATTTGTCTCATCGATTAGATTTAATATAATTTTTCCCCGTCCTAAAATTCTAATTTGAAATGTTCGCGTGAAGTCTTGGGCGGATAACTTTGTCGAATGAACTCGTCCTGGCAATTAGTCAAAAGAACATGTGTACCAAGTTACACCAAAATTGGTCAACTTTTACTCAAGTTATCATCGTACGTTTCCAACACACACAGACAGAATGTTTAGTTTGTCGAATTAAAGAAGCTCGCTTACTTTCGCTTCAGTTATTATTTTCTGTAAAGAATCGATCAAAATCTAAATATTCTTAATCTACGCCTCAAAAGCTTTTATGATATGAATAAAAAACACAACAGCATATGCAATCAAATTAGTTCAGAATTAATTATTTTTAAAGAAAAACCAATAAAAGAAAGTACCCATACATATGATGATATTAACAGTGTAAACGTAAAAACCAGTGATGGAAAATTCGGTTGCAATAGATCATAGACAGACATGGAAAAAGTTAGGCTGGATTTGGTTTTTGGAATGAATGAAATTTAAAATTTTCATATTATAATCAATGTGCTAACAAAACTTCAAACATTTATTCAATCGAGTATTTTCCGTCATTTCGAGGTGACGACTCACCTTGAAATGATTTGTTATTCCTAAGCTTATATTTCGATTTGTTGGTCAAATAGATATAATAATTTATCTTAATTAAAGAAATAACACAAACTGTCTCTCCACGTGAAGTAAAATCTTTATTTGCAAAGCAGCTTTCAGCCTTTAAAAGGCCATCATCGGTGCCTATTGCGGAAGGAAAAAGAGTCACAAGAATAAAAACATTTTTGGCGAGAGGTGAGTCATTTCATCAGAGGTGAGTCATTTTGAGTCTCACGTTGATTTCCGACATGAAATGACTCACCTCTCGCCAAAAATGTTTTTATTCTTGTGACTCTTTTTCCTTCCGCAATAGGCACCGATGATGGCCTTTTAAAGGCTGAAAGCTGCTTTGCAAATAAAGATTTTACTTCACGTGGAGAGACAGTTTGTGTTATTTCTTTAAGATGACCTACATAGACGCTCCCATATCCAACACTTATCTTAATTAATTTACTTTTTTTCTAAATATAAAATTAATCCCGTTACCATGCGTTGCAAATCGGCTCGTTTTGTATAAAAATATTATTCTTATAGCAAGATGTTTATAAATATGGGATGATTTGAGAAGTTGGCCGAATCAAAGAGTGAGTTTAGGATTTCGTTTTCACTGAAAACTACATATTTGTCTAAAAGTTGAAAAGAGAATCGATTAGTCAAAAGGGTTTGATTTCGACTGCACTCCGCTCGTGAATCTCCAACATATCTATTTCTAGCATGAAACCTAAAAACAAATATTCTGCTCTTCATTGTCTCTGTCTTCTACTATCTTGCAATTTATCAATCTGACTTATAATAAGTTGATCGCAAATCGCAACTATGAATAGAGATATTAAAACAATTAAGCAAGACATATAAAAATGCATGCGCCGACATTCAAACCAAGTATCCCGTGTTTACAATGAAATTAAAGCATTTTATTAAAGCATCGGAAATACATAATCTGTTAAAGTTTCCGCTTTTTCTACAAAATTGTATACTTCACAAACAAGATAGTCATTCTCCTTTAAAAAAAAAAAACCTTTATAATGTTAGTTATTTTTTTTATAAAAATAAAAAACAGAATATGGTTTTTAGAAATTTATTAAGAACATGTTTATATTAAGGCCCCACCCAAATCTGGAAGCGATTTCTTCAATTATAAAGGAAGGTTTTCAATTATAATTCTCGCAATGGTTGATGCCGGAATGAAATTTTTGTACGTGGATGTTGGAGCAAAAGGGAGGTTCAGCGATGGAGGAATATTTTGTCCAAGTTTTATTGGTTCAAAACTTAAAGATTCTAGGAACTGGCCAAAAGATCAACCTTTATATGAATGAGGAAAACTAATGCCATTCGTAGCAGAAGGCGATGCAGCGTTTCCCTTACAAAAACATTTGATGCGGCCTTATCCCGGAAAACAAACAAGTACTGACCGGGAAAAGAGAGTTTACAACTACAGGTTGTCACGTGCGAGAAGGGTAGTGGAAAGCGCGTTTGGTATTCTGGCAGCTCGATGGAGAGTATTTCAAAAACCATTTGAAATTCATGTTAGAAAGGTAGACAAAGTTGTTTTAGCTGCCTGTGTTCTTCATAATTATTTGATGCCACACATGGGCAGCGGGGGCGAAAATTTCATAGACGAGACTAATAGGCAAAGCCAAACATTTTTCGGAGACCTTCAAACCCCTAATACTATACGAATGTTTTGCCATTAGAGATGGATTCAAAGATTTTTTTAATTCCCAAGAAGGAACCGTGCAATGGCAGAATGACATTCAATAAATGTTAATAATTTACTTACTTGATGTAATTATTATATATATACATTTGTTATTTGNGGTCTTGTTAGGCCCAGGTGGGAAACTACAGCTTGTTTCGTCGTACCTAAGCCATTTTGTTGAACCCGCTAAACGCTCGTATTGTCAGATGGGTCGAACCAAAGATAAGTACATTAAACGTTTTAGGTGAAGAGGGAAAGTGGACTTAGAAAATATCAAATTGACGGATGCGATCTCTAATTCTAGAAACAATTAAAGATATGTGTCCGTTACATGTAGAACAGATGTCTAGTTCCAGCCCGAGTCACATTGAGGTAAGATGATTTGGTTGAGTACTATAGGTTGATGGTTAAATTTTGTCAGATAAGTGAAGATGACTTGTTTGGATTTTGCCGGATTCATTGATACTCTCCATTTCTTGCACCAGTGTTCCACTTCGGAGATAAAGGACTGAAGATTTTCTGCGGCTTGAGTAGCTAATTTATGACTACTTAGACTGGCTACATCGTCACAGAATTGAGCGATAGTGATGTTTTCAGAGGTAGGATAATCGTAGCAGTATATTAGGTACAAAAATGGGCCGATTACACTTCCTTGAGGGACCCCAGAGTGCATGGACTTACTTGAAGAAATAGCACCTTCGTATGACACACTGAAAGTTCTCCCTGAGAGATAAGATTGTATTAATTTGTAATACGTATCCTCGAGGTGAGGTTTTACTTTGAACAGTAATCCAGAGTGCCACACTTTATCAAATGCTTTTTCGGTGTCTAGAAAAATTCCTAAACATACTTGCTTTTGTTCGTAGGCTTCCAAAATTGTTTCGACAACTCTATGTAGCTGTTGGGGACAAGAGTGTCCTCTACGAAAACCGAATTGAGTATTAGGGAGCAGGTGGTTTAATCGTTGAAGCAATTTAGGTAATAGAAGTCGTTCAAAAATTTTCGAAAGGAGTGGTAGCAGACTTATAGGGCGATAGTTGGCTGAATCATTTAGACTTTTACCTGCTTTGGGTATCATAATTACTTTAGCATGCTTCCATTTGGATGGAACGTAAGCCAATCGTAGCATGGCGTTGTACACTTGAGTTAAATAAACTAAGGTTTTCCTGGGAAGTGCTTTAAGTAATGGTTGTGTAATGCCATCATAACCTGGAGTTTTTTTAGTAGGACTCCGTTGAACAACATTTTTCACTTCGGATGGAGTAAAAAAATCATTAAAGATCGAGAGAGGCAATGGTTCAAGGAGGGATTGTTCTATGATATTATTGTTGTCTTGATCTACGATTGGATTAGGTGTAAACTGTATGGATAGATTGCTAGAGAAAATATTTACCTTTTCTTGTGGTGTAGAGTGCCAGGTTGCTCCGATTTTGAAAGGTGGTATTTTTTTATGATTATTTGTGATGAATTTTGTTTTTCTCCAGAGTGAGCCATCCACCGAGTCTAAAGCTAAAAGCTGTTGTGAAAATG
>KZ651290.1:611913-627399 GCA_001010745.2 Gerris buenoi
TATATATATATATATATTTTATACAATTGTGTATTTAACATTGATATTAGTACACTCTAGTACTGTATTTTGGCATGTAGGCACTTATTTAGATTGTTACTCCCCTTATAAAATAATAGAGAGGAGTAACAATCTAAAGAAGGTGTACGGAATGTTCTTCTTTAGACTGTTACTCCCCTTATAAATCAGAAGTGAGATATTCCTTTGTCCAAAAGTACATTGGACTAAACAACCCTTTTTCTTTATAGTTATTTAGTCAAAGTTATTTATATTCTAAAACAACATAGGGGAGTAACAATCTAAAGAAGTACCGGCATGTAATCTATTATTAGTAAACAAAGAAGAGAGAGGGAGGAGAAAAAAAAATGTTGAAGATATTCGAATTTCTATACCTATGTAGCGCCCTGTGTTTATATACATATTCTATGTGCACCACCGGTTTTTTGCCTTTTTCTACTTCTTAAAACCAAAATTCTAAAAATCCTTACTAAGTACACTTAGTACCACTTAGTACGGGTGTATGAACGACGGTGTCTGAATACGGTGTATGGACGGGTGTCTATGAACAGAATATATTCTTGAAATTTCAAGTCTCTCGGTTAAGCAGATTTTGCTGCACGTTGATTCTTTGTGAGTCAGTCAATCAGGACTTTGCTGTTTATATTAGAGATTATTTACTCCTCCTTTTGTTTTTTTTATTAGTCGCGGCAATGAAGCAAAAAAGTTCGGAATCTTTTAGACTAAGACGGATCGGAATGCGGTTTTTTGCATTCGCTTCTAAAAATAATTTGAAAAAAATGCCCCAGGTTTTTTTTCGGTACAAACCGGAAAATGTATTGCTGCAGCCAAAAATGCATTTTTTGAGACGGCGTTTGGAAGTTTAAAGAACTTTGTAAATATGAGTCAGAATAGGGTTCTCGAGGTCGCTGATCACGATTATGATGTTCAAATTGACCCACAGCCAACCTGGGGCTCAGGAACGCCGATGAACGTCATCTCCGCGGGACATGCATCATGCACGGTATATACTATTTTGAGTTTTGTACCCCGTACCCTTTACCCCTGAGTACTAAAAGTTTAATTTTGAAATCATATAATCCTTCTCCATGAAAAAATACATATATGTGCCAACTTTAGAACTTTGTTAATGTATTTCGGTAACGGTTTTCTACTGCCGCCACCTCCTCGTTCTACGCGTTGGTGGGCAGGGCCTGGACTAAGGAGAAAAATAAAACGCCACTACTATGATTTTCGGGTTGTTTTTATCGATAAAATCCTCGGGGATGACGTCCGCACCATATTTGTATTCAGTGACCCAAAAAAAAACCCCGGCCCGAGTTTCACTCCTTCCCAGCGTGAATTTTGGGTGTCCCGCGGAGATGACGTTCATCGGCGTTCCTGATCCCCAGGTCGGCTGTGGGTCAATTTGAACATCATCATCGTCATCAGCGACCTCGAAAACCCTGTTCTGATTCATATTTACAAAGTTCTTTAAACTTCCAAAAGCCGTCTCAAAAAATGCATCTTTTTAATGCATTTTTGGCTGCAGCAATGCATTTTCCGGTTTGTACAAAAAAAAAAAAAAAAAACCTGGGGCATTTTTTACAAATCATTTTTGGAATCAAATGCAAAATCCGATCCGTCTTAGTCTAAAAGATTCCGAACTTTTGGCCTTTTTAGTGCTTCATTGCCGCGACTATATGTTTTTGTTTTGAATAGAAAGGGCTGGGAATGAACCAAGCGGTGATCTGTCTGCTGTATATTTATCTCAACGGATGGAATTTTCAAGCTGTGGTCCACAAGGTTACAGCCACGGGAGTATGTAAGTTTTACTTTGAACATTCTGTAGTTTCAATCTTACTCTGTATTCTTGTACACTCGATAAACTCAATAATATAGGCTATGGTTACTGCGGTTGCGTATTGGGACGAAAACGTTGAGCCGTAGTGACTCACTTGGACTACGGTATTGTTTGAGTTTATTGATTAGAGTGAGTGGTTAAAACGAAGTGGTTTCAGTGTGTGCGCATTCTGCCTACCAGTCAAGATGGAAACTGTAGATGCCTTAAATTTAAGTTATCATTACTAAACTGGGGGAAAAAAACATATTCGTCTCATCGAATAAATGATGATGGAATCCCGTCTTGAAATTCCAATTTATCATTTGAAGGTCACGTTTACGCAAGCGTTGCTCGCGAACTCTTCGACGGATAACACTGTTCGATAAACTTAGTCTTAGTATTAGTAATGGGAACATGTATACAAAATTTCTACTAATTCGGTCTACTTTTACTCAAGTTTTCGTTAGACACGTTAACATTTCTGACAAACATACAGTCAGAAAAGATACATATTTTGTTAAATGTAAGAAGCTCGCTTCAACTAATATATTATACATAAATCCTCCCCTGGGATTTTGTTCCGTCTGAGCTGGTCTACATCATACATTTTAATTTAGTAAAGTAGTCCTTCTCGTGCCACCAATTTCCATTTTTCATTTCTGCCATAGTTTATGGCATGTAACCGATCACCAATATTACAAATTCTTTTGATGTCAGATGGATTGTCCCTCTCTCTACGAAGTTTCATTGAGCCCAGCATGACGTCCTCACTTTCCTCCCAAATATCTGCTCTTTAAGCAGATATTTGGATATCTGCAGCATATACAAAGTTTGGAGATCTGCGCAGTTGAATCACCAATATTGGCATTTTTTCACTTTTCCTTCCTATTTCTTCCCCTAAGGCCAAGGCTGCAAGACCCTTCTTCACAGTTTGAACGAATCTCTCGCCTTACCCATTTGTAGCTTGTTGCTTTTTTGCACGCTATCTCTTGGACTATATGTAAAGTTTGTAAATTAGATAGCAGTTTTTTTAAATTATTGTTAAAACTAATAATGTGTTTTAGTGTTTTTAGCATTAGTTCATTTACATATCTATAAAAAGAAAAGAAATGATTGAATGAGGATAGAGAAGAGAGAGAGAGAGAGAGAGAGAGAGAGAGAGAGAGAGAGAGAGAGAGAGAGAGAGAAATGTAAACTTGCTAAAAGGAACTCTGTCTGACCGTCATTTAGCCATGACCAAATGTTTCGTATTATTTATAACGTTTTCTTTGCAAGCGAAGGAATTAGGGTTTTAACTGATTTTGCCATTCACATCTTCTTTGCAAACGATACCACTTGTTTGAGTAAGTTCGTATCTGCTTGCTGAAGAGACAATAAAAAGAGCGTTCATTAATGCTCATAATATAAATAAATAAAAAAAGATGTTACGAATTTTTCAGGGCGCGGTGTAGTGGCGTTGACTGTGGTGACGTATTTCTTCACGATGCCTACAGTAATGCTGTGTTTATATCTCGGCAAGTTCTTGAAACATGGATCACTTAGTCTGCATAAGTGCAGCCCTATATTATGTGGTAACTTAGTTTATATCAAATAGTAAAAATTATATACTTACACATGTTTTTAGAATTGAAAATCTGATTTATACCTAACGACTTATTGCACGGCTTTTTGGATCGGACAAAACCGTTCTAGATTGGTCTGGACCAGTACAGCTTACTGTTTCACACGGCTGATATGACAAGACAGAACCTGTAAGCCAGGCTGGAAAGTGGTATTGGATAAAGTGTTACACTCAAAACATTTATATTAAACAATAAACAGCTTGGTTTTATGGTGAAATCCCCTCACGAAGGGGATGAAATCCAACGTTTCACTTCTTCTACTGGAAATTGTTCAGGGATGTGGTGCAACGTAGTGTTGACTCGAAGCAAACTGGAGAGAAGAACGCCGTATTCATACCGGTTTTCAGGTGCATATATTGTATCTGTATTACCTTTGCTCGGGATGATGCAATCAGCCATGTGCTGTCTGTGTCGGTGTTTCTTTGTAGGGATGATGCAATCAGCCAAGTGCGTGCTGCCTTCGTCGGTCTTTCTTTGTAGCGATGATGCAATCAGCAAGGTGCTCTCTTTGTCGGTGTTTCTTTGTAGGGATGATAAAATCAGGCAGGTGCAGACTCAGTCGGTGTTTCTTCGTAGGGATTTTGCAATCAGACAGGTGCTACCTCGTTGCTGCCAGGTGGTGTCTTTGTCGTTGCTTCTTAGTAGGAATGATCCAATCAGCCAGGAGCTGCCTTCGTCGGTGTTTCTTTGTAGGGATTATCCAATCAGCAGAGGTGCTGCCTTCGTCGGTGTTTCTTTGTAGGGATTATCCAATCAGCAGAGGTGCTGCCTTCGTCGGTGTTTCTTTGTAGGGATGATCCAATTAGCCAGGTGCTGCCTTCGTCGGTGTTTCTTTGTAGGGATGATCCAATTAGTCAGGTGCTGCCTTCATCGGTGTTTCTTTGTAGGGATGATTTAATCAGCCAGGTGTTGCCTCCGGTGGTGTTCCTATTGCGGGCGGGTGATGTCATGAAGTTGCGGGGTCACAGCCTCTTGCTATCTGCTTGGCGCAGGTGCTAACCAGGGGTTTCCAGGTCCCATAGAGAGTGAAACCAAATTTCTCTATTAAAGTTCTCCGGTTAATCACATATCTCAATAGCCTCCCTTACCACCCTTCTGTGATACCTGTTGACAGATAAGAGTACATGAACGTCCTCAAACTTGGTAACATGGCCAGTTTCGTCAGAAACGGCGAACAAAATTTATATTAAACAATTTGAAATGTTTTTAACTGTTGAAATGCTTACCAAATATGTAACATTTACTGCATTTTTACTACGCTCGCTAGTACGATAGCGCCACGATATGCCTAGTTTATAGTAAAATTGGGCTTAGTGATGTGGTTGTTTATTTGTATTGTTTCTAGGAGTGGGTGTAATGGCGTTTATACTGGCGTTTCCCCTGAGCTCTAAGATGGTCTACTTTCCTCTGGCAGAGAACATCTTCATGAAGTGGCTGGTGGAGTACGGCGCGTACCTCCCTCCCTGCAGTATTCTCAGGGAGACTATAGTGACGGATATAAGTTTCTACTGTATAGAAGAAAAGGCGACGTACAAATGTTGCTCGCACCCCGGGAGCACGCAGACAGGCACCTTGCCATCGAAAATCTGCTTTCAGCCCAAATATCCCTTCTATCTTCTCAACCTGTAAATACAACCAATGCAAAAACTTTTTTTTGTAATGGATTTAAAAGTTTTGAGGTCCTCTAAAGTCTAAAAAAGTAGTTTTTAGAGAATAAGTCGGAGTACAACCTAGGTTGTGAGGAGACATACAATGCAGCATAGAACCCTTGAACGTTAATTATGTGTATAATTTCCAGTTTCTCTCTATCTAGATATTGAATCAGTTAATGTTTAATAAATCTAGTTTATCTCCTTACTCGTCAATGAATTAAACCCTCCAACATCCGCCTCATATTTGTGTTCACTTAAGTAAATTACCTAATAGATATTATTCAGAACCTATAAAAAAAGTAAAAATGAAAGTCCAATTATTGAAATGCCTTCAAATTAAAGCAATTATTTTATGTCGCTAATAGTATGATGCTTGCAGAGGCGTGGAGTACTCCTGTGGCAAGATACAATCCTTTTTTACACTCGAGTGTGGTTACTGGACATACTTCTTCTGCCTCTGTATGTTAATCACCTCAATGGATATCCATGGAATCATTAAAGCAAGTCGTTGAAATAATAATTATTAGTAATTAATTAATATTATTAGCAATAATTATTTTTAATACTTATATTATTTTAAAAATAATTAATGTAAAAATGTCATTTTTGAAAACTGGTCTTAGTTTCAATTTTTTTGGTTTCTACATTCTTCACCTTAATTTCATGTGCAAAATTTGGGGATGATTGAAAGACGGGAAGTGGTTCGAAATTGGGTTAGTAGGTGTGCGATGGAACTTAAAAAGCAAAGAAATTTGACGCCATTATTTTTTTTGTAGGTTTCTGTATTCTTCACCTTAGTTGTTTGTGAAAACGGGCTAAAACTGGAAAAAAAGTCCAACTTTTTGTGGTTTTTTCGGCCCCAGTGTCGACAGCGGCGCTCCATCGAGATCGAAAACTTAGGGACATCATTAATGAACCTACAGCTACAACATATCCAAAAATCGAAACTACCCGAATTTTTGCAAGGGAACACTCCTTTTTGACGACAGATTGACTTGGCTATATCATTATTCAGGATTTATTGTCGGAAGAATTATTAACTGGACCATTAGTAATACGAGTTGACCGTTGTTATGCAACTTAAAACTTACTACCGGTACCCAGAAGACTGGGTACCAAGGGACTGTGGGATAGTACGGCATCCGCGTACGGCATCCTGGACCCCCATCGACGTCTTCTATTGAGACAACATACTGCTGAACATGTGGTTTTAAGACCTGGTGCAGAAAACTCCATTCTCCCTTTAGAGAAAAAAATTTGGGCCAAGTCCTTCTTCTCCAACGGCACTAAGACTAAGGACTCAACAGACTCTCAAATTGGGATTGTGAATATGGCAGAAGAGGACGGGATTATCTTTGCTAACGTTTTATCTATAAATAAGCTGTTAAAGTATATTGTCTTCTATTGATGAATATGGTTTTGGTCTGGTTATCCTGGGTATTACCGATCCCTCCCACTCGAAGAGGTTGCAATCTGTCACTACTCTTGACACATGCTTGGGTTTCCGGTGTTAACAAGCCCCTAGACACTAAAGAGTGGATGACGGCTCTCTTCTGCGTCGGATGGTGATGTGACGCTGCATTCAGGTACCTTTCGTGGGTTTCCTGTAGAAGGCGTGTCCTAGAGTACCGTTAGTCTTCTTTGTTACCTGCACCTCTAGAAAAGTCACATCTACGAGTACTCGCGTCAGACTACAGATATCACAGCAGGGTGGTAAGGGAGGCAATTGAGATCGAGAAACAACAACTGGAGAACTTCAACAGAGAGGATGGTTTCACTCTTTCCCGGACCTGGAAACCTCTGATAGCACCTGTGCCAAGCAGAAAGTAAGAAGCGGCGCCGCGGTCACTTCCCGACTTATTACATCACCCACCCGACAAAGGAACACCGACGAAGGCAACACCCAAAGGCAGCACCTGCGTGATTACATCATCCCGACAAAAGATCCCCTCGAGTAATGGTACTCCCAGGTACAATCTAAGGCCTAGAAAACCAGTATAAATCCGCCGTTTTTCTCTCCTGTCGTCAGTACATCCTGTGATTGCTTCGAGTCAACACCACGATGCACCACACCCCTGAAGATGCTTCCCCTACTGGAAGAATCTTCAGGGGTGTTGCGCATTTCAATCCCATCGGATTTCAACCCCATCTGACGCGGATTACACCTGAAACCCAAGCTGTTTATGACGAATCTACCCGCGGAAGCCTACGGACCAAGATACTCTCGACCCATTTAGTGTTGATTTTCTAAGGGATGGATTTTTAGTATAGACCAAATTAATAGCACTATTAATAATATCAAAGAGGATTTTTTTAACTCATTACTATGGACCCCATGTTCTTATGCTTATTTCCCTAGCCCCTCTTTCCCCCAAATAAATAAGGATTGAGCCAAGCCGTTTTATCCTTCAAATACCCCAAGTTGGGAAAGGTCTCTTTCAGGCTCAGGCGTTCTGCGTCTAAAATTTTTCCATCCTAGCCTTTAGGATGATATTATAAGCCTACTAATAGAGCCTACTATTATAATAATGTGCTGAGTATGATGATATCAAGTTGTACGGGCTAAAAGAATTAAAATAAGATTGCAGGTACCTGATTGCAATCGTCTTCGATTGTTCCGGATACCCATCCTGGTAAAATTAGTCTCCAAATGTTTACCAAATGCTGTCGTGCCTTCCTAAAAATAGTAGTCACTGAAAATTTATAAAGAAGGTCTTTTTGAGATCCTAGCCGTCTATATCGACGTTTCACCCACTTATATAGGCGCAGGATGCGCCCTGCGCACCATAGCCACGCGAGCAATGCATGGCCCTAGCCCAAATCATTTATCGTCTTCTCAGCAGACAAATGTTTGCACTATTGTAATTATGAGAGAACTGAGAGTTTCGTTGTCTCTTCCAACCCGCTCTCGGCTTTATAATTTTTAAAGAATAGATACATCGAGGACCCACTAGTTTTAATGATTTGTTTAGAAGTCTAAACATATCACGTCGGTAAAAGACTCCGATGACCTTCCTCCTTCCTGATCTGTGCTAATCGAAGGTCATTTTGGTGGACCATCATAGTGTAGTATTAGGTTAAATTTAGTTTTTTTCAATTTTTTAAATTTTTGGTAGTTTTATTACTACGGAAAGATTAAATTTTTAAATAATCCAAATTACAACTATCAACAACTACGGGAGACACACATAGACGGAGGTCCCGTGGTTCGATTCCCGGTGCGGGGGTGTATTTTTCTCTGTGTGTCTCCCGTAGTTGTTGATAGTTGTAATTTGGATTATTTAGTTTTTTTTTAAAGGTTCCATCTCCACTGTCCTGATCTTTTATTTCCCCGTGACAGGCATCCTGAAAATTTCTGACAGAGGAAGCAGCAGTAAATGTATAAGCTAATTTAATTAAAGTCTACGTCACTGCCATAGCAAATCAAAAATAAATGAGCTGCTAAAAAATCTTCCGTAGATAAACAAATGTTGAAATAAAGTTCTTCTACTCGATCATGGAAGAATCCCTTGTCTAAGATGAGCTGAAACTGAGGGATACCAAGCGTGATTGTGAAGTCAACTTCCACGCTTTGTGAGAAGCTAGGCGTCTCACGTCCAGTTGGGGGACGCCGAGCGGACGAGGCATGGTGCTTATAAAAAAAAAATTGCCTCTGCCGAGAGGGGAGTATCTACTCAAAGGGCTTGTCATCCCATTGACAGATGACACCATTTAATTTGGTCCTTTGGGCCGGATTTACTATTATTGGATATCATAAGTAGATATTACCAAAATTATATTACTATTATAATATAAAAGTATATTACTATTATAATATAATTTCGTAAACATTTATTTATAATTTCCGGAGATACACATTTATAAAAGGCGTATGGTCCCAATGGCAGATGCGCACATCGAGTAGGCATTGACACTGAAATAGAGGAGGCAGCACCCCGACATTGAGTAGTAATGCAGGTAGACGAGTGGGTAGTGGGTGGAGTCCCCTAGCTTACAATTATTAGAAGAATTGTTGCTTTTCTAATTCTTTATAATGATGAAAACAGAACTTTTCTATTTATTAGATATTATTTTCAAACTTGTTTTGTTTGTTTGCAGATATTGGTTTTCGTGGACAAGTTTTTCCGTATAAATATTGTATTGATTAACCTATTGACCCTGTTACACTTGGAAGTATTACTGACGGGTTTTTACTTCTACTACTTTGAGTACAGAGTACAAGAAGGCCTCTTTACAGTTTAGTAATCTTTTTGCATTTAATGAAGGCTGTAAATTAATTACTAATTCTCAGATCCTAGAGGATGCCTAGAGGACCCAAGTAGTTGTATAAAGTGTGGGTGCCACTGCAGATTATTTTTCACAACATTAATTTCAGTTATTTTATCCTTGATATTATAGTTCACTCGTTGCCTCATTTATATATTTCATTCCTAACAAACATCCCAAATGGCGGATTTTTATTTCAGAGTCCGACCCTTTTTATTATTTTACTATCATAATATTTTAGTATTTCTACTTATTTTACTATCTTGGTCCATTTGACGGTTTTTAGATCCTCGACTGTGTTTTTCTCCAGTTTGTGATAGTGACTCATCATGAAAGAAGGGTTGTTCAATAACCAAACAACGTCTTCACACAAAAAAAATTGTTATTTAAACCATTCACCGGTTTCGGCTGTTTGAAAGCAGCTTTCTATCGATAATCTACAAAATAGAGTCAAACAAACACTTGTCACTTTGTATCCTATGTATTTGGGCTGGAACCTAGGTAAGCCTCTGAGCCTGGAGAAATTGGCCCCAAATAGTCATCTAATTAATGCTCAAATCCTTGAGAATTAAAAATGACAAAGAATTTGTGACTACCAAAGGTAGTGACGCCCAGGAACTGTATCGTATCTGACATTATAACTTTAAAAATATCTCGACTTTGGATCGTAATTTACAAATTTGTATGTTGCAGACAGTGTTCGATTTGGTGGTAATGGAAATGGATCACCTGTCGATGGGTATACCGTTCCTACTAATGATGGGCAGGTTAATAGATGACAGCGTGCCAATAGATCAGCTGGCTGTAAAACTAGCTACTAACAAACTAGTGCAGCTGTTCTGGCAAGTTAACGAGTATATAGGAGTCATCAGTGTGGTCGCAACGCACTACAAGGTCGACTACTTCTGTCTACATACCGTTAGAAGTAATTTACTCCCTAAATAATTTGTTGTTTTGACTGAGATTTTGTAGTACCACTTGATAATTATCAATAGAGAGGTTGCTAGAAACAGATTTCACAGAACCAAATATATATGACAAAACAACACGTGATAATATCTATTCATCAAGTTATTTTATGATTGCTTTTTTTGTTTTAAGGATCAAGCCAGATATCGTTGGGACTTATTCCGGAGTTCTTGTCTATATCGATTACACGAATTCTCAAGTATCCAGTCATGTTTTCATATTTCTTCTCCCTCTTCCTCAGAAAAGCCGGTTCAATGGTAACGAAATACTTCGTATTAATGAATTACTTTAACATCAGCAATGTGTGCGTGTCCAGTGTTTTTGCACACTGCAACAAGGTACACAGTTTGTGTTAGTGAGCGACACCAAGGGATGTGTCACGCTTGCGTGGCCTGCAATGTCCTGCATCGGCCGTCTCGTCCGACTCATCTGGGGCCCGAAGATGCCCACCCAACTCTGGACCTATACCAGATCAAGAAGATCAGATACAGGGCTTTATCAGAGACGAGCGTGCTCTCACACCGTCATTCTTGCTTGGCTGGCAAAACACATCAGAAATGTGATACCGTGTTTTCACACTGCAATAAGGTACACAATTTGTGAGTTGGATGCGACGAAACGATGCAGGACATGGCGTCATGCCAATCCTCTTTAGCCGCGCTAGAGTAAATATGCTTGACCGAAATTGACGTCGGGATTATAAGATCGCGCTTCGAGACTCGTTTTAGTTAAACAATTTTATGTGAAATTAACGAAATTGCAAGTTTCTGTTTTAAGACTCGCCTGTGAGTTATTTTAATAGGCTGCCGACTTAGGCCGGTGGTTGATTTACCTGTTAACAATCTTCCCTCTGGATGAGTTTCGAATCCCTGACTCCTTGGTGGAGAGTCTGACGTGATTATCACTTTGCCACGGAAGTAGTTGATTTCAAAAGTATACAAAATCGGTATATTAAGGCCCCCCATACAAGGTCAAACATTTTGCGCAAACATCATGTTTGTGCAAACATTTTGACCATGTACGGGGCTGCTTGATGTTTGCGCAAACATGATTTTTAACTAAATTTCCCCGACATCAGGTTTGCGCAAACATTTTGACCATGTGTGGCGCTGCTTGATGTTTGCGCAAACATGATTTTTAACTAAATTTCCCCGACATCAGGTTTGCGCAAACATTTTGCACAAAATGTTTGATCGTGTAAGGGTATTATTATAAAAATTATTGAGCTGAGCGAAGTGAAGCTCTTATACTACACTTTGAATTTGTTTGGACGCATTCTCCTCCTGAATGGCTGAACCGATCCGCACTAAATTTGGCACAGTCAATGTGACAAACCACAGGAAGGTATAAATCTGAAATGGTCCAAATTTCATATGTTTATTCTGTTTCTAGAACCTGTTTCACTTCTAATGCGTGAGCCTCACACAATTTTTTTTTCACTATTTTCAGGCGTCTAACCTGGGATTCAAGTATTGGTTTCTCATAAGAATTTTGACAATTAACACATTGTTTTCACCTTGTTACCACTATCAAACCATTAATCACATTGCTACAACCCCAGCACTGTGTCAGTTAATGTTTGTTGATTCTAACTATGTTGTTGATGTTTAAGATGTTGTACGGTAACCTGTTAACATATCACCTGTATTTCTGGGAGAAGAAAAAGGCTAAGACGGAACACGAGAAGCTCCATGCGAAACTAGTAAATATAAAAGGAAAGTTTATGATGAGCGTTGTCAAAATCATCGTTTACAGTCTGCTACTGCTCTGTCACAGGATATTCAATCTACATGTAACTAAATTTACTAAACTAAACTAACTTTTTTTTATCTACCTGAAAAGAGCTCTAAGATAATATTTAAAATGCCGGAAAATATTATTTTGATAATAATATTAATGCTATTTTTTTTTTCTACTCTTTAAGACATATAAAACGAGGTAGATAAACCTTTATTTTAGTCATCTTTCATGTTGGACGCCATCTCAAAAATATTAATTGTGAATTACCAAAAACAAAAATGTTGTCACAAATCTTTAGATGCACCTGTTGCATCTAAAGATGCAACAGTTGTTTTGAACGAATTTCGTTCAAAACAATAAATTAATGAACCATCTGTTTTATATGGATAGTTTAAGGGTAATTTAAAATAATAAGTTCACATCAAATAAATTTTCATTGACTATACTTCGCCCCCTCCCGCATAAAAAATATATATATATGCAGGGCTCGATTTGAGGCGGAACGACGTTCCGGGACCTCTCTCTCTCTGATGAATAAAAAAAAAAATGATCGGCACTAAGATTTGCACTAAGAGTTTGGGTTTATGTCTAAAACTGCTTAAAATGCTGTTTTTGAACGTTTATTTTTGAAATTTTTCCCGGGTGAGGACCTTCCCCTTCTATATGGGGGGAGGTTAGGTTGCAGTTCCGGCACCTCAATTTCTAGAAATCGAGCACTGTATATATGTTTAGGTATATGTAAAAAAACCTAAAAAATCTACATTAAATTTCCACTAAATATATCTACTTATTATAAATTTACGCCAGTCATCGTTAGACAAACTTTTAAAATTACTTAAGTCTCTAAAATAAAGGACTCACGCTACTAAAAGCGGGTCCACGTCCGCACCTAGCTGCAGGCAGGACCCACCCCGTGTGAGAGGCCTTAGTCTAACGGCCTTACCTCTAAGATGCCTTACCTCTAACCACCTCATACAGCTGTCTTTTTTGAAACTGTGGTGAATTTTCTGCTACCCAATACCAATCATTCCTAGTCATGTTAAATTTGCTTTGAAACTTGCGCTAACATCAATAACAGATTCGCCAATCCTTACTAAACAGTTTTAGGCAAAAACGCCATAATGTAGGGTCTAAGGACCCATGACAGCGACAGGAAAAAGGAGTTCTGTTCATCCCAATAACACTGGTTCCCGTGCCTCATCCTTTATAATGTAATATTATACAATTACATTGGTTTAAGACGAGGAGATGTGTGTAACCACTTTGATTCCCAACATGGACAGATATCTCTCTCTCCCCACATTGGAATTAGACTAAATATGAATTATGTATACATTTTAATCTTATTAGTGTTTGGAAATTGTCTTTATTTTCAGCATCCTATGATCCCAGTGGTGGACATTGCTGCTACTATGATCCTTGCTCTACAACTTTGTCTCATTTCTATTTTTCTTGGTGCCATCTACTCAAAGAAAAGATTCAAATCGGACGTGGAGGCTGTAACTCAGAGAAAACTTTGGCCTGAGTTGCTAACTCAACTTAAACTCCAGCCTTTTATCTGTATTGTAAGCTTCATTCCTTCATATCATGTAATTAAGCATCGCGTGACTCTAAAATTAAAGCCAGTATACTGAGATAGAAACATTAGTTACTAAAGAAAGTAGTGAGTTACTCATCTCTAATCTAGTAATTATCAGTAATTACCCAAGTATGACTACTTGTGGTCCGTGGGATATCCATAGAACCAGTCACTTTATATTTTAGTGCATCCTATAGTTGGTTTAAAAGTTAACATTATAGTCTGAAGGTTGGCTTTTTTAACACCCAAGGGACGTCTATGCTATATCCTTTAAGCCTCGTCCAGACTGCCGAACCGAACAGAGGAAAGTAGCCGAGCATTGGTGTCTGCGCATGCCCAGTCTAAAGTGCGCCTGCGCATCTCACTCTGGGCATGCGCAGAGACCAATGTTCGGCTAGTTTCCTATGTTCGGTTTGGCAGTCTGGACGAGGCTTTAGGGTCTTTAGTTTTGCTCGAAGAAGAGAATTACTTTATGACACTCAGGTTGACCAACCTTTAAGGGAAAAAAATGAAGGCACTTGTGACATCCAGTGACATTTTTGTTTCAGTAGTTGGCCCAACATTCTTGGTGTACAAAATCTCGAGCTCCCCATATTATTATTATTTTATTTTTTTTATTTATTTTTTCGATTTCTCACGTTGTTAAAAATTAATTCTCTTCTTGATGCTACTGCAGCATGAATAGTGTTATACAAAATATAAATATATTTTGAATGTATATAAATACCTATACATTCTCGATGTTCAAAATTTAAAGAAAATGAACATTAATGACATCCATCAATTATTTCACAGTTTATATATTTCTACAGACATTTCTTTGTGTGTCACTAAAGACACTATCTACATATCTACAATTCAAAAAGCAGTTAAATTGTTTTGTTCAGAAATGCTTTTTTAGAAGTTATTTGTTTGGTTATAAGTGAATTATTTTTATCCTTCAGGTGTTCGCTGTGATTCGTCTATGCCAGTACTACATACATAAGGATATATCTTCGGAGAATGTATCGGTTAAGAATTCTACTGCAGTTACATCAAGCCGCCTCTACAAACTATATCCTATATTCTACATCGCGCCTGCCTTCCTTATCAGTGTCGTGTACATTATCTACAAAGTCGTTTTCAAGGTATCGCAACAAAATTTAATAACATTAATTTAACTACCATTTAAAGTCATAAATAAATAAGCCAGGACAACAGTAGACAAATAAACAACAAAAGAAAAGGAGTTAAAAATAGTAGAAGTAGGACGAAATTGCAAAATTTCAGAGCGAGAATCTAAAACCTAGGTCTATAAAAAGATCTTGCAAGAGAACGTGAAAAACAGTAACAAACGAAAGTGTCCGGTCTTCAACGCTCAATCAAGCGCTTATCTGCTTCCGCCGACTTTATACCGCTTTTAAGTCTTCGATTTAGTTTTATTCACTAAAAATTCGATCTTTTACAAATAATCAAATTTAATCTTCTACATATCTTCAAATTCAATATTTATTGGTGACTAAAAAAGTTTGTTTAGATTTTGCTTTAAACTATATTCAATACGGTTCTGTATAAGGTTGAATGGAAGACGTAGATGTTGAATATGAAGTTTAAAATGTTGAATTTGAAGTGTAAAAGGTTAAATAAATAGTTGGTTGTTTTGACTGAGATTTTGTGGTACCACTTCATAATTATGACTAGAGAGGTTAATAAAATGTAACACAACAATATTGTCACCACAATTTTTAATAATTAATAGACGCGTTTCGACTTATAATGTCATCATCAGTATGCGTGTTAACTTAATAAGAGTAAATACTGTACTATGTATTAAAACTT
>KZ651291.1:0-19331 GCA_001010745.2 Gerris buenoi
GTTATTTTTTATTTTTATTTTTTTTTTTTTACATGTTTTTAATAATCAATTGGTAAATTTTATTATTTGAGTTTCAACCTCTATAACTTGCTCTGCAGAAATTATATCCTAAGTAAATTCATATTAATTTATTTATTACCACCTATACTGTAATTAGTCTCTATGATGCCGATTTATTTTGTAGTGGTCTCAAACGTGTTTTATTGGTCAAAAGTGTTACATAATTAAATATTTAGAATAGAAAATTAAATTTTACTTTATTCAATTTGCAGAGTGAATCTACTTGTGTACCTACTTTTAAACCACGAAAGCAAATATGTCACTTACTTCGCTGATAAAGGCGGTGCCATAAGTCATCGAGAAGTACTAGAATAACATAGCAATTATTATAAATTAAATTATTCTTAATCTGCAATTAGCCGAATAGTATACAATGATTGCCTGAGTTTCAGTTGGTTGAATTATTCTATTTAAAGGCCTTTATTTTTAATATTTAATTTTTTTTTTTTTTTTTTTTTTTTTAATATAATTTGGCGTTTCTGTAACTACGTTTTAGGAAGCGTAGCTAACTTAAAGTATTGAGTTAGACTGTAGGAAAAGGCCAATATGGTGGCTCAGTGGGGCAGTGGGTGGGAGGTAGATAAGTTTAATCAATACACGGCCGGGGCTCCGGATAGAAATACACGGGGCCAGAGTGAAAGAAGACTGCGCAGGTGCACGGCCAGGTGTTGCCACCAATGGGGGAGCTTTCCTCGGTACAGGTGGCCCAATCAGAATCCGTCCAGGTAACTCGACCAATCCCAACACCTGATACACCTGACATTCTATATATTCACCTCTTGCCACACCCTCTCCCATCAACTTCTCTTTGCAAAATACACGATTTCCCGCTGTATTCAACTTTCTCGAATATTTAATTTAGAATCGTAAAATATTACCAACTGTCGTACCTATATTATATGTGATTATTTTAATAATTTCCCCAAATATTTATCATAATTAGAATATGACCGTGCCGGTACTTTCTTAAAAGGCTCTATGTTTTAGGATGTAATTTATTTCGCGGAGAAATTATAATTCTGTCATGGTGTTATTAAAAAATAAATCTATTAGTTTATTGTGAAAAAGGCACTATAGCTATTTCTTATTTAAAAAAAGACTTGTAAGAAGTTCACTGATGGTTTCCAAGTAATTGAAATCTTTTGGTCAAGCCCAAAATTACATTGGCCATAGTATCATATAAGGATTAACACAAACAATCTCTCAACGTAAATCCGATTTACGTGGAGAGACTGTTTGAGTTAATCCTTATAAATGACCTCCATTCACGCTCCTAGATCTAGCATAGTATCATATGGTTACATAGACAATAAATATGGCATTAACACTACACACTTTTGGGCGGCCTTTGTAGAATGCATCCATTGGTCGCTGGTTCGTATCCGGCCCAAAGGACCACATTGCTTAATATTCAGTGAACACTTACTTAAACCGTGAATATATTATTAAGTACAAACTTGTTCTATTTTTTTGATTATCATCAGTAATGTTACGTCTAACCGGTCTTTGTTATTTTTGATCTTTGCCTTAGACATAATAATTATATATAAAAATTATACCTATTATATATTTCATAATATGATATATTTTATAATATGATGTATTTTATAATTCTGATGCATATTAAGCTCAACCTAAATCCTAAACCTGTGCAGGCGTATCCCACGCTTCGGTCTGTTCACCTGTACAGGTTGGAAGAATCAAATGTTTATTCTTCTCAGGTCACCTGTAGTACAGGCCAGAACACCTGTGCAGGGTTCTTATGACTTGATAGCTCACATGCTCCAATTTACCTGTACAGGTCCTCCTGTTAGGTACATACTGGAATATAATATATGGCCAGCTTTATATTCGTGAACTGTAGAACTTAACTTGTTTTATTATTAGCGAGGTTCATACAAAAAATCTTCAAAATTACTGAAAGCTTCACCCATCATCAAGAATAAGTCGCCCTTGAAATACATTTAGAATTTTTTATTGTTTCCGAAATATATTATTGACTAGAATTTTTCGTAACTAAGGATTCATGATTCATCCTTTTCTTCCAGTTTCTACTTGACACATAGGCCATTGATGGTATTAGTTTAAAAACGGGTATTATGTCAATAATATTTGTAAAAATAAAGTTAGAAATGTTCAAGTGGGCTAAAAAGATACACTACAGGAAGAGCAGGCAGCTCTCAGTGAGAACTAGAAGGTTGCAAAACAATATATCTATAGGCTATATAGGACTTATAGTTCCTCAGGTATGCGAGATGTCTAAATATGATGTCTGAAATAAAGTTTTTTGAAGGTGGCAATGTATGATATGGTTGGTGATCGTCATCATACAACAATAATATTTGTAAGATTAGATGGGCCATAATACGATAACATCTCTGATGACAAACAGATCTGTAAAATTCAACGAATATATTATAAATTATATATAAATTAGGTAATTGCTTTGTGTTTATTTATTTGTATTATTTAAAAATCTTTTTTCGAATTGCTTTTATTTTATTTTGTTAAACTCTCCGCTATTAATAAATATATCCGTAGTATCCCTACCTTATTCTTACGCATTTACTTTGTAATATAAAACCCTTTCTTTGAATCGCATTTATTTATTTATTATTTTTCCTCACTACTAATAGTAGGAAAAGTATTGTTCTCACCAAAACATTTTTTTTCGAGATTTCAACGGAATTATCCGTTTTAGGTGTTTTTAAGACCTCCTGAGTGGTTTTCAGCATGACGTATGTATGTGTGTTATCATCTTAGCGCCCAAGGTATTTAACCTAGAGAATTGAAACTTGGCAGAAAAATCATTCCTAACCTGTAGTTGTGCCGCCCGGAAAATCAACTTTTTCCGCCATCTTGAACCCAGTTTGCTGAGTAAGCAAAATTTTTAAAAAATCGTAATAAATCTAAAATGCCCCTGATCGAGTTGAAATTTGGCACGAATATACCTCTCTCTCTCTGTATGACAAACAAGCCCACATAATTTTTATTTTTATATTGGCCGCCATTTTGAAGTTATAAGGATAAGGAGGATAACTTCCGAGGTACCCCGTACCCGATTTTTTTTGTTATACTCTATTACCTTTCTTACTTGAATTTAGAAGTAGGCAAAATATTATTGTTCCCGAAAAAAATTAAGATAAACTAGTCAATAAAATTTTATTTAGATAAAAAGTTTTTTTTTTTTGTTTTTTTTGTTTGTTTTTTTTTTGTCAAATTTGACAATTATATAATTGCTTTCCGAGCTTACTCAAGGTAACTAGGTAACGGAATCATTTTGTACGTTTTTTAAACGAACCATTTATACCAAATTTGTTGTGTCTCCTAATTCAAAAATTAGACATCAGGACACATTTTTGGTCTCGTGTCTGACTATCGGTCCATCCTTTAACATTTTTATGACCCTCATTATCTTAAAAACTACTAGACCGATTTTGATAAAATTTTGATGGATTGAAAACTACTAGACCGATTTTGATAAAATGTTGATGGATTGTTGAAACTAGGAATTAAATATTGCAAATTTTACACTTTTAATCTTACAAAAGAACAAATCAAATGTTGACTGCTTTTTCAAAAAAGAAGGAAAATTATTAATTAAATGAGAGAAAAATGGGTCGTACGCAAAACATCATTAGAGTATACCTATTAGGCGGCTTTCACACGGCGGGCGAGACCGAACGAGGCCGATTCCGCTTGATAAACAAATATATTATGTATCTATACGTCGCGTCAGAGAGGTTACGTAAAGGTGACAAAGGTTGCTGTGACGTCATGCGCCCTGAACTATTGTTCGTCAGGTTATTCTTCTTCTAGCTCATAATATAAGATTGTTTGCTAGTGTTCTGTATGCATTTTATAGTTTTTTCCTCTTTTTATTCTATTATAAGCTTTTTTAAACGTTTTTAACCTTATCATATATTAGTATCATTATTAATAAGCCAACAAAAGTATACATTATAGATGATAAATCAAATAATTATCACAAATAACTCCAATAAGGTGTAAAATAACTTACTTACAGATGTGCTCTTTTTACTCTATTAAAAGTTTTTTCAACTTTTTATAACTGTTTTTAACCTTATCATATATCAGTAACATCATTAATAACCCAATAAATGTACACATTATAGATGATAAAACAAATAATTGATTAAAAAATAATAATAAAATAAAATAGCACTGATAAAACCCAGTCGTATATCCAATGTTATGAGCCAGCTAACCTAAAAACACACACTTTTTTACGTAAGTGACGTCACACTTCCCCGGCGTATTAGAATGGGGCTATTCACATTAAACGCCGAGCGAAACCGGGCCGAGTGAGACCGAGCGTTTTTTTCGAGCGTTTATATTAACAGCGTTTTCGGCCTCCGAAAAGCGTTTTCGGTCGCTGAAAACGCTTTTTATACGGTTGTAAGAGGACTAGTAGATAATCGGCCGATCGGCTCGGTCTCGCGCGCAGTTTGAATATAAAAACACTCGGCCCGGCCTCGCTCGGTCTCGCAATTTTGTCCAATTTTATAAGATGGGGCAAACAATTAAATAAATGAGACATTAACAGGGTCACAAAAGCATGTGCCACACTAATTGACAGAATATTTTTTAAAAACTGTCAAATTTGTTTGTTTTTTTTTTTTGTTTTTTTTGCATGAAATAAGATATTCGTGCAAATAAAATATAATTGGTAGGTATGTGTAATATGATGGCATGTGGATGAGAAACCAAAAGGCGCAGAAGGATAGAATTAATATAGGTCAAGACAACAATGGGCTATTATGACCTACTGTCTAAATTTCATTGATATTAAACAAGTAGTTTTCAAGACAATAGTGGTTTGCAAAGTTGAACCACTTACATGCCTACAGAGTGATAAATTGGCAAGAGACCAAATATCTTATTGATATATGAAACGGGGTTCTGTCTTGGAATTTTTGAATTCGGAGACAGTTTTTCTGTACGACCACAATGCTTCTTTTACCTTCGGTAAGCTTGGAAGCAAGAAGGGGGAAAAATTTAATTAATTAGACAATAAAAGGTCGTAACTACAAAACATCAGTAATGAGCGCGTTAGGAAGCGAGGATGCTATATGCCACACTAATGCGTAAACTATTTTAGTAAGTATATCATTGTTGCTTTAATATTGCGGGTTTGTAACTAAATTTAGAAGGATGGAGGAATCTCAATTTGTACTTTCATTGCATTCAGAGAATATTTTGCTGGGGAAAAATAGATACCCTTGTTGATATCTTGAAAAGATATGGAATAAGGTTTTATCTGAGAACGCACCCTGAAAAATAAATTATTTGCAGGAGTGAGTCACGTTACTAAATGTAGTAAACGTGGAATGCACAAGAGAAAAAAATAAAATATTTTGGTAGGGACATTATCTTGCATTTGACCTCGCTGTGATGAAGCTCCCCTCGACTGAATTATCTTGATATGGGTTTTATCAGCAAAGTGTTGTCCCATGCTGTTGTACCGTAGACAGTTTATACCTTAACTAATAGACGATCTCGTTGTCTTTTTCTCTTTCTCATTTCCAAGTATATACTTCTTGATACTTTGATTTCTTATTTCAGAGATTATTTTCTTTTAGTCTTACTTATATTCCCCCCCCCCCCCACTTCTCTCTTATCTTAATAGGATTTTCGCATTTTACTCCACTCGAATAGAATTTTTGCTGGAATATACTTAGCTATAATTAATTGTAATTTAACAATTAGCCTTATTGTTTTCCAAGTGCTTTATTAATAATCTTATTAATTAAGTATAATTATTAATAATTTTCGAAAACGTTTTTGAATAAAATAAATAACAATTCTTTGGCAAGTATTTATGATTTAGCCGATCAAATTTTTTAAAAAGTCATCTTAACTTTGATTGTACTGATTCCAATAATTAGGAGGAAACCTGTAACGACTAAGATACAGAATTTAATCTTACTAAGTTAACACGCACACTGAAGATGGTTATATGTCGAAAAGCGTCTGTTTATAATGATATAAAATTGTGGTGACAATATTGTTGTGTTACTTTTTTTAATATCTCTAGTCATAATTATGAAGTGGTGCCACAAAATCACAGTAATATAGTCCAGTCAAATGGTGCATAAAAAGAGCTCAAAGTGGAAAGTTCTGGTGTAATTGTTGTTTGTGGTTTACTTTATGTTTTTTGGGGTGCTGAACACGAATCTGAAGTTGTCCAACAAAATTATGACGGCAAATATGAGAAATCATCGAAAAACTATCTACTAAAAAAAAAATATTTTTTATTGGTTTTCAGCTTATAACTTGCAAAGCAATCTATTAACGCAAAAAGTAGTAAAATAAAAAGGAGAAAAGTAGTTTTTCGATGATTTCTTATATTTGCCGCGGGAAATTTTGTTGGACGACTTCAGATTCGTGTTCAGCACCCCAAAAAACATAAATTAAACCACAAACAACAATTACACCAGAACTTTCCACTTCAAACTACCATTTGACTGGACTAAATATAGTAAAATCAAAGAAGATAGAACTCGTGATCAATTTAAACGAGACTAGGCATTAAGGATTAACACTAACACTACCAACTCAGACCCATTTACCTGAACTGAAAGTCTATCTAGGATGTCGATAATTTTACTTACAAGCTCAAGTGCTTACTAGTTTTAGTTAGTAGTTACCATGGAAGAAGGTGAAATAAATAACCTCTCACGACATTCAAAGAGTAAATAGCGCCTTCAGGTAGCTATGAAGAATAACAACTGTACATATTTTGAAGTAATATCCAGTCTGTAGTTTTATATAGTTTAGAATCATGGAATATATATGAAGTAATTATATCTCTTAGTTGCAGAGTTTCGTCCAACTGTTTTAGACTACAAAATTTAAATATAGGTAGGTATATTAGATGGAAATTATTGCAAACTATTAACTGTGAACTCAAGAAACCGAGATGGCCATTCAGATTAGACAGCGGAAATAGAATAGGATTGGGCATAGTATACGCTGAGAATGAGAAATGATGCCGTGCTATATTTCACCTAATCTCGTTCCTATATTGATGGTAATCTCGTCACAAACTAGTGAATTCATCAAAATTTCAAATCAATCCCTCATATATTTCCTCTTCATACACACAACTGTATATGAGAAAGTCACCTCAAAACATAATTAATTTTAGAGACAATAAGATTTTGAAAAGAAGAAAGGTAATTTTATTAAAACAAATCCTAAATTTTTGGTACATAAAATTCTTGTTACCGTTTATTCATTCTCGGTTGAGCCCATGTTTCTTTTTTCAACCTACAAATAAAGTATAGTGTGTATTAATAAGTGACGTTCCACGGCTTATAACATTATTTAATATAAAATGCTGGACTAAGTCCAGCACCAAACCGTTGAATTAACATATGAAGGCAACGAGTCCCTCCTGTAACCAGAGCATGGGAGTTTTTAATCAAGCACATGGAGAACGGACTCTCCGCTATTAATAAACATATCCTTAGTATCCCTACCTCATTCTTACGCATTTGTATCTTCCCATTCGTTTTCACTCGTGGTAAAAATCCTTCTTTCTTTTCCCCCTCTTACTCCGTACACTTTTTAATTAGTGGCCGCAAAAGCTTTAAATCGCCTCAGTGTATGTCTACCCATTCAACACGGTTCTAAATCTTGTCTACCTCTTTTCGTAAGACAAATTAAAAAATAAAAATTCTGGTTTTTTACTCCCTCTCTTTCTGTGTTGGATATTTCTGTTTCACTTTCTCACCCACTCTTCTACTTTTTTTACTTTGGTTTATTTCACGAAGGGATTCATTTGATGTTCTGATTTATTCTTTCTTTTACCAGAGGTTCATCAGTTATAAAGTTTACAGATGTTATGTTTACTTGAAAAAAAGGGAAATACTGAAGTTTGATATTAAAGTAAAAAAAGGGAAGAAAATGTGATGTTCAAAAAGAATTTTTCATTTCTTAAGGATATGATAGCTGGAGGTAGCTTCTTGCATTTTTTTTTAAAGAGTTTATAATGCCTGTCTGTGTGTATGAAGTATCTAAGCGTTGATGATTATTCCTTTTGAACATTTTACATTCAGCTGCGTTAGTGTTAGTTCTAATTTAAATTATTTGCCACAAGATATTTTAAACATTCAGAAAACTTGGGGTAGCATTGCTCGAAATATATGTTACAACTTACATTTCTTTACTTCATGTCAATTTTAGACTTAATAAACTCTCACTTTGTTGGAAAACCCTAAATGTTCTAGATATGAGTGTGAATCGATCAAATTTATTGATAAACATTGTTTGTGCATTATAACCTATAAACCTTCAGACACAATCTTAGTAATTTTATACGTTTTTAACACCTATAATAATACACATATATACTTCTAAATATTTTATCAAGATAAATAAATGTAATTTTTAATGTTGTGTAAAGTAATCGTAATTTTGGTTTTAGCTTGAGAATGGTGAGTAATATTTTGATAATGATCGAAATATTTCAAAAGTGAGGCATTTATTTTCTTAATTGACCCAACGTTTAAAAAATTTAACCACAAGGAACATATACTATATAATATATATTATCTATCAACAAAAATAATAGTAGAAGCAATATTCAATAAAAATTATTTTCTTTTGGGTTAGATGGAAATACCATATATTTGCCNTTGTGTCAATTATTGCTGTATAAAATTAAAAAAAAAAACTCTGTTAATAATTTCTTAGCTGCCGTTTGCGTTTTGCTTTTTTATGTATTCCACCGACTATAATAAATAACTCTACCTCTTGTTTTTTGCCTTTATTATTAAAATCAAACAATAATAATTTGTATTTTCTTTAAATTACTCACCAACTCTTCCCCTGAGTGTAGGGAAGGAGGAAAGAAAATTGATTTAAAAGTAAAGTTAAAACGAAACCATTCTTCATTTTTCTTAAGGGAAAAGGGTTAGATAAGGATTTTTCCTTCATAATATTTTCTCAGCTTTTGACAAAAAGATGGAAGGAAAAAGGAGGCGGGAGTTTAAGGGGGAAAGAGGCAATTTGTCTTATTCTCTTCCCCGTGTATCTCTGCTTTTTCCCAAGGTTTAACAGGGGGAAAGGGTTGATCTTAGCGTTGTCTTTCACTTCGGCCTAAACTCCACGCAGCCCCTTAATGTTATTACTTAGTTAGGCTACGAAACGAATATACAAACTTAACGTCCTAGCCTCTTCGTCCTTCTCTCCCCCCACAACCTAAAATCAGCATCTTTTCACTTTGAAAAGGACAAACCTTCAATAGAGCCCAATTAATATCTTACTCATCATAATGCTCCTTTCCATATTCTTTTTTCCCCAGTTGTTTTAAAGATGAACAGAAAATTTAATTAGTTCGAAACCCCTTTTTTAACAATCCTTTATTTAAGATATCCGAATGAACTTTAAATTTATAATTCAGGGCCAATAAGGAATTCATTTTGTTATTTATTTATTCCTCTCACTCATATCTTCTCTTTATTGCAAATTAAAGTAAAATAGTCCGTCAATTAGCTTCCTCTCATCCTATCACGTACTTTATTGGTGTTATGCTTTCTCGACCCAGTAATGTCCAATTTATTTAATTGTTAATTAATAATGTACACAGATGAAACGACCAATTTAGTCATATTTAATGTGTGCAAGCGGTTGAAAATAATCTGGGGCTATCTACGGGTTATACTTTCCACAATCTATTCAAATTCCTAATTATCAGATGAGTGTTGTATAGATACAGTTGTAAATAAATAAATGTTTATGCGGATGTGGAAGAAAACAAATGATCGTAGAGGCGACAATGATCGTCATGGGCTAATTATGACATCATCTTAATTGTATTAAAATCGGACAAGTGCATATTATTAAGATTATTTATTAGTTTTATTCATTTTAAATGTTTCTCTTTGTTGGTAGTGTGAGAGTGAGATAGTCGTCACAATCTAGCTTTTCTATTCCCAATTCGACGGCCGCATTGGTGTTTATCGCGCGTAATTTATTAACTAGCTGAATCCAGTTTTTCGCTACGGAGTGTGTTATATTTAAAGCATCTATTATAATTTGATGCCTACTTCAAACATGCCTACGCTCGCCCTCTTGTTTTTAGTCGCTACATTTTTAAAATGTGGTCCTTGGTTTTGCATATGGACCAAAAAAATAAATTACAAATTTGAGCTTATAGCACATTTTGCGCATGCGCCTATGCGCAAAATAGTTAATGTTTAACTTCTCTGTATTTTTCTTTTGTGCGTGGCTCAAAAAGCCACTATTTTAAATTTTAACTCTCTTTTAATTCGGGTGATATGAAGCAAAGTACCTACGACGGACAGACAGACACATCACTCTTGGGTTTCAAGGATTATACACGAAACCCTTAAAATAGTTAGTGCCAAGATACCAGCATAATAAATAGTGTCTAGCAGATGCACTTGTGTTTTTGTGTTTACACTTTGGTTTTATATTTCAAGCAGCAGGTTATAATAATACACCTATTGTTACCTAGGTGCCTTAGTTTCATGCTGAAACTCAGTAGGTTGAACTCCTAACCATAAAATAAATAATTTGAAATAATCCTAATTTATTTTGTTCTTTGGCTATTTTCTAATAACACTTATCTTTAAAATTAAGTGTTGATGGAACATTGACAAAGAAAATATGTATTTTAAGAAAAATATGATTTCCGCTTTCAATGATTATCAAGGAATTTGTTAAAAAATTATTAAATAAATTTTGTTTTCCTCTATAATAATTTATAGATTTCCATTCATAGCAGCTAAAAGGCAAGGCAAAGGGTAAGAGAAAGCTATTGCGTTATTTTCCGGTCGATTAGTCATCGCGTAGGTCCAGTCTTAAATCCGAAACATTTGTCAAGGCCGGCCAGCATTTGTCAGCAGAGTAGAAGGCCAAAACATTTGTCCCAAGTCCGAGTATACCTCCTGAATAGCCAACATCTACACTCATCAATCCCAGCAAGGCTCTGACACTTTGATACAGAACTTTTGATACGTTTCGCTTTACTTACAATCTTGAAACGTTTTTATTTAACGTATTTTACCATCGGACTCCATCAACGGAGAGAAATTACTTGAGTGTAATTTGTTTCCTTTTTTTGCTTCATTGATTTGTCTCTCTATTGATTTGATCTTGATTATACACTTGGCTAATCAATGATCCCCTTAAAGGTTTATTTATTTCTATTTATTGTTATTTCTATAGTCTCTAGGGTATTCTTGCTTTCCAAGAGTTTCATTGGTATAAAACCAACATAAAAAGAAACCTATGTAGTTTCGTTCCTGTGAGTGTGTCTGTCTGTCAATTTTTAAGGTATGGTTCCAGTAGGTATAAAAACAAAAAGAGATATACCAAAAGAGCTAAAAACTTGAAACTTTGAACTAAAATTTTTCAGCTGTTCAAATCCCAAAGGCGGATGGCCAAGGGGCCGAAAAATGGCTTTGAAAATTAAAATGAAATGTTTGAAGAGGCTTTCGTTTTTTTATTAATACATAGATTAAGATTTATTGGCATCAACTACATTTGCATACTTCTTCAATGTCTTTGTTTTTATTTTTTTTGTACAATTTTAATACCTTAAAACTTATATGGTCTGCTAAGATTTCTCTAATTGGCTAAATTTAAGAAAGAATCTTTTACAATGTGAAATCTATTTTTCGATTATGGAAATGAATTTATTCTAATTGAAGTCGATTGTGGATTTAAATCTCGTTTCATTAGATACCACCGACAATTTTTCCTGTTATTAGCCTGTGAATTAGCTTTAATTATTAATTCCGCTATATCACAATAATTTTTCATTTAGACAACCCCTTTCGGAATATTTGATTTTTCGTTATAAAAGGGTCATGTGGAGAAAAGGTTGTAGTCCAGAGTTAAATGGAATATCATTGGCCTAATATCGGTGTAAAGGCAGGGTTACGGAGGGTCTGAGAGGTGGACAGAAAAAACAAGCATTTGGCTGATATCCCACTCGATTGATTTTTAACCACTTAACCTATTACGTGCGAACCCTCGCTTCGACCCTGTTCCTCTCTTTTTCCATTTTTTTAATGCTTTTTTTGTCACATTTTCCTCTCAGTCCTTGTATTTTTTTAATAAAGCGTCCAGTGTAGAAAAAGAAGGGGGTAATGTTGAACGACTGTTTAATTGATAGGATGTCCCTCGTGCCTCGTGTGTAATGATACCTACAGCATCCAAGTTATTTGGCATATTATACATCCCCTTCCCTTCCATACCGTCACATGTAAATTCGTCCCTCCCTCTCTTCCGACTTCACTATTAATTCAAGCCCTTCTAACCGTTATAAAACTGACAAATAATAAACGGTACGCTCGCTTGTTTTTATCCCCCTCTACTCTACTCTTCCGATCTCTCGTTGAAAACAAGTCCGTTTGAATTTAAACTTTAAATAACGAGATAAAGTTCCCCTCCTAATTTGGATTGTTTAACTGCTTCCACGAATAGAATTTTATATTTTATTTGCCATTTCGCACCTTCCCAGTCGGTAGAACCGCATGAATATCCGGAAATTCCATTATACGACGTGACATTGAGATTTATAGGCAGAATTAATTCATTCTGCGGTACTTCCGCGCGTCCATTACATTTAAATGTCCTATAATGAAGGCAGTAACATACTTTTATCCATGAATAAGTTATTTATAAATCTATCCCTTCTTTTTAAACATGATATATTTTTAATTAATGACTAAGGTGAAAAAAATCACCTTGTTTTACTTCTATAAAATAAATCAAATTATAATCATTATTAACACTGGGAGACAGACAGAGAAAAATAGACTCCAGTGCCGGGATCATTCTCCCTCGTACTTAGTTGGTAAGAGCATTGTACTGGAAATACAGAGGCCCGTGGTTCAAATCCCGGCGCTGGAGTCTTATTTTTCTCTGTCTGTCTCCCAGTGCTAATAATGATTATAATTTGATTTAAATTAATTTAAACTTTCCGTTGTATGAAAACTACCAAAAACTTAAAGATTGAATTTCTATAAAATAAATAAATTGGAGAGTAATCAGATATTTGACGCACATCTATTCAATGTAGATTACAGTAGTAGACCTTCATCCTTATACAAAGAAAAAAAATATTTTTAATTTTTTCTTCCGAGCTTCCCAAAGGTAAGAGAAGGTCGCGGTCGTGGTCATTCTAAAGAACGAAATTTATTTATATGACTATGAATTCAAGAACTCCCAGGCAAATTCGTTTCAGGTAAGTTATAATTAGAGTACTGTTGGTCACCTTATATTTTCAAAATTCTCTGATTTCTCTTACGCATCGTACATTTTTTGCTAACACCTATGTATTTATTCAACCGATTTTAAAGAAATTTGGATGGTTCATCAAAAGTAGCTCATAGATGGCCGTATAATTTTAACCGTCAACGAACATTTAATATTGAGTAATTATGAATGTGACTTTATAGTTGTGTCAAATTAAAGGACGCGATGAAGCTATACTCTGTTTTGAGTATATCTTTTAACCCTCTCTTATTCTTTTATGCATTTTGGAAACTGAAATATTTTATTATATTGGAGAAAAGGAATGTTCACCCTCTTGCGTGAGTTTCCCTGTTTAATATTAAGGGAAGTATTGTTGATGGTCTTGACGGGGGAGTCTAAGGAAGCGTGATAAAGGTGCAGGGTGATGTGTGGACAGGTCAGATGAAGCCAGGCTTCTATTGTCCGGTTTTGCAGAAGGCATCCCTCCCAAACCCTCCTGTGTATCTGAACCCCTATTTTGATACGGTCATTAGAATAACATTCGGTCTCATCGATCAAGCAGACGAGAATCCCTCACCCTTATACATAAACCATTCTCAAGGCTTCCGCAGTGTCAATCTTACAGCGCTATGACTTAGAGACCATTGTACCATAAATGTGCACATTCTTTTCTTTAGATTTCAGTCTCCACTTTCTAGTTTACCTCTTTTTTTCGGCGTAGTCTACCGTAGTGTAAAAATAATATTTTTCTGAAAAATAATCTACAATATACCATATCCTGACCAATCCTCGTTGAGTAAGGTCATCTTGCGCTCATTATATAAATGTTTTATTATTTTATAAAAATGTTAAAATAATAATTTATAATAGATTCCACGTTTTACTTTTTTTTGTCCCACCTTGGAATCTATGGTTATTCTTATTTAAAAGAATTTCTAAATTAATTGAGTTTTTCATTGATTTGAAACATTAGTCTGTTTTATTATTTTGGATAATTAGGTTGTTGATTGTACATTTCACTGAAATGTACAATCAATGTGGTTTTGTGTTGCACCGAGTTTTTATAACTCTTGAAACAATCAATGGACATAACTTGGTAGTGGACAAGCATTGCCGTAATTTGCACTACATGATTAAGTATGTAGTGTGCTATGGAAAGAGTCTGTGGTCTTGTGAAAGAGCTTTGACTTGGTTGGTCGATAAGACCCTATTGTATATCTGTGGAGGCCTCTCTAAGATAAGAGGACCTCTAGAGGACAATGGTCAGCTGGGAGCTCCAACCTCTGACAATGGTCAGGAGGCGGCTCGAGGAAGCGTCATTAGACCCTTCCTGTCTCCGTACGCCCTTTGTCTTGCGGCCCTCCCCTCCACTCTCAATTATTACTCTATTTTATTGTCCTCAGAGCGAAAATCCACCTTACGGTTGGCTCGTATTAAAATCCCGTGTGCCTGGAAGGACGACCTGCCATGAATGGATGTCCGCTTTGCCCCCGGCTGGACAATACCGTGCTTTCCTATAGAATACGCAGCGAGACTTCTCTTTACCAGACCTTCCTAATTACTTTTCCATTGAAACTTATACACCCTAAAGGGAGAATCAGATTCACCTAGCAGAAAGATTACATCAAACACAGGCTCCTCCAGCATTAGTCTCTTCTTTGCCTGGTTATGTCTTTTAAATTTTACGATATTATCTTACCAAATATGTATACTATTCTAATTTTATTTTTTTCTATCACTATGTTTATTTTCTACATAACTTTTGATCTAAATATTTTTATATCTTTGTTTATCTGCAACCTTTTCTTAAAATATTCCGTTCTTTATAATATAACTATAACGTTATAAGTTTAGAGAAAAATTATTTACCTACTTTGAAATAATCTAAGTATTTTGAAAACAATGTGAATAAACTGGGTATCACCAAAATAGGTACTACAATATTATGTCATTCCTTTATATTATGTTTAACTTTTTTTCCTTTAGTGTCTTCAGGGATATTTTTATAATTAAATAAAAGCTAATACGAGTGCTTTAATATTTTATTTATTTAGGTAATATTTCATCTCTAAAATTGAGACCTTCTCAAACCTTTCTCCAAATTAGAAACTACAGAAATTATTTTATACTTTTCCTTAAACGAAATCTGCACTTTAGAGCTTAAAATCTTGCAATGACAATGAATGACCAACTTTGCTTAGTATTAGAAGAATTTAGCATTTCTTTTTTATTATTTGCTTTAAAAGTTTCGGGTTGAATTAGTCTATTCATNATATTAAGGGAAGTATTGTTGATGGTCTTGACGGGGGAGTCTAAGGAAGCGTGATAAAGGTGCAGGGTGATGTGTGGACAGGTCAGATGAAGCCAGGCTTCTATTGTCCGGTTTTGCAGAAGGCATCCCTCCCAAACCCTCCTGTGTATCTGAACCCCTATTTTGATACGGTCATTAGAATAACATTCGGTCTCATCGATCAAGCAGACCAGAATCCCTCACCCTTATACATAAACCATTCAAGGCTTCCGCAGTGTCAATCTTACAGCGCTATGACTTAGAGACCATTGTACCATAAATGTGCACATTCTTTTCTTTAGATTTCAGTCTCCACTTTCTAGTTTACCTCTTTTTTTCGGCGTAGTCTACCGTAGTGTAAAAATAATATTTTTCTGAAAAATAATCTACAATATACCATATCCTGACCAATCCTCGTTGAGTAAGGTCATCTTGCGCTCATTATATAAATGTTTTATTATTTTATAAAAATGTTAAAATAATAATTTATAATAGATTCCACGTTTTACTTTTTTTTGTCCCACCTTGGAATCTATGGTTATTCTTATTTAAAAGAATTTCTAAATTAATTGAGTTTTTCATTGATTTGAAACATTAGTCTGTTTTATTATTTTGGATAATTAGGTTGTTGATTGTACATTTCACTGAAATGTACAATCAATGTGGTTTTGTGTTGCACCGAGTTTTTATAACTCTTGAAACAATCAATGGACATAACTTGGTAGTGGACAAGCATTGCCGTAATTTGCACTACATGATTAAGTATGTAGTGTGCTATGGAAAGAGTCTGTGGTCTTGTGAAAGAGCTTTGACTTGGTTGGTCGATAAGACCCTATTGTATATCTGTGGAGGCCTCTCTAAGATAAGAGGACCTCTAGAGGACAATGGTCAGCTGGGAGCTCCAACCTCTGACAATGGTCAGGAGGCGGCTCGAGGAAGCGTCATTAGACCCTTCCTGTCTCCGTACGCCCTTTGTCTTGCGGCCCTCCCCTCCACTCTCAATTATTACTCTATTTTATTGTCCTCAGAGCGAAAATCCACCTTACGGTTGGCTCGTATTAAAATCCCGTGTGCCTGGAAGGACGACCTGCCATGAATGGATGTCCGCTTTGCCCCCGGCTGGACAATACCGTGCTTTCCTATAGAATACGCAGCGAGACTTCTCTTTACCAGACCTTCCTAATTACTTTTCCATTGAAACTTATACACCCTAAAGGGAGAATCAGATTCACCTAGCAGAAAGATTACATCAAACACAGGCTCCTCCAGCATTAGTCTCTTCTTTGCCTGGTTATGTCTTTTAAATTTTACGATATTATCTTACCAAATATGTATACTATTCTAATTTTATTTTTTTCTATCACTATGTTTATTTTCTACATAACTTTTGATCTAAATATTTTTATATCTTTGTTTATCTGCAACCTTTTCTTAAAATATTCCGTTCTTTATAATATAACTATAACGTTATAAGTTTAGAGAAAAATTATTTACCTACTTTGAAATAATCTAAGTATTTTGAAAACAATGTGAATAAACTGGGTATCACCAAAATAGGTACTACAATATTATGTCATTCCTTTATATTATGTTTAACTTTTTTTCCTTTAGTGTCTTCAGGGATATTTTTATAATTAAATAAAAGCTAATACGAGTGCTTTAATATTTTATTTATTTAGGTAATATTTCATCTCTAAAATTGAGACCTTCTCAAACCTTTCTCCAAATTAGAAACTACAGAAATTATTTTATACTTTTTCTTAAACGAAATCTGCACTTTAGAGCTTAAAATCTTGCAATGACAATGAATGACCAACTTTGCTTAGTATTAGAAGAATTTAGCATTTCTTTTTTATTATTTGCTTTAAAAGTTTCGGGTTGAATTAGTCTATTCATATTTTTTTTTTTTTTTATAAAGTATCCTTGGTAGTTTTAGTTTAGCCAGAAGCTAGTGAAGTACCTAGGATTATGACACAAGTTCCGGGACCTTTCCTTGGAGAAAATAATACGATTTAACGGAGATTTTCTCCAGAGGATACGTGCTAGATGACACAATGAGGGTTGGTATTGGCGTCGGGGAGAGGGTGAGGAATCAGTTTAGCGGATCTAATCTAGGTAAGGGCGAGGGGTTAGTAAGAGAGGGGTCGTTTCGTTCTCACGGGCCAGGCACGCGTCCAGAGGTGCCCTAATCCCCCGCGTCACATCCATTCACCTCCCGCAGCCTCTGTAATTGCAGTTTATTTAGCGCACTCCGCCAAAGGTGGGTCCGATTCAATGAAAGCCACCATTAAGAATAAATTGGCTGACGGAGGGTCTCTCTTTTGTCCTTACCGGGTCACATCTGCCGCCAACACACCCCCATATGTGATATACCTTTAAATCCACCCCACCTATTCGCATTTAAATACACCGTCCTAACGGTCCTTAACAATTACATGAGGGGAGAATAAAAAAATAACAATGTGACAGTAATCCTTATTCTTTTCAATTCAGGTCTACCCTTATCTTTAATTCTGGCTTTCAAGTCTTCCTGTGAGTGACATGTTCAAGAAGATAGGAAACATGATATTAAGTAATAACCAAACAAAAGATTATTTCGATGCCTGTTCGAAACATTTAAAATGTCTTTCTTACACTAGGAATAAAAATATGAGTGTCGATAGTATTTCTAATTACATTCATTTAATTACAATTAAACAATTTAAATATTTAAGGGGCTCATCACTTTTACACTACATTATACATGCAGCCTTAAAAAATAGCCTTTATTTTGAACAATTATTGGCATATGAGGTGGAGAGTGGTTTAAAATAGTTTTTAATTTCTGTTAATAACGTAGGAGAATATTAGGTGCCACATTGACGAACCTCGGTGACAGAATAGATTAAAAATATTATATTTAGTATATAGTTGCTAATCTTTATCAGCTAACTAATAAATTAGCTTTATCATCAATATTTTTCAATTTTCTTCTATTTTTTAGAAATCTTTCTTAATTTAGGGTTTACTTTTCATTAGGTTGAAATAAAATCATTAAAGACCCTTAAAGACCCACAAGAAACAATTTATACGTAAAAAGGGCCAAATAAAACGAAACTAATTATAATAAGTATTTGGAAAGTAGAAACCTTTACGAGTGAATCAATACATTATTGTCTGAGAAGCTATGATATATGAATGATAATGGAGCAAAGTGTTCTTTGGAAACGATTTTCTCATATGGAAGGAAGCCTTGGTGAAGGGTATGGAAAGACAGGAGATCCAAGGATGAGACCCAACCCCGCAGACTAGTTATAATGATAAAAGAACTAGTGGCTTATGAAATGGGAGGGATGAAGAAGGTGGGTGAGTCAGTCACTCAGGCGTGTGGCTACGACTGACTGATAAGGGACTTACAGGACCTCCCTCGGCATTTACATGAGAAAGCCAAAGGGAAAGACACTTGTGCTAAGAGGGACATTCAAGAGTATATGTGAGAGATTTTCTATACTTTCCTGTCCTCATATATATCGTCTTGGTCATGACCTTACCCTTTCGCAACCTGCAGAGTATATACCCTTAAGATTGAAAGGAGTATTCATTATTTTTGTACTTTTATCAAATGCTGCTACTAATTTATAGTTCTATTTTTTTTTTTTTTTTTTTTTTTTTTTTTTTTTTTTTTTTTTTTTTTTTTTTTTTTTTTTTTTTTTTTTTTTTTTTTTTTTTTTTTTTTTTTTTTTTT
>KZ651291.1:19884-45739 GCA_001010745.2 Gerris buenoi
AAAGAAGAGGAATTCTTCAAAACTATGAGACACGCATGCGCAATTAACACAGGTGCGTAAAGAATCACTTTCTACGAATCTAAACAGAGATACAATGTTTATATTACGTATCAATCGTAGATAAAAATAATTTATCCGGTTTAGCTAAGTGTTAATCGCATGCTACGTGGAGCATCTTAGTTTGTTTTGCGAGGAGAGGAGAGGAGAGTTTTTTTTACCTTTCTTTCTATTATATATATATATTAAATAATTATTATTATTGAAGAAGGTTTTATTAAATAATTATCGAGAAAAATGTTGTCAATTAGGTATTATTGTTTTTGTTTTTGTATCTTTTATGTCCCAATCAGAACAACATTACGATATAGGACAAATGATTGGGACTTATTGGAATGATTGACCATACGATATGGTTTACAACATTTTACATCTACTCGATATGATCATCTGTATAAAACATTTCTTACCTCTCTGGGATTTAAAGTAGTTAAGTCGGTATTTTTATTTTTTTATTTTTTTTTTGCTTTGGATTCAAGCGAGTAAGATAACAGACATCGTCGTTATTCCACTTATCCCTGTTGGTTTAATTTTCTAAGATTTTATCCCTTTTCCAAGAAGTAGTCTACATATTAGAAAGGGACTGAGGTTCATACTTTTTGAATTGTTTTGGTCAAAACAACTGACGATTCTGTCGTTTCTCGCTTCTAAATATATACCGAGTGGGTGTTTTCATGTAAATAGAAAACAAAAGTAACCTTAGACATGCGGCAATTTAAGAGGAATGCTTGAATCAGCGTTACTCGTTGTAATCATGTGTTATTTTCCGTTCTTAGAAATACAGGGAGTGATTAAGTGAAAAATTATTAGATCTCTGCTCCCTGCCTTGTTCTTCAGACTGGTGGAGGAAGAGCTGAGGAAAACATTTTGACTTACATGTCTCACAATGTACGCATTTATTTATCTTTGTATTTTTTCTGTCGCGAAAAAGTTCTTTTTTTATTGCGTTTCACGGAAATTTTTCCTCGACTTCTAAACATCTTTAAAATAACCCAATTGTGACGTGTTTTAAAGATCATGTCCTAATACCGGGAATAACAACTACGAAATATTTCCTAATACCGAATAACATTCATGTATCATGTATTGCTTGACTGATTTATATCGTATGGCTGTTAAAATTCTTTATACTTATTTTGTAGTATAGAGTCTCAGTCTCTAGTCGATAAACTCAGTACAGACCTGATGTAACATACCATCTTAACATTTGGAAAAAAGGCCATAAAATAAATCAATGTAAACGACGCTACGTTTGTCGTCCACCATAGAGGATTATAATGAAATTGTCGGAGCAGATCTTCCCTCGAAAAAAAACCCTAGGGGGTTGAAGTAGGAATTATGGGTTTGCTGATCCGTGAGGATAAGCACACGGTTCTAACTCACGTGTTCGTCTTCATCCCCAGTGCTTGGAATCGAATGATAGAACGCGTGAAAAAAAAACAGCGTCGTCTGAAGGGGTTGCGGACTGTATGACGGCTGTTAGCGGCCGTGCCGCAAAATCGATATCAACCGATATGAATCCCTATCGTAGTTCTAAAGGGTCGTACCTTAAAGGGTGCATCCAACACCGCTTGGGCTTGGGTAACACTAAATCATTTTAAAAATAGGCTCTTCTCTCCACCCTAAACCCTAGGGAGAACTAAGGGGACAATGGTGAAAGACCCATTGATACAATTACACACCGTTATGGGTGACGTCATCTCATCCCTTACCTCCCACCTGCCTATACTCCCGCTTCATCACTTCCCCTTTCATAATCACCATTAGCTCTTAAGCCATTAAGTAAGTCAACTATGTTATGTGACCGTAGAACTTACGATTTGTATTAACTTTTGCTGCCGGAATATAAGTCTAGTCTATGTGGGCTCTGTCGGTGGAATATTTCATTTTGGTGGATATCATTTTGTATGAAATATATTCCCTTAAATATAATACTACTAAAAAATATTTGATGGGTACAATAATCGAGTATTTTGTAGTTAATGAAATATTAAATATAATATTTATAAACTGAATTCATTTAAACATCAGCCTTGTTTCCTCATAGATTTAACAGGCGTTCGTTTCAATTACGTGCTATAGCTTTAGTTTTTATGACTATAATTGTTGGTGTAAGGTAATTGCGTATGGTTCCATAATGTCTAGTGATCAATGGGTTGTTATTTTTTTCGATTGATCTTTTTTTCTAAATTAAGCTATTTTAATAATAAGAAAGAGTACTAAACGTTTGTTGATGATTAGTTGTAGCAAGTGAAGTGGTTATTACTAACTACTACTAGATGGCAGTTGGTATAGTTCGCGGTTGGTTTGCTCCGTGTACTAAAAGCTTTTCTTCTTTCGCTGTTACCTCTACCCTCTATTCACCCCTGTATGTTTGACTCCCCCATCTGATCATCAGATTCCCTATCTGCGGGACCGGGCCCTAGTTTCCAACTATCTGGAAGATTGATCTATCCTCTGGGCACTTAAGCTTCATAGGTCCCCGTTTCCTTTGTAAGGGCCGACATGTGGTCCCGCACGAGGCCACATGGCCAGCTTTTATACCTGTCAAATAAAGGTACCCACATATGAGTCACTTTAGACATCTTGATTGCTTCTTTGCTCATTATTATCTATTTAACTTTTTACCTTTTATGAAAAAAGAGCTTATTATTAGATCGTCAAAATGGTTAACTACAATGAAACATTACATTTTATCATCTTTTTCTCTGCATATCATATCGCCTATGATAAGCATAAATCCTTAATGTATATCTTATATTTAAATCTTGAAAAAGTAGGCTTTATGTCGCATAAGCTATGATATTCGATTTTAAAACATTAGAACAACATAAAAATAATATTCGTATTTTTTTTTCGCTCCCACATTGTTTTATTCCAAAGTATGTATATATTTATTATTCATTAAAAGTGTACTGTTAGTTGAATAATAGTTTGTTGTTATCTTTTCATTAAATTAAATATATATGTCTATAAGAAGAATTGTTAACATAACGATAAATGTTATTAACCTGTTAAAAATTGTCGCTTATCTTAGAAAGTTTATCTCACCTTATAACAATATATTGGGTGGCACCTTATACCATGGTATTAAAGAGCTACTGTACAGACGGTATACATTTCTATAAAGCCGAGTGTATATATAAGGTAAGGCTCTTATATTACTCTCTTGTATTGTGCTTGAGATCACAGCTAAGGGTCACGTGGTCCTGACTTATTGTTATGGTTCTGTGGTTGTGTAAGGTTTATTTTTGCTTCTAGACTTTATTGCCTTCACCTTACAATAGTAAAACCCCTCTTTATTTTCTTATTCTTTCTTACGAGGAATGCTGTAAGTGTATGAACGTTTCCTCTTTTTTACCTTCGTATCTTTGTATCTATATTCTACTGAGTATCTTCATAGTTTCATTCAATCTTATAATTTTGATTTAGAGACACACTCTTGACTTTTGTGTTGTGTGAAACTTTCTGAAAGGACATGAAAATTAAGCAGGTTATTTTTTACTAAAATGTATGATTCACCGAACAAAACCCGATAAGTAAAATTGATACTCTATTATTAATTCTTAATGTTATATCTTTAAATAAGTTTGATTTTTTATTTATTATACAGGGGGGTCCAAAAGTCCCCCCCCCCTCTTAACTTTTGAACGGTCTGAGATAAATTAATGAACTTGGGGTATACTACCATTCAAAGGGAAGTTTGTTTTAATGCTATCACCCACTAGGGGCAACCAGCCACTTTGCCCCCAGGCCACCTAACTTCAAAATTTCAAATTGAAATGTATATTTTTGATAGCATACTTTGATTCTACGGTGAAAAATAATAAAATGTTACTTGAAACTATTTTATTCTATCACCAATATTTTGCCCCCTACAGGGGGGCAAAGATGGCAACATAACCTTTCCGAAATAGTAAAAAATAACACTTAAATCGTTATAAAACCTAAACGGTTAGAAATGAAGTAATGGAACTTGGGGGATATGTACCATGTAAAGGGAAGTATGTATTCAACCACTCGCGTACTAGGGGCAACCACCATTTTGCCCCCAGGCGCTGAAATCTACCATTTTTATACTTTTGCCCCCCTATAGGGGGCAAAATATTGGAGATATAAAAAAAATTTTGAAATAAAATATTTTTATTATTCGCCGTAGAATCTTAATCTGCTATCAAAAATATTCACTTCAGGTCAACATTTTGATGTGAGCTGCCCTGGGGGCAAAATGGGTGGTTGCTCCTGGTGGGCGATTGCATGAAAAAAAAACTTATTTTTACATGGTTGAGATCCCCCAAGTTTCATTAATTTATCTCTAACCGTTTAGATTTTACAACGCATTATCGGATGGGTTATTTTGCTATCTTTGCCCCTCTGTAGGGGGCAAAATATTGGAAATAGAAAAAAGTTTCGAGTAAAAGTTTATTATTTTTCACCGTAGAATCCAAATATGCTATCAGAAATATACATTCCAATTTGAAATTTTTAAGTTAGGTGGCCTGGGGGCAAAGTGGCTGGTTGCCCCTAGTGGGCGATAGCATGAAAACAAACTTCCCTTTGCATGGTAGAGATCCCTCAAGTTTCATTAATTTATCTCAAACCGTTCAAAAGTTAAGAGGGGGGGGGGGAGGGAGACTTTTGGACCACCCTGTATAAGCATTACTTAGCTAGTATCTTGCTCTTTCTGTCTGTCTGTCTCTGCACCTCTTTACGGTTTATGATCCGATGTCCTTCTAAAAGTTAGGTAAAGTTTCATTGATTTCGATGTGATCAAATTATGTTCTAAAATTCGTATTGATTTTAATAAAACTTCATATATAAAACATTCATCGTATAAAATAAAATTGAAACAGGCATGTGAAATAAGTATTTAAGGATAATTTTGTAATTACGTAAGTATTTATCTTCAACATTACCAATCACCATAATTAATTTTTTTCTTAATATTTAATGCTATTTCAAATACGCTCGCTTCAATGATAGAACCACTATTATAATTTTACATCCTCGGTGGTGAGAATGTACATTATGTAGTCATGTTGACTGTAGAAGTAGAAGGCTCTGACCCAATATTTTGATATTTGCTTTATTGCAAAAATATTCCATTTTTTTAATTAGTGCATTCGAGTTGTAGTACTTCTTTAGATTGTTACTCCCCCTATGTGTGTTTTTTTTGTTTTTTTTTACAATACTAATGACTGACTAAATAACTATTAAGACAAAGGAATATTTAGTCCAATGTACTTTGGGACAAAGAAATATCACACTTATAAAGGGAATAACAGTCCTAAGAAGATCATTTTGTACACCTTCTTTAGATTGTTACTTCCCTCAATCTTAAGAACACCACAAATCCGTTACCGCACAAATCGCCCGAATCAAATACATTAGGGGTTCGAATCCCAGAGAGGCGAGAAAAGTTTCACACTGATCACATCGAGTACGTGGCCACCCTATTCTGTAATTATTGTGTTGATCGGGACGTAAAAAAATGTCGTTTCTATTATCTACAAAGCTTGCCAGCGACTACATTCTTCCAGAAAATTAGTTTAGAAAGAAAATGAATGCAATTATTATTAATATATTTTCTTCAAACTCCATTTTAACATTTAATCTTTATGCATAAAGTTTTTCTTTAGTATTTTCTATACATTATTACAGTGACTCTCTAATTAACTTAGTTAATAAAGCTACAACCTTGATATTGTTTTTTTTTCTTGTTACTGCTTCTTTTATTTTACTCACGAACGACTTATTTTTATAAGTATTTATATTTTCTGTTGTTCTTAGGAAAAAGTCCTTGTCCAAAATCTACTTTTTTCCCTTAAGAGAAACCAGTTTAATTTAGTTAAAAGGTTCTTCCGAAAAAGGTTGCGTCTTCTTTGTCCACCGCTCTCCTCCCTCCAAAACACCCTTCATAAGATTACACCGTCAAAAAAGATTTGTTGTGGCCGTGACAGGGTGTAGTAGAGTGTGAAAATATCGGTAGACTCGAGAGGTTTTCCTTGGTAGATCAAATCCCCTCCACGCCTCGACAATATCTGTAAGATATCCCTCCTTCCCAAGTCTGCTTTATCTGCTGGTCGAATGCGACAGCACGTCACAGGCATTCATGCCATATTCATCTCACCTATCCACCATGATAGCCTTACTTTGTCAAGAAAAAGAAATATCTTTAAGAGAAATATACCTCGATTTGTGTTTATACACTTTCTCTTATCCTATTCTCTAGAGTTGAGCAAAGTTGGGACAAATTGCACACTTAACATTGTCTGAAGAAGTTTTCATAAATCTTAAAATATTATTAAAAGAAGAATATAAAATCCTTGCTCAATCAGCACTTAACACACAATAATTACATTTTTTGCTGTAATAACTGTTTTTAATAAGTTCGATTGAATAAAATTATTATATTAATATGTTAATTTAGAAAAAAATGCAAAATAGTTGCATCACAACGTATAGATAAGAAGACAGTTTGGTGAGGCGTCTTAAATTTATTCCCGAAGTTGTCCTCTTTCCCCTCCTTTCCCCGCGTCCTCTACGCTCACAACATTTTTCGAAATCTCCAAAATACGTAGCTGTGCACCTCTCTCATATGCCTGGTCTAGAGCTAAGCTTGTTTAAAGAATTTCCATTACCGTAACTGAAATTTTAGAAATACTATTTCTTTCTGCCTTTTCGTCTGCTTTAATCCTATTACCAACTAATCGCGAATGCGCTTAATAACTCCTCATCCAAAAAAAGTGACGCATTGCAGCACTTATAAGTATTCCTAAAACGTAGACTGAGCTTTCACCTCCCTTTCTAAATTGCTGCGAAAACTTCTTATTTTCAGCAAATACAAATTACGGTTTTACATAAAAGATGGACAATATCTCCTTGATTAGTCAAAATAACCTTCTCTAAGTCTACATCCGAGAAGTCTCTAAGTCTACATCCCCAGTGCGGTATAAATATTTTGCACATAATTTTTTTCTTTTCAGACATGTTATTCCAAGCCATAACCTTATCGCAATATCTCCACATCACGATAAAAAAAAAATAATAATAATAAGTGATCCATTACTATTTTATACCCCAGTGCGGTATAAATATTTTGCACATAATTTTTTTCTTTTCAGACATGTTATTCCAAGCCATAACCTTATCGCAATATCTCCACATCACGATAAAAAAAAAATAATAATAATAAGTGATCCATTACTATTTTATACCCCAGTGCGGTATAAATATTTTGCACATAATTTTTTTCTTTTCAGACATGTTATTCCAAGCCATAACCTTATCGCAATATCTCCACATCACGATAAAAAAAAAATAATAATAATAAGTGATCCATTACTATTTTATACCCCAGTGCGGTATAAATATTTTGCACATAATTTTTTTCTTTTCAGACATGTTATTCCAAGCCATAACCTTATCGCAATATCTCCACATCACGATAAAAAAAAAATAATAATAATAAGTGATCCATTACTATTTTATACCCCAGTGCGGTATAAATATTTTGCACATAATTTTTTTCTTTTCAGACATGTTATTCCAAGCCATAACCTTATCGCAATATCTCCACATCACGATAAAAAAAAAATAATAATAATAAGTGATCCATTACTATTTTATACCCCAGTGCGGTATAAATATTTTGCACATAATTTTTTTCTTTTCAGACATGTTATTCCAAGCCATAACCTTATCGCAATATCTCCACATCACGATAAAAAAAAAATAATAATAATAAGTGATCCATTACTATTTTATACCCCAGTGCGGTATAAATATTTTGCACATAATTTTTTTCTTTTCAGACATGTTATTCCAAGCCATAACCTTATCGCAATATCTCCACATCACGATAAAAAAAAAATAATAATAATAAGTGATCCATTACTATTTTATACCCCAGTGCGGTATAAATATTTTGCACATAATTTTTTTCTTTTCAGACATGTTATTCCAAGCCATAACCTTATCGCAATATCTCCACATCACGATAAAAAAAAAATAATAATAATAAGTGATCCATTACTATTTTATACCCCAGTGCGGTATAAATATTTTGCACATAATTTTTTTCTTTTCAGACATGTTATTCCAAGCCATAACCTTATCGCAATATCTCCACATCACGATAAAAAAANTATGTTATTACTAATTTGTATGTACTAAATCATACATTGTTATAATTGTTAATTAAATTTGTTTCAGTTGACGAAGAAGCGGATGAATTGGCTGTGGTGACAGATGTGGGGGTGGGGGCTGCTTCCCCTCCTCCAGGAGCCGAGCACCTTCACCTTAGCATGACCATCCTTCCGCATTCTCCAACAGGTATTTATATAACTTTACTATGGCTCTGCACTCATTATGATTACTAAAGAGGCTTTTATAAGCGTGTTTAATGAGTTTTTTTGGAATTTATTATTTATTTTAAACTGATTATAAAAAAAATTTAAACTAAGTGAATATAAATTTGGATTTTTGGCCATACTCTGAAATAGAAAAGGCACTGATAGTGTTCTTACTGTTAGCACCAATTTTCAGTGTCAAGCTGTTTCTGTCATGAATCTGTCAGTCGGTTGATAGGTCACAATGGTTGCGGTGGAATTGTATGCACTAGCCATTGACTCTGGTCAACTCGGAAACACAGGCAAGCCTGTCACCAATAATTCAATCACTCAGGACACACCCATCAGTCACTAGATTTACGAGCCCATTGTATTGTAGACTTCCCTTCACGCTGAGAGCTACGAATGTGGCTGTTTATTCAGATACATATCATAAAATGTCATTCTTACCTTATTACGACGAAGTAGGGGGAATAGTGCTTTCCAAGAACATTTCGAAACTTCTTATCTCATCCTTAGATACAATTATGTATCTGGAAACAACTGTAGCATATATCTCATTTTAAATAACTCAGACATGATATAATATAACATTTGCGCATTATATGTATTTTTTTCTCTCTTTATGGTATTATAACGTCGGAAGGAGGGGGAATTTATGTGGGTCGAATGGGCTGGCAAGAAATAAAATCTCGTCGGGTGAGTGTAGTAGGTAAATCTAGTTTTCTTTTTGAATAATAGGACGATATATTACGCGATGTATCGGCCATATAGTGGAGTATATGGGCGCCTCTTCTAATACACCCCACCACAGTACCTGATGAGTTATATCTTGGAAGCCATTTACTGCCAGGCCAAGGGGAGTCCGAGACAATTATAAGGCCTCGTTCCTCTCTACCAAGGATATCTTGTAAAAGGGCTTCAGGCCAACTTAGTCCTACGCTCCCGCCAACTCTTCCTTCTGCCTCGTGCACTCTGATTCTTTGTCTTTTCATTCTCCCCTCCAGCCTCTTTTTTTTTCATCACGTAACCTTTTTTTTGGATTGGGGATTTACACTGCAGGAATCGTTTTCATTCATTACAACACACTGTTTACCCCTGTGTTCTTGAAAATTCGCCCTTTGGTCCCTGATTTATTTTTTCAGTAGGCGATCTCTGGAATTCGGCAATTTGAGACGCGGAATCCCTCCCTCCGACTCCGGTGAGATTTATATTTACGATACTTGGCTGATATTGTGTCGTCCCTACTCGGACTCCCTGCTTAGATAGAGGATTTATTTGTTCTCTCGGTGCCAGGAAACTGAGTGGAGGTCAATGATTTGTTGCTTGTTGCTCTTTCCTTGGCTATTTTCTCCATAGAATATCCTTAATGAATAGAATTGGTTTTAAAATACAAATAATATTTTATCTTGAAAGTTATTAAGCTACTCTAGACAAGCATAATATCTTCATAATACTGTTAGTTTGTTATTCATTTGTTAGTTTCGCTAATATAGTTACATACAAGTAAACCAAAATTGTTACAATTAAAATTTTCTTTAGGTTTGATTATTGCATTTTGCAGACTTCATCATTACTATTTTTATTCAATATAAAATTCTTTATTTTTAATAAACAGTCTTAGTTGACTTGGAATTTTCTTGTGTATAAAAGTATTTAATGTGATTCATTTTTAGTCTTTTACTATGTTAAGCCAGTTTCGAACTGAAAATACAGGGGACAGAAGGCAGGCGATAAGGGACAGGAGACAAGACCTTTGCCACTGGGTGGAATGATTCCATGTCTCTTTGCTTTGAAAACAATATCATTATTGTAATAATAATCATATTTATTATTATATTATTATTTTAATAAAATCTAATTGATTGTTTCAGTAAAGAGACAACTCTCCTGTCTCTTTTTGCCTGTATTCTGTTCTCTGCCTTTTCAAAGCAAAATTCGCCTCTGAATGAATGTGATAGATTATGCGTTTGACTAATTTTTATCTTATTTCTTTCTAGCTAAATAAATTATTTATAGAATAATTTAATGTTAAGAATGTAATGCCTTTGTTCTTTGTAGGGTCGATTAGTCAGTTGTGAAAATTTTATCTGGACTTTTTTTTGGGGGGGATGCTGAATTCGAATCTGCGAAGTCCGAATTTCTAGTACATCTACAGTTTTACCCTAAAATTCAGAAAACTGAGTTTTGGAGTTTTTCGATCTAAAAACCAAATTGGGAATTTTAATATTTTCAAACCATTAAGATACTAACACCAAAATCTAAAATCAAAAGTATTCTGGTCACCTACTTTTTAAGATTTTTAAAAAATTTTCTTAAAAAAGTAAGGTGGCCAATTTATTTAATACAATTTATGTAAAGTGATACATGACGTAAAATGATTTATGACGGAATAGAAGCGGATCTCAACAAGATGGAAATTCGTGGATGGAGAGCGAGAGCCCTTGATAGGGATGAATGGAGGAAGGTTGTTTTAGAGGCCAAAGCCGACATCAGGCTGTAGCGCCGGATAAGAAGAAGAAGATGTAAAGTGATAAGCATACCTAAAACATTTAGAGGAAGGTAAGGGCAAATACTAAAGAAATTGGCAAAACCCAATTTATGTGAAATTCGCCGCCATACCCCAAATGTTTCAAGTCCTTCCTAAATTTACATACATATTAATTCTTATTAATACTTTGCGTTGCTATTTAATTTTCAGTAGTTTAGCAAATGTTGTATGACTTATTTCTGATTTTGAGTGATATTATCTCTTGGGATTACAATTTATGTTGTCAGTGGGGATACTCCTGAAACATTTGGTGTAGAGTGGGTAAATTGTGATACTACATTAAATTGTGATTTTGCCCAGTTTTTTTAGTATTTTTCCTTTCTCTTTTCCGAAATTTTACAGATGCCCCCCTCACTTTAGATAAATTAGCCACCTTCGGTCTTCAGATGCACATAATAATAGTTAAAAAACATTTTTATTCTAGTACTTTTTTTGTAGAACTATGTCTCATTTGTAAATTATTAAGACACCCAACTTTTGATTTAAGTATGTTTACGATAACTAACATATATTGACTATTGACTCAATTTTTTTTAAGACATACAAAACGGATGAGAGGTTGTGCTTTAAATGAATTGCGATAATGATCTGGTCAAATTTGATATGGACTCTTCTTCTATCTAAAGAATTTTCAATCCTTTTTACAGTGAAGAATTCTCAAAAGAAAAAATCTCCGATTAAACGCGTACTGAATTTTCTCATAAATATAATTTCTTCGTGTAGTATACGTTCTGCTTGATTCAGTCATTTTTGGTTCTTCGCGGTAAAATTTAAAAAATTTACGATAGTAACTTTTTATCTCCTTTTTAAACTACATATTTTATGAACAATTTGTGTTTTTGGACAAATTATTTTGCCATAAAAATGCTTTCTCACTATATATACCTACTAAGTATATCAGAAAGTTAAAATAAATCAGATAGCCTTTAAAAAATAAGATTGAAATATTTACATTTAAATGATTAAAAAGAGGATGATGAGAGACTATGATCTTGGTCAGTAAAATGAAAGGACAAAATTATTATCGGCTAATCAATCAAAAGAAGTAATTGACAAAATATTGAATTTACTTGTATTATTGCAATGTATCTAACAATTTTTTGGTGGTGTTCTAGTACCGATGTGTTAGCGATAATGTTCTTTGTAAGAGGGGATACATCGATATCACATTTCACCCTATTCGAAGGAAGGGCGGTTTGATTCAACGAATTGTGTGTCTGATTACATGCTATTGCTCGTTGTAGTCCCTCGCGCAACTACCCTCGCATGCAATTGCTCGCCAAGGTATTGAAATGCTAAATACTGGTCCATAAATCAAAGGATTGCTCTTTTTCGTCCGCCCCTAGTTGCATGTATAACTGAACTCCTGCCTCCTTAGACGACCCATTTCCTCCAGATTGAGTTCGCCTTGTCTGTCTTCCTTCCCTTCGAGAAACAGAAATTGAACTCACCCTTGAAAAGCCTTTTCAATTAATTTTGAAACTGTTCTGGATTTATGGAACAAGGGGTATCCAATTTAGTAGTTGACTCGGTTTATGGTGCTTAGTAGAATTTGAGTATTATTCTGGGGTCTCTGAGCAAGAACCTTCAAAATGTTTTAAAATCAAAGTGATAACTCTTCGATACGGTTTTGAAGCGATTTTATTTTATTGCCAGTGTTTTTTTACATTTTTATGATACCTAAAAATTAAACCTCAAATTTTCAGGTGAGGTTTCTTATGGGGATAATTTTACCACGTAAAAAGTTGTGAAAGAGACAGATTGACAACTGAGTATTTTTGTATATTCCTCTTCGAATGCATCGCACCCTTTCTATAATAATTTTTAAAATCCTAAGCTCTGATTGGCTCCCCACTCTATTTATTTACTTTCCCGCGCTGTCAATGCACTAAGACTGCTTTGGCACAGAATGTAGTGTATGGTATAAATAACCGTGTCGAGGATAACATTTACACATTTATAACATTTTGTTTGAGATGTGAAAAAATGGAGCGGGAATGGAGAATGTTTATACCTTTCGTACACAGACGAGGTTGAAAAACTAGGGGGCCCTGACCCCTACTCTCTCCGCTCGTCAACCCCCGAAAAGAGGCCGCCAAGTGGCCGCTGCATAGTATAGAGTACATATTAGAATTATTTTAAGTCTATTTATTAAATGATTAGAATTATTATGAAAATATATTTGCACCTAGTGGCAGTTTAGGGAATTAAATGACAGATGTCAAACCAAAGCACCACATTTGTCCGCTAGGATCGCTTACCTCTTGACTCGGGAATGACGTCACAGTTCCCTTGATATTCCGCTCAGCACCTTCTCCTCCCCTTTCTCCCCCCGGCCTACCCCTTCTAGAGGGGTATCTCCTAACTCTCTCGTGCACACAGTTTAGTATATATAATATATCGCACTCTCACTGAACTTGTTTGTTTACAAAACTTTTTTAATAATGTAGATAGATAAATTATTGATAGACATTTATCAAACCCCAAATTTTACACTTATGTTACTTTATACTAATTATTTGCAACATCACGTGAGGAATATGGGAAGGAAATGTTTCTATCTTAAGGCTCTACCGCCCTTTGAGGTTAGGAAAACAGTAAAATTCAAATTACTCTGGTTCTAAGCAAGATATCAAAAATCTAATCACAGGCTTCATTCCTAATTTTAATTCTGCACAATTTGAGCCCTATTTCAACTTCCTATGATAAATAGTACAGGCGCCATTTTAATACAACGAGTTTTATCGTTGTATTAAAATGGCGCCTGTACTATTTATCATAGGAAGTTCAAATAGGGCTCAAATTGTGCAGAATTAAAATTAGGAATGAAGCCTGTGATTAGATTTTTGATATCTTGCTTAGAACCAGAGTAATTGGTATTTTACTGTTTTTCCTAACCTCAAAGGGCGGTAGAGCCTTAAGGAAGTGCGCATTAAGGATGCACACATAGGACATAGGGTAGGGCTGCACAGTTTTTATCAACTTCAGAAATATATGAAGCCCCGCGAATTGAGACGCAGAGCAGTGCAAGGCAATATGTACTAGGCAACACGTGGCCTACCCAACCCTAGTAGATATTGCGTCGAAATTCGCATGGTATCATGCATTTCAGAGGTTTAAAGAATATGTACTGCCCTTCTCTACGTCGACTGTAAATTTAGACGAATTCAACCATATAAGTAGTTTTCCCGGAAAAATCTAGTTTCTGAGATAAATATTATTAAAAATCTCATACACCTTCAAGGGCTCTTCGGGGAAGTCTTTCAGTACTAACCATGTAGTTTATGTCCAAACCATCTTAGTTGAGAGTTTTCGACTATCAGAGTTACGGACTGTATGTCCAGCCAGTCGAATGGTTGAGGTCCTGACTCAGTCTTTCCTCGTCTTACCTTCATTAGATAGCGCATTTCAGTTTTAAATTCTTTCACCAGCACCAACCTGTTAATTAAGCTTTTTTTCTTAATTTCTTGTATGTAAGATTTAGATGTATTCTCTATTTAACTTGTCCTATTTTATAGTCCTGAGTACTGTGTGGTGCCGCCAATGTACTAATACCAAATTTACGTAGGTATTATAAACCAAAGATGTAATGCCTTGGGTTATGCCTTACATGTAAAGATGTAAGGTTTGGGTTTGATTTAAGTATTATTTTTCTCCATTTTGCTTTAAGTATATTGCAGTTTATAATTTAGGGTGGGGGCCTAAGACCATGCACCTTATTCCCTGTATGGAGAGAAGGTTAGTTCAAAGTTTGTTTAGGGAAGACCATTAGAACGATAGGGGTTGGTATCCTGCCTAATTGGGCCGAACAGTAAATCCTACAGTCCAATTACTCCAATCAGGAGAAGCTCTTATAGTCGCGGAGGGTCTTTTGGATCAAGGTACCCTAAGAAGGTCTTATGTCATAGGATACCTTCTTGTTTCCGTCCCTAAGGACCTACCTCGTCCTCCTCCTGTTGTACAACCGCCATTAAACACTTCATTACTTCCAATTCATTCCCCTCTACTTCATCTTAAACGAATATTTCTGTATAACGTCTTCCAAATGGAATTCTCTAATAACATATGTATGTTACTGATTAAAAATTAAGCATTGATTATATTCTCCCAAAGTTTATGTTCAGTTGAACACCCACTTATGAAACTCGGCTTATTCATTATTTACATGTACATGTACATTGATATTGCGTTCTATACAATATCTGCTTTTACTTGATAAAATAATTAAAGTGGTTAATGCTCATATAAAGAGCCAATGTAATGCTAAATTTAACGATAACTAAAGAATTGAACACACACACACACACACACATATATATATATATATATATACATACTTATANGCAAGGACTAGATTTAAATTTAAAACTCCTGAACTAACTTTCTTCTAACTTATTTAGAGATAAGTGATATAAAACAGATTTGAGGGAATTTAGGGAAAGGATATTGGGACAGGAAGGAAGGAAATTACAAGCATTAACACAACGGACAATAGGTGAATGGTGAGACAACTCTCTGATGTACAAGGGACGCCCAGCACGCCTGCCAGGAGGTAAGATAATAACAGTATCCTGTACTGGAGGACAGCTTAACCTCCCAGTTAAGCAGTTGACCAGGAACAGGACATCAAAGGTCTTCGCTGTGGAATCACCTTTAGATTCCCAGCATTATCTCTGGTCTGATAAATACAGGCCGAAGAAACCTAGGTATTTCAACCGAGTCGAATGGACCACACTGGTTTTGAATGGAACAAATACAACCAGACTCATTACGACTTAACCCTCCTCCAAAAATCGTATAGGGTTACAAATTTAACATATTCTACTCCGATTTGATAAACAAGAGTTCGACTCCACAACCTCGACTCGACTCCACAACCACAAGGAGTTCGACGTCCTGTATTTTTCACCTTAATTGTTTCTATGTGCAAAATTTGGGGAAGATTGAATGACGGGAAGTGGTTCAAAATTGGGGTAACGGAAATGTGCGATGAAACTTACAAAGCAAAGTAATATAAGACCAGTAAAAATTACTTTTTTAAAAAGTGAAGTGTATTAACTTTGTGTTTTTATGAAGCTATGCAGATCATAGACGTATAAGACCCCTTTACGCTCATATAGCTCACTTTTTAATGTCCGTTGTTACTGATTTGCCAATTTCCTCCCTCTACATTTTTCATCTGCATTGCTTTTAGCTGTGATAAACTAGTCCTATGTAAAACATTTATTTATATTAAAAGTCTTATTTTATATAATAAAGTTAACCTTATTTGTGGTCAACTAGCTCAAGATACTAAGTTGTAAGAGAGATGTTTAAATCACCTACTTTAAGATTATGCTCTTGGCCGATAAACCACTTTTTCCTCCCTTTAACCCTCTTAGGTAAGCATTAAGATTATTAATGATCTTGCTAATGGTATTTTCACATAAGAAACTCTGTAGGAGTAATTCAAGATAATACATTTTATAGCTAGCTTCCTTCTAATCTTCTTGAAAATAAGAATAGGTGTAATAATTTTAGGAGCAACTAAATATTTTCCCATCTCCATTTAGTATAATATCGGAGTTGGCATTACTACAAGCTCGACTAATTGAACTGTTCGTTACTTACGAAGCCCACAATAATTTTTGAAGCCTCGTGGAGAAAAGTGTTTCACTTCTATTAAATTTTCGAGTGTTTTCCGACTTTCTTTTCTCGGACTTTAGGTTATATGGTCGACTCTATGTTGCCGAATCGGTAGCCGGTATAATTTTTCGACGTTGTTTTGCTCTCAGTGCTTTCCTTATGGGGGAACACTCTGAGTTAGGAGCCAAAAGCCTTTTAATTCTTTTCTGGTTCTCCGCGTTCTAACGTATTAACTTAGGTTGCGCAGCGGGCTGTATTTTTACCCTTTTCTGGTAGGATTCGGTTTTAATGTTCGGGCGTCCCCTCTATCCTGTAGTAGCTCGCGCCTCTTTCTCCGTCTCTCTCTCATATTTATATCGTGTACTCCACCCACCGCTAAGAAATTTCACACTGTATTCCGATAAGCATCACCCACACGCCGGTTTGTTACTCGTATATATTTATTTTTTCCCTTATCTTATGCCCTGCAATTCAACTAATATATCGCCCTCTCGACCTCTTCTTCCTTTTCAAATTGTTTTCCAACGCGTATCTGGATTTTACTCCATGCCAGCTCAAAAGGGTGGATAACACACTTGTACTTCTACTTTTTTTTTTTTTTTTTTTTTCGAAAATTCGAGATTCTCGTTTCGAAGGGAAACAAATTCATTACACCACACACAACCTCCATATTCTTCAGTCTTATTTTTATTTGCGTATAGACAACAGTTTTGTTTATCAAAATCCCATAGCTAATCGTAAGAAAAACGTTTTATCCTTGAAATGATTTGTTCTTCATGGAATAAATGTAAATCAGGCTAAAAGATACCCCTTTCTTACTATCTCTTTCTGCTTTCTAATATTACTTTGTAAATACAATTTTGTAGCTAAATTTATTATTTTCTCATAAAAGAATATACGTTCCAAAATCTAAATATCTGTGAATGTTTGTATCATTTTCGCCAATTCTCTGCAGTTATATTTCTTTTAGTCATATTTAGTAGTATTTATTTAATTTACTTCTGCATTAATGTACTTTTTCGCTTCCAGGGTTATTATATATATTTTTTAAATCTATAAGTAAACTTTCTTTGGTTTTAGTGTAATTTATAAATTCACGAGGAGTGTACAAATAAATATTTATGTGTAAAATCCAATATAGTGTTATACACAATTCCTTAATTAAATGTTTCTAAGTAATAAATATTTTTAGGATGCATATTTACTAGTTAATATGTTCCTATATCGTTTTGTGTAAATAAAAAATTATTTTTAGTAGAAAAGAGGCCTGTCATAAAAACTGCGTCAAGGCTAATTGTTTCAATGCAGTCGAATCCGCTTTACAGATGTTTCTTAATTATACTTGTTTGTTGGTTTGACATCAGTAAAATTTATTCTCAAAGAGAGGGAGGGAGGTCGGTTAGTTTCTCCCGAGCTCAGGTTGATTTATGCACTTCGGTATTTTTATGCCTTTCACTACGGGCAGCAAGTTTGTCGCTGTTTATGTCGTGGTGGTGAGCCCTTACTTTGTTATTCCTCTTTCGGACCCCCTGCCGAGGAATAAATTAGGCTTATTGGACTGCAGTCTCAATTACTGCGAGTTCAAGATGCGGGGTGCAGCCAAGAACTGTGTATAAATAGGTGTTGTTTTGGGCCAGTAAAAGAGATTGCCTCCGGCACTAGAAAAAAAAAAATCGTATACGCGACTAAACGGGGTTAGACTTAGCTGGAATTGGGGACGCCACGTGCACTATTCTTTTGTTATTTTTATTTCTGAAACAATTAAAAAAAAAAGTTAAACTATGTATTTAAGATGAAAATATAGCTTTCAGGGCTAAGGCAAAGCCATCCAATGAATTTTGCGATTGAAGAAATTTTTCTGGAACTATTTTGGTGATTACCTATTGAATAAGGTGTTTCTCAGTAATCGCTGATATTTTTGAAAGTGTCTTCGGGGTGTCATCTCGAAAAACAAATTATTCACTTTCATTAAATTTCTAAAATATTGACCATCCTTACTATTTATATTACCTTCTTCTAAGGAAATGACATTTGGATTATATCCAAGTGTATATATTATACCTAAGGCTGTTATCATAACAACATTCACCGTTATTTTAACCCTTTTCCGTTTTACTAATACCATAATAGTGTATTTGTGCTATGAGTATTCGGTTGGTTTGTTTCTGTCTTGCCGACACGGTCTAAGTGTGTTTGTAACTCTGTTTACTGGTTAATGTCCAAAGTAGAATTGGATTTTCATGTTGAAATATGACGTTTGTGCAAGGGTTGGGATAGCGTGGATGGCCAAGGTGAAGGAAGGACATGGTTTCCTCTAGGGATGTCTAAGGACCTCAAGGGAGTGGTATCTTAATGACCTTTAGGGCATCTACTACTGCTTCTGCTACTGGTGGATATCTTAACCCCCTCCGGACGAGATAGTCCAAGTGATAGGTGTCAGTCCACTAATGATCACTTCGGGCTCCAATCCCTAACTTGGGACTTATCTCCTATACTGCGATAACCCTACTCCTTCCTTCCACAGCTCGCAACGCTTTCCAATAGTTGGGTTATAGCCTTTCCCCCCAATCTCCTTCTCCCTTTTCCTTAATTAGTTTCGCCTGATTGATGAGTAAAAGGACGAGTAAAAAAATATCCCATGCCGATGTTTTATCTTTAATTTATATATGTATTTTTTTCTGTCCGTAATATATTATTTTATGGGGTAGTCCTGCTCTTATCTTTACAGCTTTTGGTGAGATAGGTTACCAAGATTAGAAGATGTTTGGCTAGAAATTTAAATAAAATATCCCACTAACTTTAAGTTTATTAATACCTGAACCCTGAACACTACCTTAAATTATATCTTGAACCTTAATTAAACTGGTTTAAGTTATGAGCTGTGTTTCATGGTTTTATAATATAAAAATAGTTCTTTACTGTTTTTCCGCAATATTTTTAATACAATGTTTTAAACTATAAATATAGAGGGAGTTTAATAGTTAGCCTTCTACTTCTTGATTTTTTTTCTACATTCTTTGAATACAAGAAAATTACATTTGTAAGAGTTTAATTTTGACTTATTATAACGTAAGGAACTTGCCGAAGAAGGAAAAGGAAAATAAAAAAAACTGATGAAAAACAATTATTCTACATGAGTAAACTTTATATTGGAAGAAAAATAAAAGTAAAATGATTATTAAATTAACGTTAATTGCAGTCCACTCTTGGTTGTAATATCAAAAAGGGATTTTCTCAAAGGCGGAAGGCGGTTTTAATTTTAAGTCTGAAGACGGAGGAAGTAAGGTGGTTCAAGTGGTAGGAGGCGGGATATAGGGGGGGGGGGGGAGACGAGAGTTGGAAGTTATGCGGGTCTAGTAGCAATTAGGGTTTGGGTTGCCGGGGTCCAATGCAATAAGACGGAGGATAACTTTAGGATTAATTATACCGAGTCTAAAGGAGGAACAATGGCGAGGTCAAGGAGCCCCCTTTCAATTAGCGGACTAACTTCTTTGACCGCGGCACAGACCCTTTGGACCGAACTCCTCCATCCTTAATTGCATTCATTTCCAACTATATTGACTGCTAGATTATCGGTGGAGGACTGAACCAGCCCAGTGACCAGTCAAGCTTCTAATGCCGGGGGGACGTTCCACGTCGTCAAAGTCACTTACTGGACCCTCAATTACCAATTCCCAGAGACATTCAGATGTAAATCAGAAGGAATAAGTGCCAAGCTGGAACCTAGTTAAAGGAGTTTTAAAATAATTTCAATTAAATTCAACATTATCCTTCGGTAACAGGTAAAAAGTGATAATCTTGTTTTAATGATCAAGATAAAAATTAGTTTAACTCCTTGATTACTCTTTCCAAAAAAAGAACTTGGGCCAACTCAAAAAACGAGACAAATTATTACTTGGACCATATTGGCTATAAACAAGAACTTCTATATTATAGTCCTTTTATACTCAAATATCATGGCACTAAACCACTAAAATAATGAAAAAGTTTGAGCTGTATCTATTGCCCTGTATATTTATAGTTGGTCATCATTATTTCATAAATAGGTGCCACCTCAGTGCCATTTTCATTGACTTGATTCTCTTATGTTTGTCTGATTTATACATAATTCGCAGTATTAGTATAGTCGTTAAAGGGTTGTATAACCAAATTATGTTTATATTTCCGTCATTGTATAACATCTATAATTCGCCAGTCTCCAGGGCATAAAGACGTGCCTGAAAACGTTTGTTTAAAACCTATAAATAAAATAGACAAAGTTTTTCACCATAATCTGAAAGAAACAGAAAACCTATAAAAAAAACATACGTAATTGATATCTGAGGTTACGGGTCTTAAGGGATGAAAAGAAAAACTCTATCTCATGTTGTTAAAATGTTTATTGCTATATATAAGTGATAGAATAATTTCGTTTATGTTAATTTTTATTTTTATACTGTTATTGTGAATGTATTGTTAAAATTTTTGATTGCGTTAATATTAATGAGTAAATGAACAAGGGATGGTTGTTACTTTTTAATAATGACAAATGTTAAAACAGGATGAATGTAGGAGTTAGATCTGACCGTTTCTGACAGTAGGTGTTAAGAAACACTTAAATAATATTAAATATGTAGTAGAGATTTGACTGTTCTGGTTATAACCACGAACTAAGATCTGTATATAGATGCTTGAGAATGACTCAAATAGGGAGTCGAAATATAGCAAAAAACATTTTAACAATATGAGATAGAGTTTTTCTTTTCATCCCTTAAGACCCGCAACCTCAGATATCAACAGAATTTATAGGGATCACCCTCATTAACAATCATACGTAATTAATAAATCATCAGAGACAATGCAAAAACTAGACTAAAGCAACATAAAAGCCAAAAATGATAAAACCCCACTTGCTATCCATACAAAAATAACAATCACAAAATGGACCATAACAATACTAGATACGGAAATAAATTAATCGTAACGAAATACCTTGAAGCTGCAGACCATTAAAATCATTAAAAATTACCATGAAAAGCAACACCATTGATTATAAATCAGACCTTGCATACAGATTTGCTTACAGAAACGTCTTCATCATCATTTGAGACATAATCAAATCAAGTAGTCTGGCTAAAAAGTATATAAATTCATTAGCAAAACCTTTATTACACATCGCTTAATTGAGCTTTGATCAATGCCTTTTTCCAAAAGTCTTAAAAATTGCCTTAATTTACCCGATCACAAAAGTGGACCCTCCAATGAACCTTCTAATTATATAAAGGTCGATCTCACTAGTTTAAAATATTACAACAATTTTTGAAAAAATAACTTAATAAAAATGTACATAAGCTTATAAAATAATATCAAATTGTTTGTTTTTCAAAACAAGACATCCAACAAGTAATCCAAGACGCCCATGAAATAAAATTACTACATTTACTAGTAGTTCTGTGAACAGTAGACCTCGCTCGTTAAAATATCAAATCGGGGTTTGAGCTTAGGTTNATAACAGAAAGTTTAGATGAAAGTAATTCACCTTACCAAACCAGTGAGTATAGTGTTTCTCGCGTTTTTCGTTAAATATCAGTTAAAATTAACAATAGAGTGGGAACTATCTTCTCACCCACTTATTCAATTCCACAAGGCACGGCCCTATATAATTTTTTGTTGACATAATGTATAATAAAGTCAACGTGGGTTAGTCTGTATGTCCTTTATAGACTCTTTCATTTATATAGAGATATCAGAATCAATTAAGCACACATTAGATATCTCCTTGGTAAAATAATAACAGTTTCCCCTAATACTCACTTATTTTTAAGATGGTGGCCATATAAGTGCTACTTCTAAGATCAAATCCAGCTAACTTGATGCTCTCTACATTTTAAAATCTGTTAATTCTAGTATCACGATTTTTTATCTAAGCTTACTTTAATTATGTAGACTCTGAAATAATCTGTTTGATCCTCCATTTTTATTCAAGGTCATTTTCTACTAATTTTTTTAGTTCCAATATTTGTTCTACACTCTGAAATTTGGAAATAAGTAACGTCTTATGACATAAAAGAGTTCTATGATGAGGTTTTTACAATTATTAGACTTTTTAATCTAATATGGCGGCCATATACGTATTCCTTTAACTCACCATGTTCCTTAACCTCACCTATTCCTATAACTATAGGAAATCGCAAACGTACTTGAATAGCCCAACTTTAACGCTGCTTTAATTTAAAATGGCGCACTTTCTTAATTAATTTTTGAGATTATAATATCTTGAGAACCCAACTTAAAAGCTGGAAAAGAAAAGTTTATTTCCTGAATTAAACTTCAGGTTATGAAAGAACATCTTCTTATTTTTAAACATTTTTCATGTAATTTATTTCTTTTATACAAAATCAAGTGACCTAATTTAATTTCGATCTTGTTGGGTTTTCTGTAACGGAATCTTTATTGAGATACATCAAGAGAAGTCATATTATGTTCTAGCCTGTAATGTACTACATTTAATTACGTGATAATAGCCTGTTTTAGTGGAACCATTCTTAAAGTTGGTATGCGTTAATTGCTGTTAATAGTCTCTCTTAAGTCTAGAGGGGGGTTTAGATCCCTTAATCTTAATAAATCACATAGCTTGCTCTCTAGAAGCTTTCGAGGAACAGTTTAGGCTTTACCTAGAGGTCGGCACATTCCAAGCAAACTCTCCAAACAAGGAGGTCAACTCCTACACAATTTCGGATCTTACGGAAACAATTACTATTATACCGAAGGAGGGACTCTTAGAAGTAACAATTACAAGTAACGTAAATTGTAATCGTCCATTTCTGAAATTCCACAAGTGTACCTCTATCTAGGTTCCCCATTAGACTTTAAGCGAAACTTTCCCAAGTTAAACCAAATGATCATTGAACATTCTACGCTGGACATTCAATGAATAGTGTGAATCTTTATTTTTTCTTGTGTGCCATCTTTGTTAGGTTTCTGTTACATCAGTATTATCTGCCAGTTGTTTTCAGGTATTGAATAATTTTTAATTCTGTGATTTAGTTTTTTTTATCTCAGCGCATTAAATTTTTGTCAATATCTAAGATTACCAAGTCCGGAGAAAGATATAACATACATTCACAGGACCCTAGTGATGCATAAAATATTAAATGCATTAGTAAAAAAATGATTTTTAAATAGGTAATTATCGGTTGAGTAAATTGCGTGAATCTTTTATTCCTTCAGTGTAAAGAGAAATCATTGCTTTTGTAAGTTTTCATTACCTTATGGTAAGAAATTATTCTTAAATATATATATTGCATTAAATAGATAGTTATAACAAGAAACGTTTGTATTTTCCTGGTTTTATTTACAATGGTTACTAGGAGTTTAAATTATTAAGATATTCAAAGGCTAAATAATAAACATGTTTAATTGTTTTGGATTTATTTAAGTTTGTTGCATTGTACTCTGGATCCGTGCCATGCGCAGAGTCGTGTTAGCAAACGTTACGCATACCGTACTATCACAACTGCGAATCAATTGACCATAGAAAACATTATTATGCGCTTGTAATGACTTGGATTAATTAATTTATGCTTAGTGTATGCTATTGTTTCGTATTAACGTAATTATTCTTTGGTTGGACCATTAATTGTTCCCTTTAACTTGTTATTATTTGTAGTAATATATATGATAAACTGGTTAGGGTGGAAGGAAGAGTTTAGGGTGTTGTAAACGCTTCTACTATAAACCCTAAATAAAAGTAAATTAATAATTCATTTATGCTTTCGTATTTAATTCTAATACTGATGTATGTGAATCTCCCATTCTTACAAGCAGTTATTACTTGTTCATTTAGATGTTTTGTATTTGGCTATAGCTAAGTGTTTTTGGTCAACCCATTGTAAAAGAAAATATTATTACCAATTTCCTGAATTTTTAACCTAAGAAATTGCGTCGTTTCGTTACATTACATTTTATTTTCTCACATTACAAATTTCGTCAATTTTATCAATCAATAAAAAAAATATAAATTATGCTATAAAGGACAATTCTTGTTAACTCCATACCTTCGAATTATTACGTTCCACCTATTATTTAATTCTATCTTCAGCTATTCTTTTCAGTTTCACTTCACTACATGATCTCCTCATTTCTTCACTTTACCTACTCCAGCTCTTCCTCTTTTTCTCACACATTCTCTGCGTTGTCAACAGAAAAACATTTAATTTATCCATCTAATATATTTTGTCTTGACGATATGGCTTGCCAAATATTGTTTAAGGCCCCCGCAGACTACCGACTTTTTGTCGGCCGACAAAAAGTCGGTCGTCTGCGCGGGCCTTTATCCGATAGTTTCTTGTTTCCTCCGACTTTTATGAAATCGTGTTTCTTTATTTCCTTCTTTTTCGCCTGACGGTCCAGTGACCAAGGCTATATCGTTTGTTAATTACTATTATTCATGTACCAACTTGTTAAATAAATAGATACATAAACGATTATTATTATTTCCTTCTTTAATTACTATACATTTTCTGTTTTTGTATTGACTATTTACAACCTGATAAAATGATTTATAATTACATATATTCTAATTATTATAAATACCATATTTTGAACAAGTCCTTTCAATTCTCCCCCTTTCAATGGTTAATTGTAAACTTGGTGAAAGCATAATTTAATATCACAGGTATATAATAATTATAAAGGTCCGAGGAAAGTTGAAGCAGAGTTTAGCTTAGGTAATTAGTCAAAGTGTTTATAGGAAGGGTTGCTGGGGATAATGCAGTTAAAATGGTTTGCACAAGAACTATGATATAGTATCCCTACCTAGAAACCAAGCAATGAATCATTTACTTAACTACCTCATACTTCATACTAATTCACTCCTCATTTAACCCCTTTCCAACTACTACTCCAAACATTTAACTATTTTTTATTCAATTGCTTGAAAATAATCTATTTGATTAAATAATAAATTCGTATTTACTCTTTATTGCTAAATTGTAACTAAAACAAAGACGTGTATTTTTGCACAAATAGAAGCTAAATTAATTCTTAGTTTACTCAGTTTTTTTTTGGATATTCAGGCTAAATAAAATTTGAACTCTGTTCTCAACAATTATATGACGAATTAAAGTGGTCTATAAATATATTTGCTAATGTAGCTGTCTCTTTTTTTAAAAAATAATTTTTTATATATTGATTCACTGTGCTCTTTGAGTTTTATCTGCTACACAATAGAATTAAGGATTAATAAGTTATTTTGTTCTAATTTGGCTGTTCTTTCATTAAATTATATATA
>KZ651291.1:48910-64080 GCA_001010745.2 Gerris buenoi
AATTGTTATAAATGCCCAAAGAAAAAAAAAATCATTAAAGTACTCCAGGAAGCTATGCGCCACACGAATTGACAGACTATTTTTAGTAATTGGAAGTTAATGAGATAGGTAAAATTATAAATATTTGAGGGCTTTTACATTTATTTCTCTCAGCATTAATTTTGCCTCCTGTTTACATTGTTGTGAACGATTTAACAACGTTTCATCATATTTTCTAAGTTGTAAACTCCGTATACAAACTTTTTCACTCTAAAAGGATTAACATAACTTAACCATTAAGAAGCTGTTTGTAAAGCGATGAGAGGGGAGAGGTTACAAAATGACTGATGTCAGAGCTGTATAAGCTGCAGTACTCCCTCCATGGGCTTTCACAGCCCACTTGTACAGGTGATGCTTCACTGAACCCATTGTAAGTTTGGTTTTATAGCCAGTCTTCCCCTAGTCCCCATTTTTCGGTATAAAAAGCATCAGTACAAGCCATTGTTTTTTTGGTTCAGAAACCACTTATCTTCACTTTTTTTTGTGTCTGCACCCCCCTTGTCTGATCACCTTGTTCGCGGAACCATATTAATTTCAGGACACTGTTCTCTTCTTCTTCCCTACCTCGTCAGTATCTATAACAATACTTTGTGGTTTTTTTTTCTTCAAACGACTCCTTTTACTTGAGTTCATTGTCTAAGAAGAATTAAGACAAGGCGCCTTGTTCTATTTTGTTTTGTCATAACTGTTTTTTTTGTTTCTTCTCCTCACCCTTTTTGTATACTTTGTAAGAAATGAAAAAGGCGAGATCATTACAATTGAAACTGAAAAGATAGAAAACCGTCCTGTTTTTTTTTTTTTTTTTTTTTTTTTTTTTTTTTTTTTTTAATAAGTACTCTTATAATAATACATAAATAAAAACTCAATTATACATTAAAAATTAACTTTAATCCTTATTCAATAACTTATGTGCTTTCGTTTGAATAAATCAAAAAGTAAAATTTGATATCGTTATTGTATGTAGGTGAAATCAATTAATCAATTTCAATACTATACATTTTATATTAAAGGCACAAAATGTAAAAAAAAAAACATGTGTGAATTATCTTTATAATGAAGTATTATTATAATGATGATATTAATCTGGACTGTCTTACGCTTTTATCAAAGTATTAATTATTCCAGATTCCAGAATAAAATGTAAAAGCAGGGCTATTTTAAGTTTAATAATTATTCATACTACTACTTTTATCGTAACATTGTATAGGTTGACGAATTATTTTAATTATATTAAAAGAGAAATGCCAGACTGTATAATAATTTAGGTTTCTTCCCCTTTTGCTGGGTCGAAAAGGATTAGTTGTGAGAGGAAAGAGGCTGTTTCTAAGTTACTCTCAGTATTTATCTGAAGGGTGGCGTGCATCAGTGCAATTGTTTGTGGACAGGGCTTGGCATGTCGCATGTCAGTGTTACTGACAGCTATGCCCTCTCATGTCAACATTCTGAGTATCGCTAAAGATTAGAACTTCTTACGACCCTAAGACTCTTCATATTCTTAACGTTTATAACCTTATTGGCATTCGAGATTTTATATAATATTGAGTTCTAAACGTCACCAAGGATTTTGGAAATTATTTAAGGCTTTTCATAATATTGAATTATGAAATTAGTTATTGATAGTTTTATGCTAAGGGAAGCTATATCGTGCTCTCTTGTGAGGCGTACACGTTTTGCATTTTGTGGCATAGCAATTTTCTTAACTTGGTCATGAATTTCTCATATAGTTTGGGTGCCCAAAGGGGGGGGCACACAGTAACTCCACCGCAGGTCCTTTCCTCTACTCAAACCAAACTCAAACTAACTCTCCCCTTCTTCTGTTTTCAACTAGAACTTGTCCATTAGCTTATTATTAATCTCATGTGTACCTTGCTGAGGCTTATAACTCTGCTCACAACTTCGTCTTTATCCAAGCCTTTTTGCAAATAACCACTTGACTTAAAAATAAGGTCTTAGGTAGGTTGAAAATAACGTTATGAGAAGTTTACAGCGAACTGTGAACATTTTGGTTAAAGACTTTTCCTATATTATTATAAATTCGTTTTCGATAGCGTACAAATCCACAATCTACATCATTACATCCACCTCGAGAAATGTAGACAGTATTATTTCTCTCGTCCACCTCAGACTGCAACTAATCGTACATAATATCTAANGGGGGGATTTTCTAAATATACATATATAAATACAATTTATTGGGTACTTCTTTAGATGGTTACTCCCCTGTGTTTTTTAGAATATAAATGACTTTGACTAAATAACTAGTAAGACAAAGGGATGCTTAGTCCAATGTACTTTGGGACAAAGGAATATCACACTTCTGTTTTTATAAGGGGAGTAACAATCTAAAGAAGAATACTCCGTATACCTTCTTTAGATGGTTACTCCCCTTTGTTTCCTTAATAAGGGGAGTAACCATCTAAAGAAGTGCCATTTATTGTATAAAGTTTCAATTTACATTAATTGATATATGTAAGGTAAGTTCATAATGATAAATTGATTTTTATCTATTACTGTATTATAGTTTATAGTAGATACAGTTAAAATGAACTACCTAAGATAATGTTTTTGTTAAGTATAATTTACCAGAAGAAGCTTTGTTATGTTGTATTAGCCTTTCTTCTCCCGCCGCCTGGCCACGGTGTTTGTATCTTTTATACCACTATATTTATTTTTATTTATAAAAAAAAGTAAAAGTATTAAATGTTTGTAAGTGAAGACAAATTTATTTTAAATTTCAGAGCAATGCACTAAAACTGAAATTGATCTGAAGTGCCGGGTTAAGATCGAAAGCAACTTTTGATGACAATCTTACATAATCTCTTATTGGTGAATTGTTATAAATGTTATTATAACATAAATGAGAATAAGTGGCGTATCCAAGGGGGAGGCCCCCCCCCCAGACCCAAGAGAGAAAAAAAAATACCGCCTTTTTTAATACATATTTTGTACATTCACCTCATATTCAATTTCACCTCAGAAATGCATAAAAACGCTGTTTCAAGAGGTCATATTTTTAAATTGAAATTTAAAAATATGGCGGGACCATCCGCCATAAATACCCTCCCCCAACAATTAACTGTAGACGACGCCTATGACTTGTATTGACTGATATTGTGCTGCAGTAAGCATCAGCATAACATTTCCTAACAAATACATTCTAAAATAATTGTTGTTACTTGGGCATGGAGATTTTTTTCGTTTATTAGTTGTACATTTTGTTTTTCCCGGGGGGGNAATTTAAGAGCAATGCACTACATTCACCTCATATTCAATTTCACCTCAGAAATTCATAAAAACGCTATTTTGAGGGATCATATTTTTCAAAATTTTCCGGGGCAGACCCCCCGCCATAAATCCCCTCCCCCAATAATTAACTGCAGACGACGCCCATGACTTATAGTAAGATACTGTACTGCAGTAAGCATCAGCATAACATTTCTGATGGCGACACTGTTTAGTAAAAATGACACAAATTTACAGCGGAATTGTTATATTTCTACATGCACATTTAAAGTTTATAATGTAAAGTTCTTAGTTAATTAAAGCCTTTTTATTGTGTTGAATGAAGGTGAACTGTGTTGCGTTTATTATTTCAATTTCCTAACAAATACATTATAAACAATTGTTGTTACTAGCGTCGAAAAGATTTTTTTTGCTTATTAGTTGTACATTTTTTTTTTCCCCCAGGGTGGGGGTAGTATAGCTGGCTCTGGGGGGGAATTGCGCCATAGGCCTTGGGGGGGGATGGGCACCCCTGGTTTTACACTTCGTGTAGGGATTTAAAAAATGTCAGTACACATTTTATTCTTAGAGTTTATGAGATTCTCAGTTATATCAAGCATTGGGAGCGAGTTTTATGCTTTCAAATTAAACGTTTGCTTTAATTATTTTATTATTATATTTTTTTTTTCTATTAATGGTAGGTATTCTCTAAGATTTTTCGACATTTATATGAATATACCTAAATGACTTATGGAAATCATGTCATTTACGTAGAGATTGGTATGATGGGGGCAGTGAATATAATTTTGATGGATGTAATCCTTTAATTTCTTGAATGGAGTTTTATATATAGGTATGTAAAGTACATACCTCAGCACATTTCAAATCTAATAAAAATGTGAAAATTCAATTTTTTTCATCTTAATTTTTTTTTCAAACTGAAAATATTATAGACAAAATAAAACAGTGTACAAGTACAAAAGAATTTTTATTTATTATTATGCCTGTTAAAAGTATACATAATTTTCAGTCAGTCTTGCCATTACTTTTTTTTAAAAAAATAACTTAATCCACTAACTTTGAAATAATACTTTTAAAAGAAAAATTGTTTATAAAGCTCCGTAATGATTTTAATTCAATTTTACTTTTATATCTACAATTTATATTCATCCCAACGGGTTTTTCGAAGCTCAATTTGTTGGTTAAACTTTATTAGTTTTAAGAGTTTACAAGGAATAAAAAAAGTATAACCAATTCAAAAAAAAAAAACTCTCTTTTACATTTGTGAAAGGGTTTGGACATTTTTTTTTATTTCGTCATTATTTTATTTTTGTTAGAAGTTATCTCTTTTTATTAAAAAGAGGACACGCGGGCACGTATACACCGACTATAGGGAACCCCCTAGTATTAAACAAATGGAAAAACTTGATCCTACCGTAAGGGCCAACAGCTGAGGGGGGGGGGGCTAAAAAAATGTTGGTAGTCGTAATTTAAAAAAAAGGGGAAAAGAGAAATAAAATATTCTATTGGAAGGTATAGAGAGGAAACGAGAATAAGGGGGTTGGCTTTTTTGTCTTAAAAAAAACTGCCAATAACTTAAGTTGATTATGAGGGGAGCTCTCTTACCCCCTCCATTGAATTTATTATAAGTGGAAATTAATTCGAAATCGAGGGCTGTGGTTTTTTTTAGAGATTTTATTTTTTTATTTTTAAACATGGCAAAACTGATTAGGTGGAAAGTTGAAACCTCCATTGGTTGTTTTTTTTATTGGAGAGCTTTAACAGGATTAATGTATATCCACCTTTACAAGTCTCTGAGTTTTAATCAATCAAGCCCTTTTCCCTAATCCATCAATTGCTGCAACCTTTTCCATCCCTCTTCTAAATCTTGTCGTTATGTTAACAACCAGTTTCTATAGCATTTAGCTCTTGTACTGAATGTATTACACTCAGTTAGTAGCCGCTTTACAAATGCTGTTTTATTCCTTTCACTTATATTGAAAGCTTACGTTATGAAAAAATATTATGTGTTCCTTTACCGGTCAGAAAATAGGATATGTTTTTTTTTTTTTTTTTAGATATCTCATTTTTATTTAATTTAACAGTAATTCCTTTATACTTTTGCATTATATTGGTGTATCTTTCGAGTATTATAATATTTAGTAATATAAATCAAATTATAATTACTATTTAAAAAAGGAGACAGACAGAGAAAAATAGACTTCAGCGCCGGGACTCGAACCACGGACCTCCCTTCATTTTCAGTGCGGGAGCTCTAACCAATTAAGCTACTCAGAAGAATAATTTCCTCTGTCGATAACGATACCTAGGTTTGAGTCCCGGCGCTGAAGTCTATTTTTCTCTGCCTGTCTCCCTTTGTAAATAGTAATTATAATTTTATTTAAATTAAAATTTAAACGTTCTGTAGTATGAATACTACCAAACCATTATCTTTTGTAAAACCCTTATCAATCGCTGATTCGATACATTTTTTCTGGAACACAGTATTTTTACTTTCCTTCAGGAATTCATGTGCTTAAGTTTAAGTAGATTCCATGTGTGTTAGTGGGAACAATCATCTCGAAGACGAGGTCGAAGTGAAGGCAAAGCGATATTTTGCCATTAGAGAGAGCATTCTGAGGGGAGGGTTTTCATTGGGATGAAGACAGATGATGGCCCTACCTGTCCTCACATCCTAAGCCAAGGATTTATCTTTCCCAACCCTCTCCTATTTGTCCTCTCTCTCCTCCATTTTATATTACTTAAGAACTCCCCTTTATCTCAATCTGTTGGAGGGGCGGGTGACCTTCTAAATGGCTCTCGCTTTTCATTCTGCTATAAGCTTTAACCGCTTCTGACCAAAAAAAGTGACCGCAAAAAAGTTAAAGCAATTAAGTATATTATAACAGTGCTAACTTATCTTCCTTGACGAATAATTAGATGGAATAAATACTTGTTTATTACTAGAAATTTAGTTCAAAAGATTTTAATATACATACCTTTTTTCACCCGGTAAAACAATGTTGTACACACACCTGTGCTCTATTATTTTGTCAACTAGTTTTTAGTGATTCTGATTTATTTTGTTTAAAAGAACGCTGACGAAAAGAACTGTTACTCCTATCAACATTTTCTATAATGATAATTTAATATTTGATTGAAACTTACGTTATCTCGTTATATATAGTAAGTGTTCTTATGACCATGCTGATTTTTTTTTTTTTTAAATATTCATTGCTTTAATTGGATTTTATTTTCGAACAGGTGTAATAAAAAATTATTTAAAACATGAAATATGTATGTTCTTTATTTAGTAGGACAGTATTTTTTTTTTTTGTTTGTTTTTTTTTTGGTTAATAAAGAAAAACAAATTGTTAACATTAAATGAACGTCTGAGTTAAAGTGATACAGTAAAATTCTCTAGCGTTGAGAAAGTGGCTTTAAGAAAGTACTTTCCCTTTTTCCATTTAAGAACAGACTTATACGAGTGGTTGAAGAAGGTGAAATGGTAAGTTATCTCGTGGAAGATGTTTTGTTTTGGCCATGTTGGCTAACTGTACGGGAGTGGGGAAGCGGCAGGAAAGAGTAGTCCAATTAGAGGAAGTACTGTTGAGGCGAAATCCCGTACACAGGGGAGCTCCTGCAAGGAAATAAAAAGGGAAAGAGACTTAGAGGTAAAAGAAAAAGAAGCTAATGTTTGGACTAAGGCTGCAGGAGGTCTTGCAAGACACATCTTTGGAGCGGGTCCAACACCCGGGCTCAGATTACCAGAACGAATTCCTCCTCAAAATCTTTCTACTTTAGTTTCCCTTCCCTATCTTCGTTCTTACCGAGCCAGAGAATTAGGCTATGATTCATGACCCTTATCTCTTTATCTTCACTTTGTTTACCTTACAACAGAAACAAACCGACAACAACTACCCCACTAACTTACAACAAACAAATCTTTTTTCTCTCCAAAAGATTGAGAAGATACAAAAAAAAAGATTAAACTATTTACAGAAAATTGGCTGCCCTTTATCCAGTTTCGGAATAGACTGTTTAATAACTTTTTATGTTTCCTTTCTTTTAACTTTCAACTCAATTAAAGGGTTGCTTCGGCTTGTATTTACTTCGACTTAAAATGTAAATGAACTTTCACTTATGGTATACATGTGTGGATACAAAATTGATCCTCCCAATCTGCCTATTAAAGAAAAATGTCGATTATGATACAAAATGAATATTTTTCTCAAGATAATTTAGGATTCAAATATTCATATGTAATAATACCTGCATTATTGCATATATTTTAATTATTGTATGTACATATCAAAATAATTGTTTACTCTGCCTCGTTTTAAAAATGATTTAAAATTAATAAAACAATAATATTGAAGATCTATTTTATAAATAAATTTACCTGGACAAATACTTATAGGTATTTATAGTCTTCAACGATTATCCTTAAGGAAAATAAAGTTTAATTTTCTGTACTCCGTATGCCTTTAAAAATGCTTTCTTGCTTCTATCCTTTAAACCATATCTATTTTTTTCTCTATCTCTATTTCTTTTTTTCCTCTAACTTTCTGAATTTAACGTTTCTTTTGAATCCCTCTGTTAATCAGTCTGTCCAAGATTTTTCCGAGTTTACAATTTTAAAAACTAATCCGATTTCGATTAAATTTAACTGGTAGGTCATAATTACTTATTGTTGATCCCATATTAATTTCAACCTTCTGCTGAATTTTAACCGGAGTTAGTTTTTATATATATAAATATCTTTCAAAGTACTAATCCGATTTTTAAGAAAATGGGATAGATTGTCAAAAGTAATCCAAAGGTGCGGTCCTAGATTAATTATAACAGTCTTCGCACATTGATTAATTAATACCTAATTATTTTCTCGTAACAAATAAAAATAAATAAATATTCTCTAATAATACAGATAATATTTTTGATAGATTTGTTAAGAATAGGGGGGGGGGGGGGAAAAAATTNGTAAATAAATTATACAAAACATTATTAAAGTATATATGAGAGGACGCGAGAAATCTGTGTGCTACACTTTCTTGTTCTTTTTTGTGGTAACTTTCTGATTATTTTTTATAGTTAATTCTCGGTAAACTTTACATTGATTCTTGATCTTTGGAAGATGGATGAGAATGTTAGTATTTTGCATTGAGGAAGTTCTAGAAGTTCAGCTTTGACAAGCAGATTTGTGGCTATATGTGTCTGAGTATGGTATCAGAGATTTGCATGATATGCTATGTACTTCTTTTTTGCTTCTATCCCAATGTCTCCCTTTATATAATGCTCCCAGGACATTTTTGCTCCCCGAATGAAGAAGCCCTTACCCTTCACCGTGTGTCACGCAGGGTCTCAGGGAAATTTGTCATCGTCGGTAATCTGCCGGAACTACCTCTCTCCTCTAATGGAGGCCTTGAAGCTCTAAAAAAACAACCTTTCTCCCCCTACATGATTGAATAAATATCCTGAACCTCCCCTAGGCCTAACCTCTTGACGTAAAAGACCTGCTCTCTAAAGCCACTTGCTTTTTACCCACTTCTCCATATTCCTACTTACTTTTACTCCTGCCTACATCAACTCGAAATCATTAATCTAGTGAGAATCGTTTAGGATCACATGGCATTTCTCCTTAATCTTTTTTTTCGAAGATATCCGACTTCTTAAATCATTTATAACTCTGTTTTTACACATATTCAGTTGCAGTTACAGTTTCACATAGTTAAAAGAAATCTAAATTCAATATAGTGTCATGCAAGTCAAAATAAGATACTTTAAAATTGTATATAATTTAGTGTTTTTATCAACTAAGTTACGAACACAAAGGTTATATAAATACCCGAGGGTTCCTAATTATCATGTAGGTGTATACGGAAAGAGTGATTCTTTGGCTTATTTCATAACTAAAATTTCTATAAACATAACGATCTGCAGAGTGTTGAAATTTGAATATTTCTTTAGTTTTTAGAGTACGAGAATCAATAAGAAGAAGAGCGGACGCATGTATGAGGGTTAGAGAAGGTTATTTCCATCAATTGTTGTTCCTTGATATGTTTAATATTTAAGCTTTTGTATTGTAATTGATCATTGTGACCAAAACTACTAAACATTCTTATTTTCATTTCATCCATTGAATGACAGAAAATAGTTTTTCGACAACGGTTGCAGGTAAGAAAAACTACAAAAGACCAAAAGGGTTTTAAACAAAATAGAAAATTCATTTTGTATTTTAGAATCTACTAGAAGCGCACCGTAAAAAAGTTCTGGGTGAGAAAAAATATCTTCGTGTAGATTCTCACAACCATTTGGCATGGGCAATGATGTAAGCTCTACAGCGTAATCTATAATCCAAATTTTAGTTATACTTATATTATATTGAGTTATATATGTAGATATATGTGTGTGTGTGTTTGTGACTAAATTATTTTTCAGTCAGTTATTTATAAATATTTCGTTCTTTTGTTGTAACGTATTTTGTAACGTAAGTTTGAGTTATCATTGTGGGTTTCAATGAGATTTTCCTAATATTTGAAGAAGATGGTAGAAATCTTTACAAAGTGAGACAAAATTAAATAAACGTTTAGAAGTAAGTTCCTGAAAAAAAGCCGGATGGTTTTGGTAAATTGGTACAAAGGAGGGGGCTATTTTTCAGTGAGCTTTAATTGTTCGAAGGATTCATTCACGAGGAAAGGGTCGCAAAAAGGGCCAAGTTTAAGTAATATATTTGTATATTGTTGTGCTTAGGGTAAGAAAAAAAGGTGATTTTTCACTTTCCTCTGCATTAGAATATTACAACTGGAAGAAAGGTTCAAGGGTTGGTCTGTAGCTCTAAGGGTTTGGGGTAGGTGGTCAAACTTGACGAATGGACCTTTCGGTTTCATCTCTGTTGCCCTCCCAAGGTTTTCTACAGTCCCAACAGACTCCAAATACTATTCCCATCTTCTACTCTATTTCCCATTCTCTGTTGGGCCCCTTTGGGTCAACAATACTCTTAAGGGGTTTTTTCTCCTCCTCGCTTCTTTTTTTCCTCCCACCCAGAGAAGTTAGTTGAAAAAGAAGAAAAAAACTTTCCTTTACTTTGGTATTCATCCGTTTCGGGTTTGTTGTATATTGATGTTTCTCTTCCAACTCCCCTTCTTGTTTCTTTACATATGCAAGTTGTACCGATTTTTCTCACATTATTTTCACCAATCCTGAAAACAGAGACAGTTCTATTAGTTTACACAGTAAAACAAAAAGAAAATACTTGAAAAGAATAAAAAAAAATGGAGTTTTTGGTAAAGCATTTTAATATGAGCAGCTACATTTTTGTGATTAATTATATATTGTAGGTGGATCCTTTTTGTGATTAATGTTTTATCATCTAAAGTATACTAAAATTAAAATATATGTACATTTTTCATTTCGTTAATGAATTACGCATTGTACATAATTTGCTGTTTCCAATTTCTCTACTTTTTACCAGTTACTTATTCCTATTTATAAGCTATAAGAAATCTGTTTTATTATTGACTCCTTCCTGATTCAGCTTCTAGTTAAATTTTTGTAGATTTGTATATTCTGCTAAAGAAGGCTCTGTTGAACTCTATTGAAAATTATTTTATACGAACTATCGATTATACTATTTGAAAGTTGATTGTTGGGCTGTTATTAATGCTATCGGTTCCAGATCCAGTAGGTACGGGATGTCGGTAGGGTGCGGGTTTGGCGAAGCAAGAACCAAATCTAATTTGTGTCTAAGGGGGTGGCACATCTGGAGGCGGCTGACCCGGAACTTGGCCCAGACGTGACGCTTTCCCCCTCTCCGTCCGTTTTTCCCCTTGCGAACCTTCGGGGGTGGCTGATCTCTTAGTAATTAGTTAGGGTGGTGATCTGAGAAGACCAGAACTTGCTATTTCCTGGCTGCCTAGGATCCTTGAGGTCGAAGGAACTACTACCTCCTGTGAGAGGATTCTCTCTGTAGTTATCAATTAACCTCTAGATGTCTTTGGTTTCCCTTACTCAAGAGTATCCTCAAAAGGATTTCACTGGTCCTTCTGGTCCCAAATTAGCACTGGACCTAATAGAGCTTGACTTTGATATCCCTCCTAAATAATATGATTACTTTGCATTTTGCAACGTGTGATCTTCTTTCCCCATTTTGTCTGAACGATTATTTTTATTAATCTATGCTTTTTGAGTTTCTTCGTTGTTTGAATATAAGTCATGCATTAAAAGTTAGGTTTTATATTATTTGTCTTTTATTCATTAAAGGAATTAATTTCTCTCCGCCTAAGGCTAAAATTTTTCATTCTCATGATGGTAAAGGCATGGAATTCTGCGTTGAAAAGGTAAAACTGTCCAGGATGAAATTTTTGAAAAGCAAAAAGCATCGCGTCCGTTGTTTTGCCGAGACAGATGAAGGTGTCAGCTCCGAAGGATTTTACAAAGTAAAAGAACCTTCAAACAAAGGGACCTGAATTTTCATTCAGCGAAGGGTTCAAACTGCCGAGCGGTGAGTTCTAATCCGAAATAATCAGTCTCCAGGGCCGGGCCGTAAAGTCCCCGAAGCCTCGGTGCAAAGTATTACCCCTCTCTAAAGACAGGACAACTTTACACAGGATTAAACTAAGATGAGAGTCCTTTTACTTCTTTTCCTACCCAGTGAAACAGATTGAAGCTAACAACTTTTAAAACTTCAACTCATTTCCTTGGCACTCCTTTTTCCATCGCTGTTGATGTAGATTAAAGGGAAACAATATTCCTTTACTGCCACGTCTTCTCTGTCATTTCATAATACTTATACACACAAAGAGTGATTCTTTAAAAAAGGATATATACACATAATATATAAACACGCTTTATTCATTTTTAACAGTTCTCGAGTTTGTTTATGTGATTCTATTTTGTAATCATAATGATGTAAATATATCTACTAGCGAGCTTCGTATTTAATCTGGTTACAGAATTTAGTAAAAAATCGATAAGGGCAAGGCAAGATTTCACTTTATTAAGATTATTGTTAAAATAATAATGCTATTATTGCAATGTTTATTCCACTTTTATTTGTTATTCACCTCTCTAACTTTCATTTAAAAATGATTTTAGTAAATTTATATTGCCTGTTTAAATACTTAATATTCCTTCTTAATGATATGCACCTTCTTTTTTTTACACTTGAACCCCATGCATTTTTCTGGTAAAATATCATTTTAGCTAAGATGCGCGGATACTGGGAGTGTTGTTGTTTGTTTCCTCATCTATAAATATTTGTTATCGAGGAGATGGTGTTAATTTTTTTTTTTCAAGGGTCCCAGTCTCACTTTAAGCCCTTAGTCTTAACTGTTGTTACCTCGGAGGGCTCTTAATGGACGGGGAAGCTCACTTCTCTGTCCATAATAAAAGTAATCAATCTCATCTTCTTCCCCGGCCCCTTCACCCACCTCTCATCTTGTTATTAATTGAACTTTCCTTTCTCCCCCGTCTTTAAGGTCTACTACACCCCTGACTCTCCAAAAAAAGAAACATTTTTAGCTTCGTCAAAAACTTACTTTTTATTAAACACATTAATCCATGCCGTAGGCCACCAGGCTTCTATATTTTAAAACAACGTCCCACCGACGTTTAACCCTTGCAACTTTTTTTAAAAAAGTTATCGCGATTGCTGCTTTTGACCCTTTTAGGTACAAGCAACGGTATGAGCAGTTTAAGCATTAATTATTATTGCTACATTTAGCATAGTACATAAATTGTTAGAATCCACAGGAAAAAGCGAGGACCCTTTTACAGTCTGTCTTTCTATCTGTACCGCACCTGATCTGCGAAAGAGGTTCCCCTAGCAAATTCCTCGTACCTTCTTTTCTCTGTGTCTCCGTCATCACACTTTACTAGCTTTAATTTAAGTCAAAATATTTGTATTTCTGAGGAATGTTTGAATGATAGGCTTTGTTCTGAGCCCCAGAACTTATCCTTGTGTACTATTCCTTTGAAAAAAAAAAATATTTTAAGAGTTCCTAAAATCATCTTTTTATCCTACTTTTTTAAAAATAATTGGAATGGTTTATTAATGCTTTACTATTAAATTGATTCTTCACGTATAAATAAATTATAAAAACAGTAACCGACATTTTATTTGTGTCAGACATTTTTGTTGTTCAGTGATGTATTACACATCAAAGCTTTTACTATTTAAAGATAATTGATAAATTATTATTCTTAGATACACGACTTTTCCACTACATTGCATCCTTTAATACTGTAAGTACTCAACCACCCACCAAAAAATTAATATTAAAAAGACAAGAGAAGGAATCATTTTTTTAATATTGGTCGAGTTCATCAGATCTCTCTTCCAACGAATATTAAAAGCCCTATTAAAATAAAGGAAAAAAGTCAGTAGAAGAAAGGAACCTTATTTCCTCCCTTTTCAGTGAAAAGTATGAATTATAAATTGGAGAAAAAATAAGGTTTAGAAGGAGGAAAACAAATGTTTATAATGCTTAAGGAGGAAAAAAAGATTTTGAGAGATGGGGATGGATAAATCAATGAAAATCTTGGTTGCGAGAAAAGGGAGTTTTATAATAACGTTGTGATATAGACTAGCCCTGAGGGTTTAATAATGAAATATCTGGAGATCCTTGTAAGGATAAGGTTTACAGGGCTAAGGATTGTCTTAAGCGTGGAGCGAAGTCGGGCAAGAAGATTTCGGATGAGGCACGTAAGAGGCCTCCTGATTCTTGGGAATATTAGACGTCTGCTTCGAACCAATCACCTCCCGGAAAACCTTGGCCCTGGAATCTTCTTTACTCCATTCTTGGAATTATAATCTAATAAAGGGAGTTACTCCCCTGTCTGAAGAACCCTTGTGCATACTTGAAGGAGCAAACCCTTGAACGAGTTGAGAGAAAGATGTTCTATTAGCAAACCCTCCGATCTTTTCCCATAGATTTACCGAATGCAAAGCCGTCGATTGTATTTATTGTAAGGGCATACAAAGGAATGTCTATTAGATTTTAAATTAAAACTCATCACTACCATATTATAGTTATTTAACAGAGCGAAGAAGTACATTTCTCAAAAAATACAATGTAATCCCCTTGTACTGTACTCTATTCTATATCAACTACTTTATTGTCTTACTTTTTGCAGTGTCTACAAAGCAGAAAAAGAACGTTTTACATAAGTCAATATAACATTAACTTGCCACTAATTTTTAGGGTTTTAGAGATACTTCTCAAAACCCTTATGCCGAGGGTGATGTGTCCGTCTTTCCGTCGCTCTTTGGTTCATAGGGCCCGAACCGTTTAAGCGATTGTGCTGAAATTTGAAACACTGGTGCAACTTTTTGACCCAAACACAGGAAAAATATACAGAAGTTCAAAATTAGATATGCACATGCGCATTTCGCAAAAATGTGGTAAGATCAAAAATGTATATATTTTTTTTAATTTTCGAGTGGGGTATCAAATGAAAGCTGCTGAATAGTAGGTTACAAATATATGCTTTTTAGGGTTTTGTAGATATTTCTCAAAACCCTTATGCCGAGGGTGATGTGTCCGTCTGTCCGTCGCTCTTTGGCTCATAGCGCCCGAACCATTTAAGCTAAAATGCTGAAATTTGAAACACTGGCGTAACTTCCGGGCCCAAACACAGGACATATACACAAAAGTTAAAAATTTAATATGCGCATGCGCAATTCGAAAAAATGCGGTAAAGTCAAAAATTTAGATTTTTTTTAATTTTCGAGTGGGGTATCAAATGAAAGCTGCTGAATAGCAGATTACGAATATATGAATAAATTTTTAAATTTCGCTTTCCTTATTGGTCAAATAAATCAAAATACACCCAAAATTGCCCCCCCTCAACTACCATATAACGGCTGGATGTAAAATTTCAAAATAATTCATACTAATACCCTATTGTGG
>KZ651291.1:115571-139850 GCA_001010745.2 Gerris buenoi
AATTCAATTTTTAAGTTTTTGGTAGTTTTCATACTACGGAAAGTTTAAATATTATTTTAAATCAAATTATAATCATTATTAATAATGGGAGACAGACAGAGAAAAATAGACTCCAGCGCCGGGACTCGAACTTCGACTTCAAGTCCAGGCGCTGGAGTCTATTTTTCTCTGTCTGTCTCCCATTATTAATAATGATTATAATTTGATTTAAATTGATATTTAAACTTTCTGTAGTATAAAGACTACCAAAAACTTAAAAATTGAATCAACATTATTATTATAACACTTAAATTGTTATATTGTTTATTTTCTAAAAACTATTAATAGTTATAGCAATCTTTAACACTACATAGCGGTGTCGCTGTTGGTTTTACTAAAAAATTGTATTTTATAAAAATTTTTGCCTCATTGAATAGATGAAGTTTGCTTTTTTCCCCGGCCTAAAATTCCAATTTTAAATTAGAAGTTCACGTTTACGTGAGCGTCACGTGTGAACGCTTGGACGGATAACGTTGTCCAACGAACTCGTCCTGAGCATTGGTAAAATGAACATGTCTATTAAATTTCATCTAAATCGGTCAAGAATTACTCAAGTTATCGTCGGACGTTTCAAAATTCGCGGACACACAGACCGACAGACAGACAGACAGACACGAGACCAAAAATGTTCCCTGATGTCTGAAACGGATTTCTGTCTTGGAATTTTTAAAATCGGAGACATAAATGTTTTTCGTTCTCAAAAGTGAACAAAATGCTTCTGTTACCTTCGGTAACCTCGGAAGCAAAAAAGAATATAGTGAAGAAATTGATGGATAGGAGCATAACATAGTTTTAATTTCTACCTAACAGCGGTTCCACCACATAAAAAAGATAGAGTAATAGAATGCGTAATCAAAATTCAAATGATAAAATAAAGGAACGGCTTTATTTTATTTTATTTTCTAGTTCTAGACCTTTTCTAGCTATAGACCTTATTATTTATATATTAGAACCCTTATTATTTTATGTATAGAAACCTTTGGATCAAAATGTTTCCGTTGTCACACTGTTTTCTTCTTTAAAAAGTCGGATAAAACAAAAAGACCAAGTCCTTTTAACTTTCTGAATGATCGATGGGTATTTAATTCCAGTTGTGACTTCTGTGCTACTTTTTTCCCTTTAAGGTCATTTTATATCTTGAAAAGGGTTTAAAAATCAGCTCGAGAGAGGGTGAGGGTTCTCGCTCACTTTAATTGAACTTAATTAAAGAAGTCTCCGGGAGAAACTAATCTTGGGGACAAATTAATTGCGCTTGCATAAGTAATGGTGGGTAGGTTCTTTTTGCGGGCGAGACCTCAGACTCGCGGTATAGAAGTCTCGGGCTCGACGACTCAGTTTCCCGGCCATTAAGTTATTAGTAGAGTTAAGGCTTTCTTTAACGCTTCTTCTACTCCCGAGGTTTTTCCTCCCCTCCTTACTTCGTCTTCTGTATACTTTTCGGTGTCTTTCAGGAGGATCTTCTTCGATGTGTCCGACCGGTTTTAATTATTCCGCTCCTTGCGAGGGGAAAGAAGGCTTTTGATCTTTTTAGCTCTCCTCCTCGGGGTAGTATTTAATTGGATTATGGCTCTAATATATTAGCTATCCGTGGGTAGTCGGTGTAAAATTGAGGCTTAGCCCCTTCACCTCGCCAAGTACTAGAAGAAGACTCGGATTCCTTCAAATTCTCTTTACTACCCCCGAGCCAACCCGAGGAGAAGAGCTTCAGACGTTATTTATTAAAAGGAACCAACCTTCGACCTTAAGACCTTCTATTTAAACTAACCTCCTGGAGACCATTCAAAACTCTTGGTCTTTCTTTTTATTACTGCTCTTTTTCTAAAGCCACTAGAAACAGGAATTCTCTTTTATTTCTTTAAAAACAAATTAGCATAATAAGTATTTATTCTAAAATAATTTAATGAAGAAAGGTAAAATCCTTCTTTCCTTTTTGGGAACATAATGTAGATTTTATCTAATTTCCTAACCATTATGGATATCTTTATTTGTTGGTAAGAAACAATCAAAGCTTTCAATTTTTTATTGCATAATAAAGTAACACGCAGAAAAAATGTATCCAGCGTCCTTAAGATACTCGGTGAGGTAGAATACTCTTCTAAAATCTAAGAGAATCCGAGTAAAAATATCTCTCCATAGTGAAGTCGGTTTGAATTCACTTCCTGACCCAAATTACTTTTGGAGTCCCGGCTGGAGGGTCGCGCTACGGCACAACCTCAGCAAAACAATTGTCTGAGTGTTCTTTATTTAAACATGGACTCGAGTCGGAAGGCAGATGGACAGCGTACCGCGAGCAAAACATTCGCGACCTAGCGAGTTATTTCAGGAGTCCCTGTAACCTACCGACCCCTCACCGGATGTTACGCTTTCTTCTTAAGTAACAAATATTGTCTGGAATATCTCCCGGTTTGATACTATTTCAAGATTATGGAAATCATTTTTTATACTAACCTTCAAAGTTTTTTAGGTAACCATACTTTTTTAACCAACAGTTAATAAATAATAATTTTAGTCATATAACTTAAAGCATAGTGTTCAGTATACAGTGTTCATTCTCTATAACCATAATTGGTTTTGTTTAAACTGATTAGGATTAGATTTCCACTTGCCTGCCTAAAAAGTGGTACTAAAAAATACATAATATTATTTTATGGGAAAACTATGTGCTGGATACATGAACTAATTTTTGATGTGTTTAATACAAAGTAAATTATAATATTATAGTTATTTATGTAACTAGGCAGCAAAATGGAATTTTTCTGACGAATGATCAAGTTAGCCTCCGAGCCGAAGGCGAGGCAGGCTATGGAAATTAACTGCCGAGGCGAAGCNTGTATGTATGTATATATTTTTTGTATAGTTAATCAAGATTTATTTGTTTAGAGATAAGAATATATAATTGATTGATTTCGTTGTACCTGTACTACAATTACATCTTTCTTACTAATGGAACTCAATAAAGTCAATTCAAATTTATGAATAATTTTAAAGCCTGGTGATCTCTGTTCTAAGGTGACAAAAGTATGTGTGATGTTACGCTTTTCATGAAATATAAATTATACAATCACACTGCTAAGTAGGTATACCGCTTGGACAGATAACGTTGGGCATTGGTAAAATAAACATTTTTTGTACCTAATTTCAACTAAATGGATCAACTTTTACTCAAGTTATCGTCATCGGTCGATTTTGTGACTTTTGGTTTTGTGACGGTCGTTTTTTTTTGCATTCACGCACCCGGGCTCCAGACTCTGTAACGTACCATAGGGAACTGCATTCCAAAATATTGTTATCGCCTTGCAATAAACATTACAACACAGTGTATGGGCCACCTTTGTAATTAAAAACAAAAAACAAAATAGACTGCCAATTAGTGTGGCACATAGCTTCCTCTCATCCTATCATGTACTTTATTGTTATATTAACATTAACATTAAGGTTATATCAATTTATTGTTATATTGTTTATTTTCTAAAAACTATTAATAGTTATAGCGATCTTTAACACTGCGTAGCGGTGTCGCTGTTGGTTTTACTAAAAAATTGTATTTGAAATAAATGTTGTGTCTCATTGAATAGATGAAGTTTGATTTTTTTCCTCGGCCTAAAATTCCAATTTTAAATTAGAAGTTCACGTTTACGTGAGCGTCACGTGTGAACGCTTGGACGGATAACGTTGTCCAACGAACTCGTCCTGAGCATTGGTAAAATGAACATGTCTATCAAATTTCATCTAAATCGGTCAAGAATTACTCAAGTTATCGTCGGACGTTTCAAAATTCGCGGACACACAGACCGACAGACAGACAGACAGACACGAGACCAAAAATGTTCCCTGATGTCTGAAACGGATTTCTGTCTTGGAATTTTTAAAATCGGAGGCATAAATGTTTTTCGTTCACAAAAGTGAATACAATGCTTCCGTTACTTTCGGTAAGCTCGGAAGCAAAAAGGAAAAAGTTTATTAAACATGTCATTTTCACAACAGCTACTGTGCAAAAGAATTAAGAATCACATAGACCCGCGAAAAATTTAATTCCCTGCCCTAATCGATATACCTACAATATGTATTAATAACCTTTTTCGGAGAATGAAACAAGTATAAATAAGATCTTTAATAGTATTTAATAAGACTTTTTGCCGCACAGAAGTCTATTTAGATATGAGGCTTATCATTAAGAATTGTAGCGTCATGAGACCATTTGTCAATTGTTGAAAACTGTTTCTGTAAATGTTGTAAAAAACACCTCGAGTGCTTTAGGCCCTTCTTCAAATTATAGTGGGTTATGTTTAAAAAATTCATATTATATTCTTAATTTCAAAGCAATTGCTAGTTTAAATTATTATTAAGTGAAATATGATTGTAACTGAGGTACGTACTTAAAAATACCGACACATGTACTTCAAAATATAGCAATTAGCCGTGTGGAATGAAGTGACTGTGAGTTGCTTTGCTACTTGCCGCGCTTGTTTGGAAGTGGCAATTAGAAGTATGGTCCATGTGATGATGTAACAGCATTCTGCCTGTCCCCTTATCCTTTTTAATTACCTGTTTACCCTCTAATATCTTCTCGTTCGCTCAAATATCATTCACTTAATAATTTGCATTTATTTGTCACTTCTATAAGCGTAAGCAAATTGCATATTAAGCATAATTAAGGATAAGCTATAAATAACACCATTAAAGATTTATATAAGTAGATATTTTTACTATAAGTAATCAATGGAGGGAATTGAACAATGAAATTTGTGATTTGATTTATTGTTCAAATTAAATTCATTAATAGTAAATTAAAGTTATTCAAATGGGCACTTAGCATTTAATTCTTGATTTAATCTTTGAATTAAGAAAGTTAAAATACGAAATTCAATAATAAAATTAAAAATATTTGAGTGACATTGATTGTCATGTCACTCACACTCCGCCCTGCTTGCTAGACTATTTTCTTCTTCAGGTTTATCCGATTTCCTCGTGCGTTTTTTCCTTGATGAATCTTGATCTTTCAGTTTTAGAATTACCACCAACAACTTGCTGATCAGATAAATTCTTAAGTTTTCTGTTGCAGATGATTTCTCATTAATTGATGTCTTTAGTGCAGTGTCATCTAAATATTCTCTTATATCAGTAATATCAACACTAACTTCTATCTTATCATATTTACTAACTTCCAAACTATTCAGTGTAGACCTATCAGCTCTCCCCCTGACAGGACCCTTAACCAGTGTTTTATCCTCATCCGAACTTCTCAATGACGCTCTAATATTACCAGTCTTTACCTTCATACTAGTATTCTGATGTTTAGGAGTGCCTGCATTCTCTAGGCTTTTAGCCACTGCTTTACCACCTTGAGCACTTTTCACCGCTGCTTTACCAATACCAGGAGTAACAGCAGTAGTTTTACCATTATGTAGTTTTAACAGTAATTTTCACTGCAGCTTTATCACTTTCTTCTTTTTTCACAGCTGTTTTTCATCTTCTATATTCTTCTCAGTTGTTTTATTAATAAAACTATTAACATTAGTTTTATCACTTTCATCAATTTTGGCAGCTGTTTTACCATTCTCTGCATTCTTCACTTTAATTTTACCACCATCTACTGCTTTGACAACCACTTTATCACTATTTGTGTTTTCACTACTTTTTTACCAGTACTTATTAAACTATCACCTGAAGTTTTATCAACTTCTGTATGTATGAGCTCTCTGAAAAAGCTTGAAAGAAAAGTCGATACCTTGAGTTTATCAAGGTATCGACTTTTCTTTCAAGCTTTTTCAGAGAGCTCATACATACAGAAGTTGATAAAACTTCAGGTGATAGTTTAATAAGTACTGGTAAAAAAGTAGTGAAAACACAAATAGTGATAAAGTGGTTGTCAAAGCAGTAGATGGTGGTAAAATTAAAGTGAAGAATGCAGAGAATGGTAAAACAGCTGCCAAAATTGATGAAAGTGATAAAACTAATGTTAATAGTTTTATTAATAAAACAACTGAGAAGAATATAGAAGATGAAAAACAGCTGTGAAAAAAGAAGAAAGTGATAAAGCTGCAGTGAAAATTACTGTTAAAACTACANATTATGTATACTTTTACTTCATTCTATTTTATAAATATAATCTATTATATGTATTTATATACCTTATTTTTATAAATTTGTAATATTTTTAAGATAAATTGTTCAAATAATTTAGGTTAAAGATTGAATAAAACAATAGGTTGTTTGCTTATTTTTTTGAAGCGGGGAATGTGGGCGTGGCTTAGCCTGGAAAAATCCTCAGCAAAACACGATTTTGCCGCCTAGGCAGTAAAATCGCATTTTGCTACGTATTGCAAAGTTTTCTTGACACCTCATTTCATATTTAAAATAATATTTTTTATTGGGTGATTGATTGATCTAGAAATTTAACTAATTTTATCAAAAGTCAATATGTTGTTTCTTTGCCATGTTTTCAACGAACTTTATAAAATTCTATTTATTTTGTGCTTTGCATTATATTTTCTCAATTAAATTGAATGTTAAACTAAATTTATTTACACCTAAATTGTTTTTATACAGATTGAAACCTACTTTAATATAAAAAAAATTACAGTTGACAAGAGATTTAAGAGATTGCGTTATCATTTTACTTCTTAATTAACTCGATAAAATAATTAGGTATTTATGTTAATCCGGAAGACGGCTATATTTCACAATCTCATTCATTATGCAAAAGATATTATTCATTCCCCCTGCAACTTTTCTTCAGGTTCTCTTTTTCTTCACAATATTTTTCCGTCCTGCTCGGTGTTAAAGTTAAGGCCAAGAGAATTGGAGCGGCCAATTAAAAAATGAGAAGGACCAAGGATGCTAAAGAAACACTCAAGGAGTAAGGTGGAAGAATTATCGCGTCGGAGCAATGAGTGATTTACAAACAAATATCTCCTCAGGGGTTGCTCGGGATCCTCCGGTTACAAATTATCAAGATGAGCTACGTCTCCTGACGCTGAAACATTCCTGCAGCTTGTTGAAGATGAAGGGAAAGAAAAAAAAAATAATTTGTCCACGCTCTGGGATATCAAGTCCCAGGAGTTACGGTACTAAACAGGTGATTTATATTTAAAATTAGATCCCTTAGGAATCTCAGCTCAGATGTTTCGTCTCAACTTCGTACTTTTTTCACCTACCTTTTTGAACAACAATATCTTTAAAATAATAACGATCTTTAAAGAAATAGCAGAGATTTCTTTCTAAAATGCTAAAAGCATGAACTGAATCTTAAAGCTCCTGATTACGATTTTTTAGAGTTCAGAAGTGTTTATTCATTCAATACTTCTAACAGTTTGTTAGGGCACACATTGTTACTAATAACAATAACATGTTTAATATCGCTGATGAATTAGTCAACCAAAAGTAAAAAGGACTCACTTTTATTTAATTATTCTTCTTCTATTTAAACGGGTATTGCAAACGATAGGTTTTTTTTTTTTTTTTTTGAATAATGTGTTTTCTAAGCTTTACAGCAGAATTCCTAGACCTTGTTGAAACTATAATGAAATTCACAAATAAATGTCTTCCATATTTATACTTTCACTCTCATATTTATTATTCACCCTGTTGCAGTCTAAAACAAATATAAGCGGGTAAATCGTTTTCAAATCACTAATTACAAATCAATTTAAATCTTTTTTACGTTTATTTAGTGACACGTTCCAAATTGAATCGTCTTTTATGATATGCTACCATTGCCAAAGTAAATGATTATTGGTCTCTTCCGTATAATTACCGGCTGAATAAATGATTTCAAAATAGAAATCCGTTCTCTTACTGCAATCAGGTACATATTAAATTCATTTAAGAGAACAACCTTCGTTCTTTTATAGTGGAACCTTGTTATTTTATAAAATAAAATAAAAATATTTATTTACAATATAGCTGATTTGAGATTCTTATTTTCGATTTTAAGATACGTCAATAAAGCAATAATTTTTAAAACAGTCTTGCATTTCTTTTTTCTTGAATTGTCTTAGGTGTATAAGTTATGGACTAACCCATATAACTAGATCTAGTTCACTATCCTAAGCGGTTCTTTTCCCCTTATCCTTTGCCGTACAGATTTATACACCTTGCTCTATCTGTAAGGGTGTTGTCTCGTGGGAGTACCAGCCCTAGACCTCTTTTACCCTTAGCAAGTCCTCTGCTGCTTGAAACCCTCTAACACAACCTCCTTCTACCCTTTACAGTATCCTTCCCCTCAGGAAAGCACCCTCTCCAACCCGCCTTGATTTATAGTCGAGTACCCACTTCAACCTCTTTTTTTAAAAAAAGAAAGCAGTCCCAAAAAAAGATCTTTTTCATGTACTTTTTCTTTTAATTCAAACAAAACACCTACAAATTCTTTAACAAAACCCTCTTTTACCTTTTTCTCCCCTTCTTGAATAGGAGAAAAACAGTATGCTTCTTTAACCCTGTTTTCTTTTGTGAGAAAGAAGATAAATCTAATAAAATTATTTGGGTTCAACCTTATATTTTCTTGTCCAATTCATTTTTTTCATTTTCGGCAAAAGAATTTATTTGTCCTTTCTCCTAAAACATATACTTATCACTTTTATTCTCTGTGTATTCTTTGTCTCTTTATAGTTGAAACATACTTTAAATCTAAATATATGTTATTTATATCATTTTTACTTATTTATTTGATTTCATTGTTTATATAGTTTATTAGTATTACAATTTTTTTTTTCTTTTACTTATATTTTTATTTATTAATTTAATATTCATTCATTACATTTTTAATACCAACGCCAGACGGGGTATCACCTATCACACTTTAACATGTAATTTATAGTTGTGTTTTACAGTAAAGGTATAAAAAAATATATGTATTTATTTATAGTATGCATTACTTAATGTATATTGAACTACACCTGTACATTAAACTAAATCGGTATTTTATAGCACGAAAAATAATAAAATATTATTTTACGTGTTATAAAATATTTAGATACCTACGCCAAAAATATTGTTAGGGGATTATAGCCAATTTCTTCTACTATGAACTACAGTATAAGCTTGTGTGAACGAGGTTCTCTTAATTAACTTGTAATTTACAAAGTATACTCTGGGTTAAATTAAGTGTTGCATGTTATGTTCAGTGCATAATGTTAAAGATTTTAACTCATTTTTTGTTCTTGGGTAAACATATTTTACAAGGGTTATAATAATAATATAGTCATTGTGGTGGACGATTAAAGCCCTTTATCTGTATCAGTGAATAATAAAAAGATGTTTATATAAAGTCTAATTGCTCGGGAATGGTTTGGGGTTGATATGAAGCAAGCTCTCTAATGACTGCCCATTAAAGTCTTACAGTAAAACCTCATAATAACCTTTCTTTTTCTTTGCAATTGTTTTTAATCCTCCAGCTCTCCTGGTAATCTCATAGCTATTTCACCTATCTCCCGCTTGAGAACGTCGCAGAATCATCGCAGAAAAATGCTACTTTGAATTTTCCCTCTTTATACTCGTAGCTTTCAAGGGTTTCAACTTTTTTACCTTGTTTTTCTCTATATTATTGTTTCATGGAATAAGTTCTTTGTGCTTTATTATTTATTTATGAAATTCGATAATTTGCTCTTTTTATCAATGAACAGAGTTTATTTAACTTTTAGATTGTAAAGCGTAATCTTAAACATATAAAAATGTGTTTGTTACAACATTTTGTGTGAAAATATGTGTACAGTGCACAGGATTAAGTTCTAGAGATTATTGTTTTAAACCGGATGATATTATATAGGATTAGCAGTTTATAATATTTATATACAGTGTTCTTTAAATTTAATTGAGCAAAATATTCTTATTGATTATTTAATTTACTATAGGTTCAATTTTAACTTTTGTACAAATTCGACACAGAAGCCATTACCTGATGAGTAATACAACAGCTGCTAATAGTCCTTTGTATTGGGGAAGGATTGGATTGGAAACATTGTAACTGTCCTGATAACTATCTATTATTTGGAAGAAGAAGAGCCTTTTCAAGATTTTATTGCTTTTATCGCATTTGGACAAATGTTATCGTGAGTTCGTGGAAACAGGGTGAGTTTTGTCGTATGAAGTATTTGCATTATTCATGGTATGGTTGACGGTGCGTCTGTAGTAAGGCAGTGAGTGGCTTGTCAGAGTATGTTATTGTTTCACATCTCTTGGTATCTCTGTATGGGTGTCAGTGTGGTATATCAGGAGTGAGGCCCTTACCGTGGGATCTGTTGTTGCAATCTGGGGCCCCGTCAGCCTCCCTGGGGAACTCCCGTTACCTTTTCCCCGCTACGTTATCGTTCCACTCTCGCCTAGAATTCTCGCCTCCTCCCCGTTGTATAAACACTGGAAAAATCACTATTTGCCGCCCTACCGGGAACACTCGTTCAATCCCCCGCCTACTTTTATCTGACACGCTCCTTTCTAGAGAACACAGCGTCTTTTTTTACCACAAGACTTTATATTTTTTCCTTGGCCACCCCGTATATGAGAAGATGGCCCGATATGACCCGCGGCCAAGCATTACACCAAACGGTCCCCCTTCTAATCCTTATCTACCATCGAAACTCCATTTACTAAAACCGCTCATAAAGGATAAATATACTATCCTGCGAGAATATCTCTCCCTGGTGATATAACTTTATTAACTCATACATACACTTATAAAAAGGCCGCTAGCTGTGGCCTTATACAATGCTGTGATTCACAAATCTACCTTATACTATACAGTGTTATCGGCCAAGAGAAAAACACTAAAGCTGAAACATTCTTTACAACGGCACACACTATTGTAAGAACCTATGAATTATATAGGTTTATACATATTTTCAAAAAAGTGAATTATGCTATACATAATACTAAATATATTATATGCTTAAATTTTCCAAAATTTTAAACATATTGCTCTAAACATCTTCTATGCTTGTCTGCGTAGAGCAATAATACAATAAAAATATAATACAAATTTAAGCTATTTATCGTTGCAGACGTTGAGCCATAAAGACATGTAAAGACAAATGCTTTTGTATCATATAAAGAAAAGTAAGGTAGAAATTAATTTTAGCTCCAAATTTGGGGCATTACCACTACCCCCTTATTTTGAATAAAAAATCATTATATAATATGTAGTCTATTTAAATTCGAATCCAACGATATAAGCCGTTTTCTCGGGAAAATCTAGTTACTGAGAAAATAACAGTTTAGGATTTGAGGGAAGTATCCGAATGATGTTTTATTGAATCCTGCTTTCAGTTAAAATACGAAAATTACATTAAAAAAAATAAATACAATAAAAGCAAATATAAAAAAATTAACCTTATTTTTTTATTTTATTTTATTTTATTAATATATGTATGTTATAAAGGTTTATAAAGACATACGGATAAGGTATGAACTTCTATTGTAACATGAATATGGTTCTGAATATTCCTAGGATCAAAAAGTTGGGATATATCATGAGGTAGCTTGGTTTTCAATTTAGGACTATATTTCGCCTCCAAGAGTAAACACAAAAGCATGTTGATAATCCAATGTTTTTCTATGAAGTGGAAAATTTGTTAAGAATAAGAAGGTTACAAGATGCATGTTATAATAAACTAGTGTGATTTTTTTGTTTTATTATTATTTTTATAAAGGTAATGCTAAATAAAAACTATTACATATTTTGTAGGTATCGTAGTTTTGTACATGAGAGGGGATGTAAATATTAAGATATTTTATTAATATAATTTTGTATGAAAGAACAATGCTTGTCTGATATTGTATTTATAATACCCATACCAGTAATACACAAATAAATTCACATTGCCCGACAATACAGTCTTTCTTAAACGAGAGTTAGTGCGATGACAGAGCGGGAAAATCGAGCAAATGGGGTGGTTAGCTAATAAGAGCTTGAAATTTTCCCGGACAAAAGGTCGGGCCAACTAAGCAAAGATATTTTTTCCCCTCCGAGAGGTTGGGCAATCTGTGTTTCATTCGATTTCCCGCGCTATCAACGCACTAACCCTCGTTTGGGACAGACTGTAAACAATAGTAATAATACCTACTATGTAATATTTAAATGTTACTCTTATTTGATTGAACTAAGGATAGGTATACAATTTCTTACTAAAGATACTATCAATTTTAGTACAATAAATGTAATTACTTTACTACATTACAATTACATTACAGTGTAAGTCTTTTGATTAGTTGTTAATGGATCAAGATTAGATGATAGCAATAAAATTAACTAATTAACGTTATCAAATATATTTATAGAAGTTTACGCACGATTTATTATCTTGTAAATGATAGTAGTGTGGCCACGAAGTTAAAGAAGAACCGGTGAGAGTTTTAGTGTATTGTACTGCTATTGACTCCTGTTCTAATGGGGTTTTCGAGCTCTTCCCTTTCCAATTTTAGTGATGACCTCTTTGGCTTGTTCTATCGCTGGACTGGGGGGTTGGAGGGGCCGAGATAACGCCGTGAATCTTTCTCCAGTCCAATACTTGCAGAGACCAAACAATCCTAAACCCCCCAAAACCCCAGACAATTATCCACTTGCCACTAATTCTCCCTCAGGAGTTTTCATTTCCAGAGTCATCATTCACATCAGTAAATCAGCGGAGTTTACTGATCGGTACAGAGATACTTCTCCGTTTGGCTTTATCTTCTCCCTGAGTCCTCTCTTTTAATTGTCCTTCCAATACTTTTTCGGTGGGGGGGGGGGGGGGTTTTTTTCAAACTTCAAATTCTGGAGTAATAGGTCTTTCTCTCTTTTTTATTTCCTCGCTTCTGTTTTCTTTTTACGTCGTTCCTCTTTTTTTCTTTTGTTAACTCTATAATCTTAATTTTGAAACGTTCAGCAACTAGCCCATAAATCTTATAACAAGGGAAATTATCAGTGAAGTTTTGTATATTCTTTTTATAGCAGAGATGGAGAGTGAGAACATCGAGAAAAGATTAAAATTGGCCTTTTTTATTTATTTATTTGATCTAGCTTTTAAATAAAAGTGATAAATTATTCCACTTAAACTTAAGTGACGAAATTTTCTTTTATAATAAAGATCTTTAGTGCGATACTTATCATTTACTGTATTAAAGGTGGATCCTTGTAGGATAATAAAAGAAATTTAACTCGGATTTTACGTGTCAACGTTTGGGCTCGACCAACCATTCTGTAGCCTAAACAACATTATTTTATTTAGAAAAGCTTAGTAATATTGATAATTTAAATAGCGTTTTCTTTACAGCAAATAAGGTACATTATAAGCAAACTAAAATTGCTTATAATGATGCAAATGAATAATTACAAACATGAAGGACACTTCTTTAGATTGTTTCTCCCTTTATAAAAAAGCAACAGAGGGTAGTACTAATCTAAAGAAGGTTTACGGGATGTTCTTCTTTAGACTGTTACTCCCCTTATAAAACAGAATTGTAATATTCCTTTGCCCCAAACTACATTGGACCAAACATCATTTTGTCTTAAGTTATTTATTCAAAGTCATTTATATTCTAAAACTAAATTAGGGACTATCAATCTAAAGAAGTACCACATGAAGTACTAGTAATATTTACAAATGTATATACTAATAAAAATGACAATTATTAAACTAAAATATATTTCAGTACTTCTGAATATAAAATATATTTCAGAAACATATTCTGCAAAAAAATATTAAAATCTTTTGTTTACCATTTTAGTCATTATTAGGGTTTTGTACGAATAACAAAAATAAAATTCCTTAAAGAGTGTTCTTATAAAGTTAGAATGTTTTTCATCAACTAATAGGCTATATTTTCACTTCAGTTATATTTCAATTCCTTTTTGATTACCTCAAATTATAATTTATTTAGTCTATCCACAGGTTTTAACTGTAAAATTTTAATACAGATTAACTATCATTTTTAATTATTTTATATTTATTTGAATGGTTGAATCCTTAAAAACATTTTGTTTTGAATTAATAGGTGGCTCATGTTTTAATCCCATAATTCTCGACATTTTTCACCCTAAATAGACAAATATAATGTATATTTGGATATTAGGCGCAAGTTCTTCAAGTAAAAAAAAAATAAATTATACAAGAAAATGGTCAAATCTGTAAAAGAATTAAAAATTTAAGAAATATGATAACTGCTTTAGTAGTTGCTGCCCAATAAAGTAGAGTGATAATGTGAAATAAGTAATCGATCTAAGCAAATATTCGTTTTATTGTATGTTTTATTCCTCATGTTGGTTTTTACTAAATAGTTTAAAAGATTTGTAAAATGGTGGTTTTTACTAAATAGTTTTAAAAATTTGTATATTATGCCATCTATTTAAACGCTAGTGAAACAATTTCGGTCGTTTTCATGATAAATTTAGTGTCTCAGGTACCTGTACACAAAAATAGAAGAGAATGGAGACAAATATAATAAAATATGTGTAGGAGATAGTTATCTGAGTTGTCTCGTACCAATTTTTCCTTTTTTCATTTATTAGCAAAACGATATTTTTCTATCAGTTATTAGAGAAAACTTCGAGGAAAGTTAAGTTATTAACTTAAAAGGAAAATATACCTAGATGATACTTACTTAAGTGCATAGATGTGGAAACGAATGAGAGGGGAAGAACTTTGGTTTATTTCGTTTATTAGGATCCAAAAATATTATATGGGTCTACGAGCAAAAGAGAAAATTTCCAAAGCAATATAGTCAGAGAAACGACACCATAACCAATCTCAGCCGAACATAACCTTCTTTCTGATTAATATCGTAGTCGTTACCTTACTCCCTGATTATGACCCCATAAGGATTTATTACAATTACCGCTAACTTTTATCGAAGCACTTTATTTAATTGAAGAAGACAGATATAGAAGGGACCGGTGTATGCTCTGTGTACTCAGGTCCTAAGCTGTAAACTTCCTCTCTACTTAATACGCTGCACTAAAGCCAAATCACACTGAAATAACATCGAAAACTTGTTAAATAAACTATAATAATACTTTTCTCACATGATATAAACCTAACTAGCCATGTTGGAAATGTCTATTCTCATTCCTGGATAAGTTAATGCTATAAGCAATTAACTCGATTAATGGCTTGAGTTGTTGTGAAACTAGCAACTTTAGATGGTCTTTTATCTAGGTTGTTAAATTAAAAGAAAAGCTTTTCAAACTCACGAAAATGATATTTCTTTTTCTTTTCTATTAAAATTATAATATGAATATATTTTATTACAATTTTTTTAAAACATGATTAAATTTATTTAAATATTAAAAATAATCTTGATATTTACTGTTTTTAATAAAACTTTAAAGTATCAAAATAGAATAAGCATTGCTTTGATCTTCTAAATTTTCCCCCTTGTTCTTTAAAAAATATGTTTAATGTGATTCTTGAAGAGATTGTGGAGTTTAATGGTTTTTCTTTGACCTTATCAATTCAAGTTCTTTTTCGGTGGGTTTTTCTTTAAGTACCTTCAATTAGAGAATTTTCCCCTTCTTTATCTGGTATTTATGTTTGAAAAGTTTGCCTCCTCTCGGTTTGTCCCTACTTCTTATCTTGACTCGGTCTCCAACCTCTAAGATTTGACTATATTTTTAATCTTTTAAGTTCGCCCTCCGGTCTCCTTAAGATAATTAAAATTAATAACTCGACGAAACTTTGTCCCTTTTTTACTTCTGCAGTGCTTGTAAAAAAGTTTATGTATGTATTATCGTTTCGAATATGAACTGAGTTGAATAAAATAAATAACTCTATGTTTTTGTAGTTTTGCGAATATCTCGAAAATGTTTGTTGCCTGAATGCCGGACCCATGTTCATAGGAACTTTTTTGTAAAGAGTTCTTCAATTTCGGGGTCAAATTTTTAAATGTAACAGGATTTAAAAAAGCGTAGCAGCTATTAATTTGAAAATCAATGAAATTTTTTTTTTTAAACAAAAAGAAGCTCTTTTGTACCATAACCCAATCTCATTTAGTTTTTGATATACTACGCATTTTTGAAAATGATCGTACCACTCTAAAAACGAAACCTCTAGAACTATTGAAAATGCTTACTCGAAATTTTAGAATCTCGTCATAAAAATTAATTTATCCTAGAATTTAAATATGGTAATGGTAAGTATATATGTACATAGGGTAAAGTAGGGACAGATGCCGCGGAGGGTAAGATGCCGAGGTTATTGGAAATATTGGAAGGGGTAACTGTGAACACGCATAGCTTAGTCAGACGCATAGCTTTTACCTTTGACACGTAGTTAACCTTCTCATTTATTTTTAACTTGAAGTCGGTACTGCATCACTCATATTTTTGACTTAGTTTGATCAACAGTATCACAGGGAGTACCTACTTAAAAATATTCTCTCCAATTTTTCAGACTGAGTTCTACTACTACTAAAGTATTTTTAAATAAAGTTAATTAATGTAATTTGTGGAGTAATATGTTATCTTTCTGATTGTAAATATGATTTCTCTGTTTCTCTGAATTATAAAAAAAAATGGCGGTGCGGCAACTTGCCCTCCAAATTGGTACAGATGTCGCACTGCTTCAGAGGGACAGATGCCGCTCATGAAATACGTGGAATCTGTCCCTCACAAAATTATATTGAAATTTTATGCATGTATTTAATAATTATTTTAATCTTCTGATGCCCAAAATTCAATGTCCAGTCTAAGTTAGAAGGGAAAGACTGATTAAAATCAATGTTAATGCGTGACCCCTTACCCTTACCCTTATAATATGTTCTAACCCCGAGTTGGTCAAATCTTAAAACAATAATTTTAGTTAAGCTATTTTTAAGGTTACTTTTGCTTTGTTTAGAACTAAAAATAGCTTAACTATCCGTAACTAAATGTTTAGGTTTTGGTTAGTTTTTAGTAGGTATCCCAATTACGGATTAAAATAAGGTGCGGCATCTGTCCCACCCGCATGCGGCATCTTACCCAAACCTTCAGCAGACCCTCAAAAAGTTAGAGTATAATACTTTGAGTAAAATAATATCTTCCGTTGCCTTTTTTTGTAAAATAAAGCACTTCCTTGTAAAGAGAAAATACTAATTTTATAAAGACACCTTTCATTCGTTTTCTAAACCTTATGGACAGTGATTCGTGAAGTTAAGAAAAAAGGTGCGGCATCTGTCCCTACTTTACCCTATATATATTTCTATTTACATTGGTTCTTAAACTGCCTTATTCTACATGGTATTAAAAAGTTAAAATACCTAATTACAAATTAAGTGTAATTCTCACAAAATCGCTGCCATTACAACAAATTGCATTACAAATAGTACAATCTCTTGTCAAAAAAACACTTTAATTAAAATTATATTTTTTTTTATTGAGAATTCCTTAACTTAACTCGGGGGGTTCGGTCTTGGAATAAATTAAATATTATATATGCCTTCTGAACGATCACATAACCTCCAATACCTTCAGTATGCTTGGAAGCAAAAGAGGAGGAAAATAAAACCAAAACTTCATCACCGCATTTAGCGGAAGCCTTGTGATTGTTCTGAAGAACGAACAGTCTCCTTATTAAACAATTCCAAGACAAAAATCCATTTCAGACGGTCTGACGGTCTGTCGTTCACATTGTTTGCGAACCAACATATCTTAAAAATTACTCATTTCACTGAATTCTTCTATACTATTTTTAATGAAATTTGAATGGTATGTCACAATTAGCTCATCGTTGGTCCTATAGAAGTTTCAATAACCTTTGGCGCCCCTTGCTACTTTTTACACTTATAGCTTTGAAAGGACTTCAAAAAAAAAAAAAAAAAACATCGTCGAAAGTTCCCGCAGATAGCTCCAGATTAATTTAAACCATCTGCACTTTTTAAATTTTGCGCTTTCCTAAATTAGTACTTTAATTAATGTAAAAAATCAAAACAATTTTGTTAGATAATTAAATAAAATTGTCAATATAATAGGTTTTAATAACATGAAATAATTTAAGTATACGAAATATAACACGAGGAAGCCGTTTGCCACACTAATTAACAGACTATTATATTACCGGCTTATGTAAAATTTTAACAAGACGATTTCTTCTGAACCAATTGCACTAGAACCTTAAACTTTGGAAGTTAGTTTCCTTTTTATTACATAAATGTATACAGATGACACCAGAATACTTTCAACCACCTGCGCACATTAAATTTTGCTAAATTAATTCTTTTATTCCTGTAAAAAATAAATTTATAAATCAATAATAAATAACAAGGGGGTATAATAAGGTATTATAGGGGGGAGGGGGGGGGGTAGAATTAAATAAATTAAATACAATTTATGCCACACAATAATTGGCAGACTATTTTTTTGGTTGCAGAAAATAAAAAATCTTAGGTGATTTTTTTTACAAGTACTATGACTATTCTTGTTTGCTAATACGTATAGCTTAATGTTGTCTTTTTACTTTCAATTATTTTCTTTGTTGCCTAATGCCTAGAACTTACAAGTTTTGGCTGATGTAAATTCATTGCGATGAAGCTCTTATTAAATATCTGAAAATGTATATTATTATGTTATTTATTACTACTTTTGAATTTCTGACATCTTGTTAATTCGCCTCAGCACAGCAGAAAAGAAAGTCTTCTTTTTAACGGTAAAACTTAAAGTAAAATCTCTTGGTTCTGTGCGAGTACCCACGGCCCCTGATTTCCTATTCAATACTAATATACAAAATATCCTTAACCCTCCTTGTTCCCTGTCTTTCTCCGCCGAGCTCTTCAAAAGATTAAATATTCTTCCATTACTCGGTGAAAGGGGGGGAATTGGCGTCAAAGTCGTGTCGAGTAGCGAGGCAGCAAGTCGGGGGGCTTATGCAAATTCCATCGAATAAATGTTTAAGGAATTGTTTTGTAGCTTACTTTAGTGAAGGAGCAAGAGAATAAGCAGAGAGAAGGGGGTTGTAAAAACGTAATCAAAATGTCTGTCCGTGGTTTTTTATTAAGTCACTTTTGAATTTTGAGAAGTGAATAAGGAGAAGATAACCTCAATAAAAATGTTTACTTTTTGAACATTTATTTTCAGGAGAGGTAAAACTGGCTGTATCATTTACTTTCTATGGAGATGCATCTACAACGTGATAAAGGGATACCAATTATAAAATACTTAATGAATGTAATCATAAAATTATGAGCTTGTTACCTTTAAGAGTATTCATAGCTCCGAACTCGCAGCGTCAAGAAGTACATATTATCTTATTCGAAATATGCGCCTTACGAGTATAAACATTTAATGGTGAAATTAGAGTATATTTTTATAAAGATAAATTTTGCAATTGATTAAGATAAACATTTTGCTTTCTAGCTTACCGAAGGTGACTGAAGTTTTGTGATCATTCTGAAGAACAATATTTGTCTCCGAATTCAAAAATTCTGATACAGAAATCCGACTTAGACATCAGGGAACATTTTGGTCCTGTGTCAGTCTGTCTGGCCGGCCTGTCCTTCAATATTGTTGCGAACCACTATATTTTAAAAATGTCTGGTCCTATTGTCCGATGTTAATTAAATTTGGTTTGGATGTTGGTCATAATCAGCACATTTCTGGCCCCATATAATGTTTAGCCTTCTGTGTCCATTGGTTTCTCTTCCACATGCTCACAAACTTTATTTTCATTAACACCTTATATTTTTATATAAGTACTCATCACTCATCCGATTTTAAAGAAACTTTAATAGCTTGTCAAAAGTAGCCCACAGAGGTGCCATGTTAATTTTAACTGCCTGCATAGCTAGCTAAATTGATACTTTTGGTCGTCATTGATTACTTTAGTCGTAAACCCATTAAAATCAACACATGCCTGTAGTTTGCACAAAAACATAGCAGCTACTTGCACGCGCATATGATAAATGGCATGCCTGCAGCTAGTAACAGATTGCAAGATAACAGATTGCAAGATATTTGATTTTTTGGAATGCAACATGCAAGTGGTGGTGAGGGTTACAAACCGCATGCCAAAAGGAATGAGTAAACACAAGTGACCGCTATGAGGGTGGCCATCCCAGTAGCTGGCTGCCACCGATTGCGTTATTTATTTATTGTTTAGTATTGTGTGAAAAATTCTGGACAAAGTCGATAGCGTCTCATGCGTGCGATACTGGTAGTGTGGTGATACACAGTATCCTCTACACTCTACAGGCATGCCACGTATCACCTTGCATGCAATTTTACTTGCAAATGTATCTTCAGTTTGCCATTTAGGCATTGTACTATGCATGTTGCATGCAATTTTACTTGATACTGAATAAATAAAAATCCTTAGTATGCCAGTTACTGGCAAATACCCTCTCTAGTAGCATGCAAGCTACTTTTCCAATTTGGTGGCATGTATATCTCCACCTTTAAGTATACATATGGAAGATATGTGCTCACTAATTGGTAGACTATTATTTTAATGATCATTTCACAATCACTGTTCATTTATCTAGTTAAATTGGGTTTAAGGGTAAGTGTCCATCTGAGACTTTTTAGTATCGAAACTCGTTCTCGAGATTGAAATCCCTAGTGGACATGGGGCTTAGACTAGTCTCGGAGACTCGCCGACTCTCCGAGACTCGGGAGAGGCTGATGTTGCTCTCAAGTGGACAAGGTTCTGAGACTAATCTCGCGACTAGCTCTCGAGATTTAGTCTCAGATGGACACTTACCCTAAGTTTATCATTATTGTGATTTTTTCTTCAAAATATGAACGAGGTGCCTTAAAACCTTACAGATACTTAGTAGGAGAAAATAGGTCTAACATCACAACTAATAACTTGCTCTTAAGTATCAAAGTTAGATTGTTTTATGACCTTATTTGGGGGGGGGGGGGACAGACTAAAAAATAGTAGATACATATTTATTTGAAAAATCAGTCGAAATAGAATTGAATAATCCTCTTAAAAACACCCAAAGGAACTTAAAGAAGCGTTTCAATTGTCTTTAGATTGCAACTCTTAAGAATGATCTCTTTTACATGCTTGAACAGGATGTTTTGTTTATGCATATAACTCTATTTCGACTCAATTATCTCTCACTATTCATTGGCAGATAAAATGAATAAACAGTGTCCTTTGATATAATTTTGTAGTTACAAAAACTAATTTATTTTTAATACTAGTAATCTGTTACAGCACATGATACATTTATTTTAAATTTCCTTGTTTCAGATAAGCCTTTATTACCGAACGATGAAGATGCTAGATCTTCAAGTTCAACAAACACAGGTAAATTTACATTTTCTTTGTTATATTTAAATTTCATTTGTGCTTCATTTTTACAATAGAATTTGTATTTCAATTTCAACTCAAGATGATTTTTTACGGTTGTAAGAAAAAAGTTCATGAAATAAAAAAATGAGAAGTTTATTCATGCTTGTTCACCAATCTTGTTTATATGTATATAAGAAGAAAAAAGTTTTTTATTCGCGGATTTACATGTCTTCATTCAGTGCATTGCTTTTTTTGTATCCCTTGAAAAGACAACTTTGGGAAGAACTTTGGGTTAGAGTTATTTGAAAGGAAAAACTTCCAAGTTAGGGGGTGGGGGGAGGAGGGAGTGCTCCCGGTGTCTCGTAACAAAAACAAGCCTTGAAGAATACCGACGGGACAAAAGGTGCGCTCCCCCCTTTTCCCTCTGTCACATCTGTGTCAACAAACTGACTTTCCCTGAGTATCTCCCCCTGGATATGATTGCTCTCTGTTTACCTGAAAACTCTTTGGGATGTATCCTCTTTCCTTCCTCGTTTTTTTTTTTTTTTTTTTTGTATTCTTCCCTTCTATACTTTTACCAACTTCAAGAAAAAAAAGTATAAAAGGAATAAAACGATTTTTTTACGTGGTTACAAAGAATTGAAAAACAAGGTTTTTGATGAAACGCTGATTTATCCCTATAAGTAAATAAGTACTGAACTCCTTTAAATAAAAGTTTTTTTTTTATAACCAATTTGAACCCGGGTATTACTAAAGTATTTTCTAATATCCGTTTGTAAAAAAGGAAAAGGTTATCATTATCAAAATCTACTTTTTACCTAATCGTGAAGGCCTACGTATGAAGTTAATTTTATCGCTTCAGTTGAATTCTGTTTGTAAAAAATGTAAACGGGTAAATGCTTACCCAAGTCATGGAAGCCTATACTTTATTTATTTTCTTACGACCTTATTATAATTTAGCATTAGGTCAATTATAGGGGGTGGGTTGATTTATTAGTGCGAAAAATTAATTACCTTATTATTAATCGTAGTAGATGTAAATTTTGTTTTTAACATGGATATGTTTTTCGGCTGGAGTACAGAAGAAATTTCTGCCACACAAAAAACGGATGAAAAATGTGACGCTCTTAAATGTAGTATCAGGAAGTTGGGATATAACCGAAGGCAGCTTGGTTTTCACTTTAGTACCTACTGTATGTCGCCACCAGGAGTGAACACAAAAACATATTCATGTTTCAACGTTTTTCCATATAAGTTGAGCAGTTTTTTTAGAAAAAGAGTGTTAAAAAATGCAGGGTATAAACGAGTTCAAGGTTATAAATATCTCGCGGACAATACAAACAGGTAAAGCATCATACAGACTGCCGAACCGAACAGAGGAAACAAAATAAGCATTGGTCTCTGCGCATGTCCAGTCTAAAGTGCGCCTGCGCATCTCAGACGGACATGAGCAGAGACGAGCCTTTAGGTGGCTGAATTGGGGCCCGCGGGCCATAAGTTGGCGGTGCTGGTCTAGAGGGTTTTTGCCTCTTAAACAAAGCGTGGCCCGCTAGATGAAAAATCTACTTCAAACCAATGCTATTGTTAGTCATTCATTACTACCACTTTTCACTTAAGATGGGCCATATATGTTAAGAAAAGTATTCTTTGTCTGTCGTTTACGAACGCTAACGTTCGCAACGATCATTGTATTAAATGGTAATTGATTCGTTATCATATTATATATATTTTATCATTACGTAAGCTAAATTCAATTAATAGTTAAGTTAAGTACCATGTATGTATGATACGGAAATAAAGAAATTGAAATTTAATTGAATTGAATATTACTTGTTAAATTTTTAGTGGGAATCTTAGTATCACCATCAATATTCATCATTTTATTTCTTTAATTAATTTGTAACCTTTTTTTCCTATTTTTATTTCTTATCAAACTCCACGTCTTTGTCAAATGCATTTTAATAAAAATGTTATTTTTCAACTTTAAACTACTTTATACGTTAAGAGAAAGGATAAACACAAACATATATATACTTGCTTGTGAATTGGATTGTGGAAATAGAAAAAAATTACATATTTCCTTTCACATTTGATCTTAAACTGCCTTATCCTAGATGGGACATGCGCGATGATCGTTGGACACTAATTCCTTTAAATACTAAATACCTATAAATACAAATAAAGTGTAACTCAAAATCGCTATCAGGACAACTAACTGAATAACAAACATTGCAATCTCTGATCAACAAAACAAGTTTAATTAAAATTGCAAATTATGGCTTAGCACAATATGATATAATCTTATAAATCTATATTTGATATCTTAATTCTATCAGCATATTCAATCGTGTACTCTTATAACAATAATATATATTTTGCAGATGATGTACCTACTTGTTTATAGGGTATCATCATCACTTTTCAAGTTAAAGATTTTTTCTCAAGTTGACGAAAGTAATCTTTTACTTGTATACAGTCTTGTCGATCAGGCCGAAAAGATAGGAAAAACCAATTTTATACTTTTTAAAAAAATAATAAAAAGTTTAAAAGGGGGGAAAAAATTCCACTTCAAAGATTTTTACGGAAAGTGGTAATGGGAGTTTAATACCAGTGCAAAGAACCAGAGAAAGAACGGGAAAAAAACTGATGGGCATTAAACAGTTGGAGGTGTGGGGTGGCCCTAAAATTCTTCACCTTGTATAAGTGCTCCTCCGGTCCCCATACCACTTCATCCCACTCAAAAATTACTTTTTTCCAAGGGTCAGAAAGAAAAAAAGCACTTAAGAGCACTCACACTCACTAACATAGGACCCAGATCGTGATTATTTGTTCAGTCCAAGAAAAATTACTCCTTTTTTAATTTCAGGTTTTTTTTTATTGGTTAATTGTTCAGATAATTCTTTTTTAATTTTGTATTAGATATGCTTTTTTTAATTTTCCATTGTTAGTGGTTCATTTCATTGAATTGATTACTGGGTTCGTTTATAATGTATATATACTTACTATTTTTTATCACAATAATTTCTTATATATGTGAGGGTTACAAACCGCATGCCAAAAG
>KZ651291.1:142029-159541 GCA_001010745.2 Gerris buenoi
ATAATATATAAAAAGAAATAAAAACCCTAAAAAGGCCAATTTCTAAAAAGAAATTAATCTACATATATTTTTTTATTATTTATTTATTTTTATTTATTTATTTATTTTTTTTTTTTCACCTAACAAAATAATTGCATAATTTTTAATTACTCATAGTATTTATTATATTATTGATTATATTTGGCAAAAATAATATGGGCCGTTTGTATTAAAAAATGATGGAGGAAATGAACTACAAAAAATGGGGAACTTAAGGTGAAGATAGTCCATTATTAGACGCATAATAACTAGAAAGATGAAGATTATGGATTTGGAGTGTACGCAGTGAACAGATTTCTAAAGGCCTAATATTATTAATAGCAGGACAATTAAACGCTTTTATCGATTAGTTAAAATAACCTACATTCGACACAACTGTAGTACTTGAGAATTACAGTCCCTGCATAGTCCTGGCCTCTTCCACAACTCTTAATACTCATCTTGATCCAAAGCATTTTGACGCCCACTCCACACTCCTATACTTCTTAGGCATCATCAGGCTGTCTTTTGGAAATTCTATTTTATTTCCCGCACATTCTTACTCGGTGGCTATCCAAACATGGTTGGTTTTATCAGTTGAGGAATCACAGGGATCATTGCAAACCTTGTATTGTTTTCTACTGGTACGGATTCGCCATTCTTCCTAGGATAGTATTGTGTTAATAAATTCCTTAGATTATCTTTAACTGTAGTTGAAGAAGTTCATCTTTAGACGACATCACTCATCGCTAGTTTTAATTTTTTCAGGATATGTTTGTGAAGTAAGTTAAACACACCATATTTTTTTATTTATAATTATATTCCGTGTGGTTCTCTTTTCCTAAAATTGCATTTTGCATTGTACGGTTGTTTTTTTAAGAATAAAAGATTTTTTTTTGCATATGAAGATTATCTCCCACGAGAGGTTTTCATGTGACGTACTATATATATGTATATATATATTTATATTTACACAATCTCTTGTTAGTATTATATATCCGGCAGATATGTCCAGTCCTGTGTGCTGAAAGTGATTTACTCACCGTATGTGACACACCCTGAGTTTTTTTATTTTTTTAATTCCCTATTCCACTTTTGAAAAACAAGGCACGGTAACGTCGACTCTGAGGGTACCATCCCGGTAATTAATGTTATTATTTCCTGTAGAATATTTTTTTTTTTCTAAAAAAAAAAGAAAAGTTTTTTCTATATATACATGTTTTTAACTCTGGTCGAGTTGCTTCGTTTCATAAATTTAGTCTGTTAGGTCCTCCTCGGGTTGCTTCACCCTCTCCCTACACCCTGATGGTATGAAATAACCCCATGGTAAAATAGGAACGGTGTGTTACGGTGATGGTTAAGGGCACGTCGGCTGCCCTCTATTGCATTACCTTGGACTACGTGATCTTGCCTGGAATTTTAAATAAAAAAATAAAAAAACCAGAACGCTTTTTTCCTTCTTCCTTTCTCTGCGCGTCTCTCTCTTACTCCATTGCATTCAAGTACACTTCCCCTCGGATCCTTCTTTTTACCCAACGATATCTAACACCAATAATTTATAACTCACCTCGCAACCGCTAGATAGAGAAACATGAAAAAAAAGCTCACTCAACATAGCAACCATTTTTTAATGGAGATGTATTGTGATGAAAAAACTGTGCTCACACCAACTCAGTATATTTATCTTCATTTTTCTGTTTACAAGCAAGAAAAAAAATAGGTATAGAAGTTTAAATATTTATTTCTTTATTTTAAAAGATGTTTACAATGTGAATGTACTTCGTTGAGCCTAAGTAAGAGGTTATGATTTTCATTCGATCATCACCCTAATCTGAATATCTAGTAACTTTCTTTATTTCTATTCTTTCTTTCCAAAAAACAACAAAGATTAAATATATTTGTTTGATTTTAAAAGTGTGTGACTTCTTTACTTATATAATAAAATTATTTTTATCAGTCTCACCTTTCTAGTATTGAACTCAGATTGTTATTTAGTAATTATAGCGTAATATTGACATTATGTAACTAATGTTTGGAACTCCTTCCTATGATTCGTCTTTACATTAAATATTCGCTAGTCTTGGAAGTCCGCGAGAACAGACATTAGAATTATTGTGTTTATTAAAATGATTAACATTCTTAATTGTTTATAGTTTTGATTCAATTCTGCCAATATTGCTATTATTACAGCACTTAAGTAAGTAGCGATAACGACCGTATCAGCGTTAACTACTGGATAGGGAAATGGTCAAATATAGATAACTGATTAGATTGATTAATATATTAATGTGTCGTTATATTTTAGTAAAATCTTGAACGTGTAAGAATCATTCCACTGTCATTTCCATAAACCTTTTTCTTATTGTTATTTTTTCAGCTTGTCGTTATTGTTTATAAATTGTATGCAATTTCCAGTTTTTTCACAGTTCAATTCACAGTGTTTACACCTCTGTGACATTTTGCTTTTGTCTTGACTAACATATTATTTAATATGACTTACTATTCACAGCCTTGTTCTTAAATGATGTTATTAGCGGTACTCTTTAAAAGAAGCCTTTCCTTATAAGGCTTAATATAAGTTGAGGGTACATTGTTAGCTGAAGGTATGCAGTACCTGCATGACCCAGGTGTTATATCAATGCTCCCCTATATCTTGACACAGTCTACCCTGGCTATTACAATAAGCCTTCTCAATAACCTACTCTAACTTAGAGAAGTAATCCATCACAAAAGAAATGATTTTTTTAAAAAATTCCATGACTTGTTATGTTTAAGATCAAAATCTAAAGATTAGTTTTGTTCGATTTGTGTTCCGAAGCGTATCCAACTAATAACATTGTGATTGAATCTCGATAAGATCTTTTTTCTTTTCAGTTATATTATAAAAGATTGCAATTGTGTAATTTCTTTTTTTTTTGGTCTAGTTTCCTAAAGTTAGGATTTGAGCAGATTTTTTTCAAAAAATGTAATGTGTGGGGGAGAAAAATACAATTTATGAATGCATTGGTTTGGAAGAACTGATTTTTTATTTATGTCGCAGTTGTATACAATACTATTTGTCTTGTTCTTATTTGTGATGGAGTTCGTTATTTTACCGGATCATTATGAGATATTTCACAACAGTTCATTTTGACCTTATTTTAACAACACAGTTTTCCGAGGACAGAATAAAAAAACCCAGACCTTCTGAAGCAGGCTATAATCGTTAACTACGCTGTTAGTATTTATTATTATTTTATAAGAGAAATATTTCTGTCTTGAGACAAATTATAAAAATTCATAAATGTTGAAATATGCATAAAAAATTGCACATTAGAGAAGCAAGATTTGCATACTCGTGCAACTTGGGCACGCACTTATTTGGTTCTTTTAGGACTAATGGCCGCTTTTTTGGAAACGCGATATAATATTTTTTGTGATCCAAATTTTAATACCTTTAAAATGATACCTAACAATAAAAATGTTAGTTGCCCACCAACAATTTTTTAAATTTGACTTTTTTTATATTAACTCCCGGAAATATCATTGGACCACAGAGATGTATATTTATGAATTTTTGCCTTACTTTAAGGACCTTTCCTAATGGTGTGGCTGGTTTTTTTTTTGGAACGAAGTTCCTTATGGCACGTTCTGGAGCCCGGGAGTGAATCCCAAAAAACGACCAAAATCACCGTCACAAAATAACCATCAAGCAACCAAGCGTCACGAAATCTACCTATGACGATAACTTGAGTAAAACATGACCGAGTTTGTTAAAATGTGGTTCACATGTTCATTTTATTAATGCGTAGGCTGAGTTCGTTATCCCCCCAAGCGTTCACGCGCAACGCTCGCGTAAACGTAAGCTTCAAATTTGAAATTGGAATTTTAAAACGGGAAAAAATTCTAACTTCATCTATTTAGTAACTCTATCTACCCTATAACAAACCAATAAACAAACCATAGTTTTCTTACAGTTTATTACAACAATTTTGTCAATAATATGAAGTTAATTACGAATAAATATTATTAAACTATTAACTAATAATTTAGCGATTTTATAAATTAATTTCAAATAACGGCATTGACCTAGATCTATCCGGCAGAATAGCGAAATTCTTAATTAGTTTTACCCTCGTAAAACATATTTACTTTTTAGAAAAACATTTACAAGTTTTACTAAAAAGATAGAAGAATTATTGTTTCCTTCAACAAGAAGCTGTAAACCACACGGGCTTTACATCTTAGGTGGTATCTAGGGTGGAGAAAAGTGGGGTAACTTTAATAGAAATTCATGATCTTTAGGGACTCTAGCTACTTCTAAAGGTAATAATAATTGTTCAAGTTTTAAATGCATTACGACGCCCCAGAGAAGAGAATGGAGGTAATAAAGATACGTTGATGGCTCTTTCAAGATATTAAGGATAAAGAGGGGGATAAACTCCTTTGTAAATTTTACATCTTATTTCAATATAACGCTAGCCTTTTCAAGGAAAGCCTCATTTACGTTTGAAGGCAAGCTTCCTCTGTATCGTCAACCCAACAACAAACAGAAGGTGGCTACCGACTTATAAAGAGATGCCAAGGAAATTAATATTGAAATTAGATGTTGAACATCTTCCGACCTTTATACATTCTTCGTCTCCCTATCCTTTCTTTTGACTTCATATTAAATGGTAATTTAGAAATGGGTTGTTCCTCTCACTGTTTGAGATTATGTCTCCTTGTACATCTTGAGGGCGGTGAAAACAGAAGAAGAATAAAGTAAAATATTAATTATCAGGCACGGCAAGTGAAGTAAACACCTTCTCTTGTTCATTCAGCTCCCAACTCCTGTATTGTTCTTTTCATTTTCATAAAAAATAATCTATCTTAAAAAAAATAGCAAAATTAATTATGGTAATTTCTAGTGGTAAAATATCACTTATATTTTTTAAATATAGTATAGGAAAATATATAATAATAAAAGTTAAACTAAGTTTAATATATTTGTATTTTAATTTTTGGTATCATTATTCAACTCTTTTTTTCATTAGAAGGTATTTTCTACCAGTTTTTAGTTCCTTTGTAGTTCTTCTAAAATTAATTATATGTATTCGTATATTTTATCATAATTCATTTTCAGAGGTCGTCTTTAAAATGGTTTTTTGTTTAACAATATCAAACGTTTAACGTTTTTTCGCGTATTCTTACTTATACATTTATGGAGTAAAAGTCAAAGGCTTCATAATGAACATATGATAAGCTTAAATCCTCATTATGAGAGTTTTAAATTCTTTAACATAATGTAATAACAAATTAAAACCAATATAAAATGTAATACGTAAACTATGGTTGTATACTTATTAGTATTGTATGCATTAATTTTTCTAAATTTGTTGAAACTTTTAATAAAATCCATTTTTTTAAAAATAGCTAGCTATTAAAAAATAAGAAGAATTTTCTGTCACAGATTTTACGATGTTACAAAACCGTCTGTCTGTTTATTTGAGGCTTGTTTAATTGGTCCAAATAATAATTTAAGATGGAGTTGTCCGTGTTAAACGTCCTATTGTTATTATCATTCTGTTATATTATCAGTGGAGAATGTGTTTTGTCCCGGCTGCATATTGAAGTAAATGATATGGTTGATAGTGGGCTGGATGATGGGGGTCTCTAGATTCCGTGTATTATTGGTGTGCATGGTTTCTGTTCAAGTGGTTTGTGGTGTTTTAGAAGCCGGAGAACGGTGATTGGTCTGATTGACCTTACTAATGGCTAAGGGTCAATAGGATAGAATTGGTCTACTACAGCAGGCTCCTTAAAGGCGATCTTTCTGACTAATATAGATGGACTTCCACCTCGTAACATTCCCTATTCATTTGTTTAATAAGGCAATTTATTGATGTTTACAACCCGTGAGAATGTGAATTAAATCTAGTTGCACATTAATAATAGTTGCCGTGTTTTTATTTTAATGTCATATTTTATTAAGAATATTAATAAAAATACTCTGCCAATTAATGTGGCTCATAGCTTCCTCGCAAAGAAAAGACCAAATTAAGAGAAATACCATAATTATCAAAAAGTTGGAACCGCGTGGCACTGTTACAGTAAATATTTAATAAAGTCGGAGAAATTTAAACATTTGTTGAAGAAACAAAAGATTAACTTTAACATTTGTACCCCTGTACTCTAAAGGTACCTAAATTATATTTTTAAAAAACGAACAATACAAAAGGGCATTCATTTAACTAATAAATACATATAAATAAAAAACCTAGTATCAAAAAAGTATTTAAACCCTTTAACCTACAACAAAATTATAAATCGGTACAAAAGTACATGCACAACATTTTTAAAAAATCAACAAATAAAATAGCTTTAATGTACATATCAAGGCCTTTAAAATGATATACGACACAATATTAAAAACCAAAAAAAGTGGTCACGTGACACGGCGCACGGGAAAAAGTTTACTCTCATGTTCTCAGCAAGTAGGATGAACTAATGAAATAAAATATACTCAATTTAAAGAGCATTAGTGTGAGATTCAATCGCCGCAATCAGAAATAAAATCGGCCAACTATTATAGAATCTATGGCCATTCAAAGACAAAAATGGAAAAAAATAAAACCAAAAAATAACAAAATTATCACCATCTAAGGTACAACCGATGATGATTCGACAAAAACTCATAGGACTAAAGTTGTAGATCTTTTAAAATCAGTTACCACTTGTGTTATCCATTTTCTAGTACGACTTACCGTTTGGCTGCAATAAGCCCTCAAACCAGCTTAAAAATCAAGTCGGCCATTTTTATTTTTTTAAGGGTGGAAGGAGGGGGAAAAGTGAACTTTTTATAATTATTTTGGTTCACAATGTGGACGTTGCGCGTCGAATGGCGCAAACCGCAAGTCTCTAGCTCTTCTGGAAGTGGGTAAACATTAATGTCAGTCAGTGAGCCATGAGGCTTTGTAGTATAAGACGTATTAATTTAGTGAAATTAGGCAGGTGCTATCTCCAAGCCACTTTCGACAAACCATGAAAAGTTCATAAAAATCAGATGATTACTTTTAAAGATATGGCTGTAAATAAATGAATGTTTGTGAGCATGTGGATGATAAACAAATAAGCACAGAAGGTTGAAACTTATATGGGACCAACAATGGGCTAAGTTTAACCTACCACCCAAAAATTTCATTAAAATTAGACGTGTAGTTTTTAAGATATGGTGGTTCGCAAATATTTGTGACAAACCGACAGACCGACAGGCAGACACGGTACCAAAAATTTTCCCTGATGTCTGAAACGGATTTCTGTCTTGGAATTTTTGAAATAAGAGACCTAAGATTTTTTCGTTCTTCAGAACGATCACATAGCTTCCGTTACCTTCGGTAAGCTCGGAAGCAATTAGATTTTAATAAAAAATTACTATCATATACTCATAATATTCATATATTTGATTCTCTGACATCTTAAAATTAGTCAAGATTAAACTGTTCAGTCTGCAAACATTATATTATCTCTTAAATTAAAATCTGTGTACTTATTTAGCAATTAAATAAGAAAATAGTTTGCCAATTAGCTACTAAGCCAATTAGCCACTTAGTTTCTTAGCGTCTTATTATTGAACGAATGAACCCATATCACATTGTTGAATCTCTTTCGTTTCCCAGAGGGTCACACTTTTTTATTCAATATTAAATGTGCGCAGACAGTCAAAATTAATATGGGCCTTTATTAATTTGACCCGTCTGTGGGCTACATTTGACAAACCAACCAAACTTCTTTAAAATAGGATGAGTACTTTTAAATATATAAATATATATATAAAAAAAATAAAATCGTGCGCATGCGAGATAGAAAGTCATGGGTGCAGTAGGTTAAAATTAATATAGGATCAACAGGATGGGCTGGCTAGTTATGTCCTGCCATCAAATGGTGGTTCGCAAAATAGTTAGTGTTCGGATCGACGGACAGATACGATACCAAAAATGATCCCTCATGTCTGAAACTGATTTTTGATTTGGAGACAAACAAATATTGTTTTTTAGAATGATTTTTAATTCATCCATTACCTTCGGTAAGCTTGGAAGCAAACATATATATTTATAAAATAGGGGGTTACATCCATAACCCAAAGTCCAAGTGCCAAAAACCAAATAGTTATAATTCTTAAAGGTGAGGTAACATGTTATAATACCAACAACCTGCTTATCACAATACAACTGAACGAAATATTCTTATGTTTAATGTGGCTACACTAACAGCCCTGTGGATGAACAACGCGATTGTACTTACTATTTTCTATTACACACATTCTAAAATGCGTGAATAAATATAAATTCTTAATGATGAGTTTAAAAACTCCTGTCTACATTACTATAAACTTTAGTAGGTATGAATTCAGCTCATAGAAATATTCTTTAAGAAAATGTTGTAAACAACAGTTTCAATCTTTTCCAAAATTTTAAATTTACACCGACACATATTCCTCCACCTCCACCGTGTTACTAACCTGGAACTGATCAAACTGTTATAGATTAAGGGAAAAAAAGATCTCATTTTCAAGTTATATTTATTTCCGTTGATTTCCCTTTACCAAAAGTATATGAATTAAAAACCTTAGTAAATAAATATAAATTTATTTATGGGTATAAAAAGAAACAGATATACCCATAGATAAGATATAAGTAATATCTTAGTTTTGTTTCTGTTACATTAATAGATATAACGGGGTCATCGTCTACTACTCTCTTTCAAGAATCCACCTTAGCCGTTTCTTTAAATAAATCATTAAGAAAAACAGAAATACTCATCTTTTGTTAGATCGTCAAACAAATCGTCCCAAGACAGCTGCTTATAGACAACATCTTCACCTCTTTAACCTTTGTGTGAATATGTGCCAGAAGCTTTTAAGTCATCTACAATCAGATAAGTTGAGAGAAAATACTACAAAATGTTTACAATAACACAAGAAAAATATTTAATATTTAATGGAGCGAATTAACTATTATAGTTGGATATAGTCTTTATTTTTCATTTTTTTCTGGGAAACCAAAAAAAAATATTAGATAAGATACCTTCCCTTTTTTTCAGTTTAAAAACTGCAGAATATTTTAATCCAGAATAGGGGAAGTATTATTTTTGGATGAGCTAACAGTAATCTGGCATAGCCCTAATATTTATTGTTTGGAAAATGATAACAATAATATATTAACTTTTTTTATTTGGATACCACAGTTTTGAAATGTGCAATAGTTTTGAATTATACATATTTTAGTTTTCTAGTAATATATTCAAAGCTATGTATATTACATGTATAGACTAAATATTACCTATAATGTAGCAAGTCTGATAAAATAAGTTTTTTATTTGAGCCAATTAAAGGTGCATATAATAAATTAATATCGTAAAAAGATTCAAAGGTACTATAAGCGATGACTTATCGCCTTTGTACCAATGTAATCTAAATTTCGTTTGTTCACATTACTATTAATTATTATTTCGGTATGAATGTTTTCTAACTTCGACAAAAATCTTGTTTCCTTCATTATATTTTTTGATAAGATAAATATATTATAACTGTTTGATAATATTAAAAGATATTTTTGCCAGGTTTACAAGTATACCATTTCCTTTGGTGCTGGAAATATCTATGATTAATTCTAAATTACACAATGAAAAGGAAACAAGATAACAAGTTCACCTATCTCTGTCCCTGACCATGGTGCACATGACTCATACCTCCCTCTGTCAGTAGGATATGAGTTACACCCTACAAGTCATATCTTAAAACTTGTTCAACTTTTTTCCCTTTTTAGAAATTTTATAATTTACTCGTTTTAATGTCTTAAGAGCTGTGCTTAAGTCTTTTACTTAATTCTTAATTCTAAATTAAGTACAACTTTCATAAGGGCTAAAACTAAGACGTAAGGTCTCTCAAATTCATACTTTACTTTTTCTGGGGGCTAGATTTAATTCTCTAAACATTAAAATAATGTGTCCGACCTTTATCAAATTTATCTCATTTACCTATACATAATAGCTATCTTATATACACTATAATAACTTATACTTAACTTATAATTGTTAATATGTTTGATGGATGACAAGGTGTAAGGAAATAAAAAAGAATTACTCGATTTTTCCCAGAGACGTTTCGACCCTTCCTAAGGTCATCCTCAATCCTTACTTCTGTATTCATACAATCATTAAATCAGATACTTAACATATTCTTACTCACATATTATGTAGAACTTAATTGTAACTATAATTTAACTAATATTTTTATTCCCCATACTTACATTTAGTGTAGAGTTAAGACGATATTTTTGTAAAGACTAAGGATGACCTTAGGAGGAGTCGAAACGTCTCTAGCAAAAATGTAGTAATTCTTTTTATTTATTTACACCTTATCATCCATCAAACATAGCAACAATTAAATCTTTAAAAATGGTGTTTTCAACAAATCTTATATACTTACCATAGTGATTCTAATTTAAATGCCTTAATAAACATTGATTAATATATTATTAAATATATTTGAAACAAAAGAAACAGGTAATTATTTTCANGACTCATACCTCCCTCTGTCAGTAGGATATGAGTTACACCCTACAAGTCATATCTTAAAACTTGTTCAACTTTTTTCCCTTTTTAGAAATTTTATAATTTACTCGTTTTAATGTCTTAAGAGCTGTGCTTAAGTATTTTACTTAATTCTAAATTAAGTACAACTTTCATAAGGGCTAAAACTAAGACGTAAGGTCTCTCAAATTCATACTTTACTTTTTCTGGGGGCTAGATTTAATTCTCTAAACATTAAAATAATGTGTCCGACCTTTATCAAATTTATCTCATTTACCTATACATAATAGCTATCTTATATACACTATAATAACTTATACTTAACTTATAATTGTTAATATGTTTGATGGATGACAAGGTGTAAGGAAATAAAAAAGAATTACTCGATTTTTCCCAGAGACGTTTCGACCCTTCCTAAGGTCATCCTCAATCCTTACTTCTGTATTCATACAATCATTAAATCAGATACTTAACATATTCTTACTCACATATTATGTAGAACTTAATTGTAACTATAATTTAACTAATATTTTTATTCCCCATACTTACATTTAGTGTAGAGTTAGGACGATATTTTTGTAAAGACTAAGGATGACCTTAGGAGGGGTCGAAACGTCTCTAGCAAAAATGTAGTAATTCTTTTTATTTATTTACACCTTATCATCCATCAAACATAGCAACAATTAAATCTTTAAAAAGGTGTTTTCAACAAATCTTATATACTTACCATAGTAGTGATTCTAATTTAAATGCCTTAATAAATATTGATTAATATATTATTAAATATATTTGAAACAAAAGAAACAGGTAATTATTTTCATCGCGTTTTTCGATTATCAGCAAAATATGATTTATTAATATCTCAGAGAACTTAGTACTTTCCGGGAAAAATATACAGTGTTTCCCCGGATCGACTTACTTACAGGTGTAAATGATAAAAAATGCATTATAAAGTCTCCTGCATGTTTTTGTTACTTGGCACCCTATACCCAAAAAGGGTAAATATTTCTAAAAATGTTTCACGTGATACATGCGATAATTTTGTTTTATTAAACAGATGATTGTCAATTCTAAGATATGTTTTAGGAAAAAAGATTCAAAAACGGATGTTCATAATTTGAATCCCCCGCCCCTATTAGTATTTTTGTATTTTTTTTAACGTTGTAAGATCAGGATGAATTAATTATCATTTTAAAGGTCTTGTTTTTTCTATCAAATGTTATTGTAATAACTTTGTTGCTTCAAGCAAATAGCTAAAGTAAAGCAGGTGATTTTATTGAGAAGGATTTTTTAACAAAAAAAAAAAAAAAAAAAAAAAAAAAAAATAGGTAATTGATTTTATTTATTTTTGTTTTTTATGCATTAATACGTATGGCAATCACGGAAAACCCTGCATATACTGTTAAATTCGAATTTAAATAGATTACAAAATAACCATTTTTATTATAATCGTCAGAACTGCTTTTTAAAAATATGTAATTTTGTTTTTTGGGGTAGTATCCAATTTGTTTTAGAAATATTTGCCCGTCAGTCTATACACAACTTTATTTGTAAAATTAAAATTTTCTTTGCCTTGACCTTAAAAAGGAATAGGTATAATAATAGTGGAGATTTTTTTTAATTCCTATTGTTTTAGTTTGTTGTTAGTTGACTTACAATTTTCACGTGTCATAATTTTTCTTATTTAATTTAATTTAATATCTGTATTTATTGTAAAATAACATACATATACAGTGAGTTCTGACAATTTTTTCTTTCTTTTTTTTTTTGTTNCATGGGAGCTCAACAGCTGGCCAAAAACCCCGTCTATCACAAAAGGACCAAGCACATTGATGTGAAGTACCACCATGTGCGAAATTTAGTGGAGGAGAAAAATATTGAGGTGAAGTATATCTCAACCAACGATATGACAGCGGATATCTTCACAAAAGGATTAGACCGGGTGAAGACAAGTAGACACTCCACTAAACTTGGTCTCAAGTCATTCACCACCACATAATGCCATGTGAGGGGGTGTGTTGGATTTCCACCTGGCAATCTGACAATGACTTGATGTCATATATATTTTTTTATTCAATTCTTGTTTTGAATCTTGTTAAAAAAATATTGTTTAAATGTTTTCTTTATAATATCCAAGTTGTATAATCAAATATAGAGAACTCAACACTCTACTACTGCCTTTTACTCTACTAACAGTTTTGATCTTAAACCCCCCTAAAAATGATTCCAAACTATGTGTCTTTCAGGCTCTATGTTCACATTTGGATTTTCAGCTCGATTTGTTTTGATCATATGTTGTGATCAGGGGCTATATCTAACAGGTGGTTCAGCTCTTTCCAATCGATTACTTTTAAACTAACAACATATAATATATATAAACATAGACATTTGTTATTTTAGTAGCATATAGGAATTTATAATTGTAGATAGTAATTATTTGTGTATTTAAAAAAAATATTCCTGGAATAGCCTTTTGTTAAACTATAAATTTACGTTGCAGTTTAGAAATACTATTTGTCCCAAATACATTTTATTTACACGTGTCTAGTTCACGTTATTATTGATGTTATGTTTATTTTATTTTCATAAATGCTTATTTGGTTGCGTGTCTAGACAGAAATGCCTTTTAAAGTACGTTGGGATTTATTTGCGTTTATGCTTATTATGATCGAATATGTTAATTTGTAGACCTTACAATTGATACCTAAATCTTACACCAAGCTTATTTCCCTGATATTAGGAAGATATCCCGATGTCATTTTACTATACATTTCTAAATCAAATTTATTTTTTGTGCATAGCAGCATATACCTCGCATAGCGTATCTTCGACGTAAAAGCCGCCTTAATCTCCATGTTTTTTACATTAGATATTGTGTTTTAATACTATCGCAACCAGTGTTCTGTAAGTTATTTATACAAAATCCTTGTTCTACTACATTGAAATTTAAGGGTGACCACCACTTTAGGTGTCTACATTTTTTATTAATATGTTTTAGCTCTTGCCAAGGTTGTATTTTCTTCAATGTCTGTGGTTGGATTAAATGTAGGTAAGGGAGTTAATAAACAATTCTTAATAATGTATTAAACGTAGGTATAGGTTTCACTCTTACGTCTTGCGAGGCATATTAGTTATATGCTGATTGACAAAGGAATTCCAATCAAGTTGATGAATATAGTATGTATGATGGTGGTGTCTCCCCTATCGGCTGTTGATTGATTAAACGACCTTGATGGCTCGAGTTAATATGACTATGAAAGCTTGCCCATTACTAAACAGCTAACAGGTGGTTAGTTGCCTCCTTGCCCCCGCCCCCGCGTCCATTCCTCCGTCAGATCATGGCCCATGAGATTGAACAGGTGCCCTCAACACTCGATGACTCCTCCCTCTCATCTCAGCTCTGACTCATTTTAATTCTTTTTATCGATCAGTTAGGTCCCTCGTGATGCTTTTATCCACTGTGATCAATACTTTGTCTTGCATTTAAATAGTCGAGACCTAACCCCTAACTCTTGTTCGTCGCTTTCAAGCACCCTATCTTTTCGATTTCCTCACATGGTCGACTCTTAACGCCGTTCAACTGCATCCAAGCTCTAAACTTATAGTACTTAATACATCTTTTATTTTAAATTAGTGATAGCGTATGGTGTAATGCTATTTTGTGATCCAATAGAAATGTAAATAAACAGCTAAAATACAGCGTCGATTTATAAAATTGCATTTAAACCATAGTATGGATTTGTCATAATAATAATAATTTGGTACACTTATACATGACGTCCTTTGCGATTGTATATTCGTTTATTGTCTTAATTTTTTTCGACGTCCTGATCATTAGGATATTATTGCCTAGATATTATTATTGACTAATAGTCCAGTCAAATTGTAGTTTGAAGTGGAAAGTTCTGGTGTAATTGTTGTTTGTGGTTTTACTATGCGAAATCCACAAAAAAAAAAAAAAATAGTGGTTTTATGATGATTTTTCATATTTGTGTCTCATTGTAAAATTTTTGTTGGACATCTTCAGATTCGTGTTCAGCACACCGAAAAACATAAAATTAACCTCCAGCGCAGTCCGGCCACCAACCGTTTACACTTCAGCACTCCAAGCCTTCCCATTATTTCAACTCCCATTTGCGTGAAAACCGTACGACGTACAAATAAATGTTACAGACATAAATTGCAGGTTATTTTCTCCTTTTTATTTTACTAATAGACCACTTTTTGCACCAATAGATTGCTTTGCAAGTTATAAGCTGAAAACCAATAAAAAATATGTTTTTTAGTAGTTTTTCGATGATTTCTCATATTTGCCGCGGGAAATTTTGTTGGACAACTTCAGATTCGTGTTCAGCACCCCAAAAACATAAAGTAAACCACAAACAACAACACCAGAACTTTCCACTTTGAGCTCTTTATATGAACCATTTGACTGGACTATAATGCGGGTATTATTTATAATTCAATTATTAATTGTTAAGCAATTTATGTTTATTTGCGATAACTATAACCAACGTCAAATTAGCCTAATGATTTATGCGATCATCTCGTTTCGTACAGTTTTGTGGTAGCCATCCTTTTGCAATAAACGTTCTATGAAGTTGTTTAAATAGCGCTCAGCTTACAGTTAAGTGATTCTGCAAGTTTAAAGAGGGGGCGCTGTAAAACAGTGGTTAACGCGTTAAGCAGCTTATTCACTCCGACTGAATGTTATTAATGTAGGCGTAAATCAGAGCCAGATGTGACTGTTAGGGAGGCAAGGTGACAGGGTTGACTACACAGCTCCCCGGTATAGCTTTCATGGAAGATGTTTTCCCAACCCCACACGGATTCGGTGCCGCTGCAGGTGACACAAGTCGAGGGAGGTTAAGCTCACCAAGACATTATTCACTGAGACCTGTCGGCGCAACTGTTTCCACCTTGTAACGCATTTCTACAATATCCAGTCCTCTGTGTCTCTAACAAAGGCATTGTTTAATTAAATCGTGGTTATGTAATAATGTTTACCAGGTTGTGGCTGGTGAGACTCGATATTCTGTAACTATCTGAAGTACATCCAATTCAAAATTTAAAGCGAAAGAAGTACCTTCTGCGTGTTGCAACTTTTTTTTTTTTATAAAAAAAATAAATTAATTAAATAAAATAACGTTGACGCATTACGTATCGTATCTTCTTAGCTTGCTTGACTGATTTATTATTCTTGTGTATTCATAAGAACATGGATTGTTCTTATTGTTCTTGTTTAAGATTGTTTTGGTTTTAAAAGAAACGGGTTTGGAAATATTATGCACTGACTCTCTCTTTTATATGAAAAATAATTAAAACACTTTAAACAAGTGTAAATAAACATAAAAAATACTAAATAAAGTACGAGGTTGGCTTCGCCATATATCTATATCCCATTGCCTCTTTTACAGTAACTCTTATTATTTTTAAACTAGGCGCCGAAGAATGTTGAGTTACTATTTTCAGTTAAATTTCTTCGAAGAAAAAAAAACGACCATTTATAACTTTTTACATGCTATCCAACTAATAACGTTTATCTTCCCTAAGAGGTCATGAGATCATAAATGTCTATAAAGTCTGGGTGGTCAATTAGTGTAAGTACCAAATTTTAAGTTCTAAAAAACTTCATAGATACTTAAAAAAGAAACGTCGCCTGCTCTTTTATAGCTCTTCTTCGATTTTTTGAAAGGAACTAATTTGGAAAACAAGTAAGAAGATAATTATGATGTGAAAGATGTCCTTTTGAGAATTTTATTGAGACACTTGTTGATACAAGCTTTCTATAAGTGCTTAAAGCTTCTGGTAGGTTTATGTACAGTTTTACTGCTTCAACATGGGCAAGCTAACCACTTAGAGGAATTGGTATAGTGAAAAGTCTTATAAACAACCAATTTATCTCATAAATACAAATCTTCTAGAATATATTCTTATCTATTTGGAATATCTTTATAAGGCATTTATGGATTTATTAGTTGTAAAACCCTACTACTACATGATTAATGTTTGTGTACAAATGGGCAAAACTCTGTCATAAACTATAATGAGAAATAAGCTTTTTAAAGTGAATAGGAAAACGCCGTTTTTAATTTAATATCAATATGAAGTGATAGTTAAAATGTGGATTCATTTACTTACCGGAGTCGTACCGGATACTTTATTGTATTTATTTGTATTTATGTATTTAGAGAGCTCGCGTTTAACCAAAAACTATTATCAGTGCTGATAATGACTTGAAGCATAAAAAAGTGTTAATGAGAGAAAAATTAAAACAAGTGTTAATTATCTATTCACTGAGATGAACGTTTAAAACGATGTCATAAATATTTTATTGCAAATTCCTTACTGTTGCTCCAGCTCAAGAAATATGTGTCCATATTTGATAGAATAATTCTCAAATTAAAAGTTATTAGTGAAGAGACTGTTTTATTGTTTTAAAAAATGCTTTAGAATTAATATGTTTCAGTTATTTCTTGCGAATAATTAGTAGTGAACTGTAATTAGAAGTATAGTTAAAGCTAGGTGAAGTCTGACACACTCCAAGGTAGTGTACACTTGCGTGTTCTTTTATTTAAAACTAGATAAGGGAAGCCAACATTGCATTTCAGAAAGGTGTTAGTAACGTCTATTGTAGCCGAATATACTATGTTCGCGTCTTGGTGAATTATGTTCTCTGTTAATAAGGGAATTTGTTGTGCGTAATTTCTTCGTTAACACTGGAAAAAGCAAATAGTATACGATTAATGTACAAATAGCGAATCTAATAAAGAAAATGCAAAGTTTTATATATTATTTTTATAATTTACGAAGATGCGCTAAATTAGAAACACTTAGACTTTGTTATTTTGCTTTGGTCCAGTCTATACTACAATATGGCATAATAGCTTGGGGAGCGGCCTCAAGTTCGAAACTAAAACCTCTTTTTACCATTCAAAAAAAA
>KZ651291.1:172452-221609 GCA_001010745.2 Gerris buenoi
ATGCTGTTTTGAGAGGTCATATTTTCAAAATTTTCCGGGGGAGGAACCCCCGAACCCCCCACCATAAATTTCCCCTCCATTAATTAACTGCATACGACGCCCATGATTTACAGTAAGATATTGTACTGCAGTAAACATCAGCATGACATTTTATAACTAAGCGTCCAAAACAGTTGTTGTTACGTGGGCTTTGAGATTTTTTTAATTAGGTGATTTTTTGGGGGGTGGGAGGAGCAACTTTTTTTGTATAAGTAGTACCCTTTTTTTGTTGCCACAAAACAAATACCCCCCCTCCCAAATCGTAGAATGTGCTCCCCCCAAGCCTAGCCGCTGGATACACCACTTACTTACTGTATAAACAAACTTTTTTATAATCTAATATTTTCTTTGTGAATATAAAAGTTTTCGTAATATACTCTTAACGAGAAACCTGTTCTTTTCTAAAGACATTCTGTTTTATCAAACATTTTATCTCAATGCTCAGATAATAATTATTTGGCTGGACAAAATGTTAGACCAAATTACTATTCTAATTTCTACTGCGGACAATTTAGTATTTGTCTACCAAACTATCCCTGACATTTGACCAAAACATCGTTTAGTTCTACGCGTATTTATTGTTAGATTTTTTTTCTTATTTTTCATAAGATGAAGATAGACAGTTCATTTTCATTAACGATTAAGTGGCGGGGTTCTTCTGCTAACAAGCCCACCCTGACTACGTTAAAAGGGAGTTTTAATGAATCGGCTGGGTAAGGAGTCGGACGTTAACCAATTGTAGACGATTATGAAGCTACTGGTTGGTAATTCCATGTGGCTTACACGTCGCTTCTACTTTCCCACCCGTTCTCTTACCCCTTTTAGTCCCTCACTTCTAAATAAGCTTTAATGTTTTAATTGTTTCGGTTACAAGCTCCCAAATTAGTACCGCACACGAGTACAGGAAGCCGCTTATTAAGAGGACACCGCAAACCCGTTGATTAGTGGTTTTTTGAAGTATATTTACTTTTTTATGCACTGGAACACTAAGGACGTATGACGTCAACATTTATAAGGAGTTTTATGAGAGGCTTGCGTGTTTTTATTTCAGAGTTGTTTATATATCCATTAATTTATATAAACTGTTGCTTTGTTTAATTTATTCATGGGTAATAAACTGTTTCGATGTAGAATGGATCGTATATTTTAATTTTAATTATTACTTTAACTATTCCGTACCATATTTTATGATCTATTTTAAATTACTTAGTTAAAAACACTTCCTTAACTTAAGGGAAAAATGCCTATAGAAAGTTTTAAAGGAATGTAAGCTTCAAAAAAAAAGGATAGACTTCTGTTGTAAATGTAAATTCCCCATTGGAATCAATAATTAAACGGCTATAATTCTGAAAGAATTCTCTCGTATTTTAATCACAATCTTTTTCAATAAAATTTAAATTACACAATACAGTGGTATGTATTGAGGAGGGCCGTTCAGTAAGCTAGCATTTATTTTTACTTACTATCTGCAATCAGCAATTTACTTACATTCTATATATACTTCACAAGATACAAAAGTAAAAATATAAATGGCCTAATTATTAAAAAAAAACTTTAAATCCCTTCTTAATGTTTATTTAATAATTATATGAATGACCCTGAAATTTATATCTAGTTTAAATGCTTTAATATGTATAATAATTAATATATGATACGACGTATCATTAATTCAATAATTATTAGGTACTATCTGAATTAGAACGAAATGAATTGTAACAGCTTAGATTATTCTAATTCTACTAGATCTTGTTTCTACTTCGAGACATGGAAACTTGTTTTAAATGTGACTGAGGTACAAATAACTTTATTCAGATCGGTTTGGTCTGGGATATATCTTTACGAAAGAATCCTATAAAGTTTGGAGACCCTCTGAGATTTATTTACAGGGCCCGCGTCCCTGCTCCTGGGCCACAACCTGTTGGACCCTGAATAAATCTTCCTTTTGGATATTCTTCCCCTGAAATCAGGTTTATTCTTTTCCACTTGCTGCATTGGGAAGCCTTGATACGAATAAAGCAAACTACAAATATTGAACATAAGGGAATATGTATTAGTAAATTATTAACATACATTTACCAAAGTATTAATCATTGTCTAATATTATTATTGTCTGTTAGTAAAAAAATAATTTAATTAGAAAATGTATATTATAGTTGTTAAAGAACCGTAATAGCTTATGTTTAAATAACTTCAACCTCATTGCTTGGATCGCAGTCAACTGATAATTGAAAAAAAGTTAACTTATCTCCTGTATTCATAACGAAATTGTGTTTAGTAGTCTACGGTAATATTAGTTTTGTTGAAAAGAATGTCTAGTGAGTATACTCATAAAAGTTTGTGCGTGTATGCGGAAGAGAAAGAAATGGGAGAAATTACTAAGGAGATTTTTTTAGTGGTCTACGGTAGTGTTAGTTAATTGAAAGGAATTTCTCGCGAGTTCACATAATAGTTTCAGCGTATGTGGAAGAGAAAGGTGTGGACGAAAAAACTTGAAATTACAGTGGAACAGCAATGGGCTAATTATGACTTACCATCCAAATTTCATTAATATCGGACGAGTAGTTTGGAGGATTTGTTGGTTCGCAAAAATATTGAACGAAAAACTGGCAGACACAATACAAAAAAATATTCACAGGGAGTCTTAAAGGAATTTCTGACTTAAAATTTTTGGATTCTGAGACTAAAAAAAGTCCTTTCATTAGAACTATCACAATGCTTCTGGTGCCTTCTTTAAGCTTTGAAGATGAATAAAAATCTTTCATAGAGACGTTTTGTGACTAAAATGATGTTTTTATGGAGGAATGCTAATGTATCGATAGCTCGCTGGACTGAAAACTGCATAAAAATATCGTTTCAAAAACCTTTGAGTCTAAGTTTATTCTGGACTCAGCTTGTATTTTGTACTGAAAATACCTTTAATCTGGATCGTGATTGAGTTTCGTTACAAAATGTTTTATTGAAAACATAGATAAATCTAACTGGACTTGATGTTATGAAAGCTTCGGGTCTATCTTGCAAAGCTTAAGAGAGGACTATTAATTACTGGCAGTTGTTAAAAATGTGACAGAAGAAATTATTATTTTATTATATTTAAAGATTTTTTAAGCACAGAATTACTTCAGATGTCTTATATCTACCTCAAAGCATAAAGTTGGACAAATGAATAAATTGTCTTAATTCTTGATCAAAATTACTTTCAATTTCGGAATAAATTCGACACCTATTGCAAACATTTTTCTTTCAGTTATTGCTTCCTTAAAGTTGCATTTACTGCCTTTCCTTATGTGCTCTTGAATTTATTTGGTTAAAATGTTGCTTTTGTTTTAGTAACTTTAAATGTGTAAACGTTTCTAACAATGCTTTAACAAATATAATAATGTATACCTACTCTGGTACAATGACCTCTTTGAAAATGGGTATGTACACCTGGTTTCTTGAGAGAAATCTCGCTCAGTGAAATTTGAGTCCCTAATTATCTTTATGGGTTTAATATAAAGGAATAAGCTAATCTCATTCAGTTCGATTTGTTGAACACCATTGCGTATTTAAATGACGAAGAAAATATATGTATTTCAATATTTCTAAGGATCCTTGCGAATATTTTCAATGTTGATTGTCTTACAGAGAAATATAATAATAAGACTAACATTAGCTGAGCTTACACGTACATTGCCATGCTAACGCAAGCTATTATTATGCGTAGTATACGTGTATATACCTTTATATACAGAGAAAGAGAAAGAAAGAGATTGTCATGGTGCAATAATCGATTTTGATGGATTTACACGTTTTGAGGTCATCTGACACTAAAATAGGTAGTGTTTTTAAAATAATAAAAAATAAAAATATTTTCTGTCGTTTGAGCAGACTCGTAGAGCCTAAACTAATGCTATATCGATTAAATTTGGAATACATGTTCAGAAAAATGTACTTTATTTCTAATTGTAGAAAGGTGCTAAAGTTTATTAGCTTCACCTAATGCTAGTTAATACACCCATTTAATGATTCGCCTATTTAAATTACAAATATAGAAGGGAAATAAATCTGTCTCTTATACTGATTATGTCAAAAAAAATTAGTGTTTACTATAATATTCTGCAAGAAAAGTTTTTTGAACAATTTGAACTAATATTTTTTCCCCTCTAACTTGGCTCTTCTTTTACACCTCTTCTGGTTATGATTTTAATTGGGTAGCGTAATAAGTACCTAATATGAAATAATAATATAATTTATAAATAAAAAAAAATATATAGGCATTTGTCTTTTGTAATTTTGCGTCCGAGCTTACTGATAAGAGATACTGAGATAACCAAAGAATTGTGATCATTATGAAGGAGGATTTTTTTTTGTCTCCAAATTCAAAACTTCCATCTCAAAAATCTGTATAAAACTTGCAGGAAAAAGTTTCGGTCTTGTCTCTGTCTTTCATTCAACATTTTTGTAAAACCGAGATATCTTAAAAACTACTCGCCCGATTTTTAATGAAACTTGAATGGTACGTAATATTTAGCCCATTGTTGGGAAAATATAATTTCAACTTTTTGCGCCTATTGGATTTTTTCTATGTGTGCACACACATACATTTGATTACACATTACACCTATATCTTTAAAAGTATTCGTTTGATTTTAAAGAAATTGAATGGTTTGTTGCAAGTATATAGTGAACAGATAGTTCTCTATTAATTTGATTAGGAGTACCTACTTTAATAATTTTGCAGTTTAACCAAAATACGATATTAATTCAGTTATTAAATGAGAAAAATGTATATTTCTATGTGTGTATTTGTTCTTATATGTAAATATGTTCTTGGTGATATATAGAAGCTAGAAAAATGAAATACCTTAGTAATTGCGAAGAGTATGATGAGATGAGTATGATGTGTCGGAAATATCAGAATGTTTTCTTAAATAAGTAAACTTTCTATTTGCTCCACAAACTGAACATATCATGTTTTACCATCTGACATCATTAATATATATAACTACCTAATATATAATACTCATATATCTGAAATATATAATAACTATATATGGTATATGGTATAACTAAATTATAATTTGCATAATGTGAGTTAGATAAAGATAGCTTCTAAAAATATTTTTCTAAAGATAAATTGTGAAAGAAAAATTGTGCCAAGAAATTTAAATCTAAGTCCCAAATATTACACTGTACTTAAGTACCTACAATTTTTCTTAGATGACCTTGGAATTACCATTATATGAGTCCAATTTTTTACAATAAAGTTAACTGTATTTTCCAAAAAAGTGTTTACACTGCTCATCTATAAAAATATGATACAGGCAAATGTTTTGATCAGTCAATGATCTAATTTAATTTGTAACAAATTATTAATGAACTATACATATATATGAACTTATATATGAACTTAATTTTGATGCCTCCTTCACAAAAATGTTGATTGAGGGTAAAGATTGTTTTGGATCTTACTTATTTTCTTTGCGGATAGTAGTTCTTAGTATTTTAAGTTGGGGGATAGTATTGTCGTAAAGAAACTGAGTAAATAAAATTCTTAATATAGTCGTAATCGAATTTTAAGTTTATTCGGAGTAATTCAATCTTTTAATGTGTTTTGTTTGCTGCTTTATAAATTTAAGACAACAAAAAAATAATTTTACTTTTATAATTTACTTCTTTATTAATTTACCTTCTAGTAAACCCAATTGAAAATCCGTTTATAAATAATTTTCAGATTTACTTTTAATTTCTAATTACCGCTTCACTCTTCCTTTGTCTCAACTATTCGACACACATTATCAAAAAGGGAAAAGTGTTATCAAAAAGAAAAAAAGAGAAACACAAGAAACCAACATCAGGGATAAGGGGTGATGGACAAAAAATAAAACACGGGGTGGGGGGACCAAAGTAAAAGGCTAAGAGAGGGGTGATGAGGAGGGTGAAGGGACAGAGCAATCAAGCCTGAATATACGGTTAGGAAAGGGAGGTAGGCGTGGTCGGGAGGTATGTTCGGCTATGTTCGGCCCTGAGCTCGGCTAGCATCGGATTTTCTAAGGGGGGTCCGAGGTGGACTGGAGGTGATGTTGCTTCAAGTCAGTAGTGCCATGGTTAGCGGCGGCCCTGCTATGTATACTGCACCTTGCTTTGACAGCTATTCGTACCGCCTTTGGAGCCTCGCTAACATCTGGTCTTGCCAGCGTAAGTCTTTTCATTTACATCTATTTAAATCATATTATTAATAAGTAAATCTTTAAGTTATTGCAGTTCTCTAAAGAACAATGCTACCAATAAAAATTCCTTAATCCTCACGTAGAATGCCACATAGTATGTATGTATTTACAGCTAACTATATAATTAAGTTATCCAAGTTTAATGTTAACACAATGAAATCTTTACTCCATTGATAATTAATTTGTCATAAGTTTGTTTATGCAAATCAGTCGTGAATCATTTGAGACAAATCACCGTTTCCTATTCTCACCTGTACTCAACCAAAGTTCCAATGTATACCTTCAAATTTGATGACAGTCTAATTTTCAGTATCTCTTCGGTATTAATTTCATAATAATCCTTAATTAATTTAAGGTGGTAATGGTGCTGTTTCATGAATTAAGAAGCATGTTTTATCTATTTATAAATGTTAAACTATCTTAGTCCACTCATTCAACGGTAGCTATTAAATACATCATCTATATATAATAGTTACATGATTCTTTTTCTTAAAAACGCTACAGTTGTTTCCTATATTCCATATTTAATCCATTCCTGACTATAAATAGTGTTTCTGGTTCGTAATTATTGTTTTGTTGTTACATCTCAGCCTAACTTCAAATGGTTATGCTTTCATAAGTTCATGATTATTATCATAAGTTAAAATGGTTGTGCCATTCGTTTTCTATTAATACTCTTCACCTTTATTTTTAATATATATTATAATTTATGTAACATTTATTGTATCAGTTAATGTATATTGTCTCACTATAAATAAATACAATAAATAAGTTTCTCTACCAATTTACAGCCTTTACTAATCATTTCATTGATTTACTTTATAACTATGAAGATTTAAGTTTATTGTCTATCTTAAATAATGAATGGAAACATTGTATTCTTCCATTACTCCATGTGTCTATAGGTCTTGGATTATTGCTTCATGTTTCCAAACAATTATCTCATAAACGTGTTTAGGAAATCGTAGAGCAAAGAAAACAATTTTATGGCGTTTCCTAGAAAGACATTTAATTGCTGAAGTATTGGATTTTCTTTATCTTTAATTTCTCTTGTTTGAATAAATTTCGTAATTACACTTCTGAATACATTTCGTATTTACCTTTTCTGAATATGTATGTCTTATTTATACTTTTATAATCATTTCAGAAAAGATATTTAAATGTAGGTAGTACAGCCTATATCCCATAATTTAAATCAAGGGGAGATATTCAATGGAAAAAAATCCATTTAATAAAAGCCATGCTTGTAACTTTGCTAAGTTACATTCGACTTCAAGAGCTTATCCCTTTTCTAGTCATGTTATTTGATATTACAACTGTTTCCAGTTGTTAATTTAATAAAAAAAAAAACAAGTTGCAATAGAAAAAAAAACACTGACTAATAAAACAATGATAACATTCTTACATACTTCAATAGGCAACAACTTTGTAGAGTAGCATAAAAAGTGGAAAAAAAAACAAATAACTATTGTAATGCTTTTCCTCATTACTAATAATAATGATTTTCTCTTTAAAACAAACATCAAAATGATAAGGAAGCTAGTAATTTAGAGATTTGATTTGTTCCTTATCACCTATTGTTCGGTGAATCACTGTCCACCTTGTAGGTTTTGGACATCATTCCATCGCTTCACCTGTTCTTTGATGTCCCACTTGAGCCTTTAGTCGAAAAGGTTATCATTAATACGTACGTTATGACTGTTATCTTTAGACTACACCTGTTTCCTTTACAACGTGCCGTCAAGTATCTTCATTAGCTCATCAGAAAGAAAGAAAGCGGTTTTTTATAATCTTCTTATAAGAAACTACTGTTTACGTAATATGTACACCTACATTTATTTTTGCCCGGAATTTTCATCTTTTCTTTTTATAATGTTTCTCTTTTCAAATAATATAGTTATTAAATTTATTATCTAGTAAATTATATTAAATATTTCACATTATAAGGAGAATGCTTTTCTATCCTCCTTAAGATATTAGTACTAATATTTAAGCCCTCACTTGCTTCTTATTGTCTAATATGTTCTTCAGTGTGAAGAACATATTAGAATTCATACACTTACTCTTATTCCACCACATCAAAATGTTCTTCTGGCCTCTTTTTATTTACAAATCTATTGACCGTACCTTAAAGTACATATTAATTTATCAAACATCATTATATTGAATTACTCTTTAGCCTGAAGAAAATGTGAGATTTAAATAATCTTCTCACTCATTCGAGCTGCCTCTGTAAATCCTTTCATATCTTTTAAACCTAGTTCACTTCTCCCATTATTATACAAATGAACATTTGAGATTTACAAAATCTTATTCCCTTTCCAAAGTCATACGATCTGTGTAGAATATTTTATTCTTACAACCTTAATGTATTCTAAGATTATTGTTCTTTCTATTAAGAATGATTAGATCTTGAAAGCGTAACACTTTTATCTCATTCGTCTCTGCACTTTAGAAAAGGTTTGGTACAAAACAGTTTTTTCGATAATTGAATAATTCTTCCCACCGCTCATTATTAGTTTTAATTTTAGTTATGCTTAGTTGTTTTAGTTTTCTTGAAACTGTGTTTCTACTATTATGCGTCTATCTATAATTTTATTATCAGCTATATATACGATGACGTGAATAACCAGGAAAATGTGCAGGTTATACATTATCTGGTTTCGTATTATTTTTGTATGTATGATTCGCAATTAGCTTTGTATACAAATCAACCTTGAACAACTGTACAAGCCTGTAAAGGCTATTTTATTAATTATAGTTTCATTTGTTAGATTGAAGTTGTGGATAACAACAACTTGATGGACTAATTTTGAATAGAAAGAAGTAAAAATAGTAAAAGTCGAGTTCTTTTACCATTCTAAATTTGTAAATGGCAAATAAATAATACTTTTTGGATTCCTAAATAAATCAAAACCAAAATAATAAATGGCCGTGTTGAAGTGGTAAGAAGAGCATTTAGCTATCTGTTTAATACGAAAAGAGGATTTAATGGTGGAGAATATCGTCCTAATCAACAAAGAATAAAAACTAAGCCTGAACAATCAGTGTTTATGAAATTAAATAATTTCATAACAGTTTCAAATATGTTGTCATAAAATCCTCCCAACTAAGAATTTATGGAATTACTCCTTTTATTCAATCTGTTTACGTTATCTTCATTTAGTCGTAGAAGACATCTTTACATAAACTAATGAGATATGATCTCGAAAGTCCTATTAATTTCGGGAATTATTATAGATTAGGAATCAGTGATAAGGTTCTCAAGAATGTTGAAGGATTGCAATTTGATAAAATCCTTCTTTATATAGTTCGTCATTGCTTGATACTTTGTTTTCTAATTCTTAGTTTAGTAATGACTCATTGACTTGTTGCTTTTGTCCTAAAAATATTATGATTAATTAATGTAGCATAATAAAATAGTATTTTTGATATACCTACTCAAACAAAGTGCACAATACATAATTTAAAAATTATTATTAAATTATTAATAACTTTTTGTCAATAACTTATATCAGTCGAATAAGTTATTTAGTTCATACTCCGTTCAATATAGTTAGTTGTATGTAACTATAAAAGTATTTAAAACTAGTTTATCGTTATGTGTCTAGAGTAATAAAATGTTAGTTTCACTAAGGTCAAATGTTACTAGCTGTTTTATCAGCCCGGTTCATTATAATGGTTTTATTTGCATCTCGCCGTGAAAGAACTCTGTTCTTTACCATTAGGGAATATATCTTGTGATTTTTTTTATTTTTACATTTTATCTGGCATTCTTTCGTGATTAGTCGCAATGTTTAGGTATGTGTTTAGTAGTGAAGGGTGTTACATACACCTGAGTCTCTGATATTTCAGCCCCTATAGTTTATTCCCCAGTGGCCTCCTGGCCTGTATTCCGCCCTCCTATCTCATCCCCTCTCCCCTTCTCTCTTGATGTAATCAATAAAACACTCCCCATCCCCCTATCCTTCTCGCTGAATCTACTGTATTTCTATACTGGACTCTTCTTCTCCTCTTCCCCTCCTTTTTCTTCAGCCATAGTCGCGTCCCACATTCAACAAGCTTCTTGTTCATGATTAAGAAAGCTAATCAAGAAAAAAAAAAACAAATAACAGAGCTGCTAACTAGAAATTAAAACGTATTTTGATTGAATTTATTTGTTTTCATGTTCTCACCGTCATTATGTGTCTTAATTATACCATATTTTTATTTAATAACTTTGGTTATACCATTTTTTTAAAATATTTTAAAAAAAAATTATTTTATTTTTTGTTTGTATATTTTATAAATTAATTAAAACACATTTTCTTCCTCCTTTACATTGTTGCTTCACATATTTAGCTCACTGAGAAACTACCCCTACTGATTTGTACGAGAAGCCGTAGAAATTAAAATGCAGTAAACTATAATAGATAATCACCCTATCTAGATCTTGGAGACCGCCCAATATTCTTTAACCAGAATTTAAGAAATGTATCAGTCAGTCAGCTCTGGTATGTAGTAATGGTCACCCCGGAAATATCCCATACTCTCTTCGACTAAAAAGTAGGATATATACATATGCAGTTGATTTCTTTAATATTCAATTCTGTTTTAGTGGATGCAAAATGTCTTTCTCTACACCCCTACAGCTTCTTCCAGTATATTGGAAGCATAAAGTCTTACTCCATATCCCTATAGTTTCTCCCAGTAGTGGAAGCAAAACCACATCCCTCTTCAACGCGGCCTTTACCTAAGAACTTAGAATATTATATTCTTAATACTCTTAAATGTTTATAAAAATTTCTTATATTGTTAATACCACAAATTAATAAGTAAGGAGTATACCGTTATACCCTATGTGCTTATTAATCAAACAAAGATTCATAATAAAATAAGGTAAAAAAAAAAAAAAAAAATCATTAAAAAGGAACGTGTCAATTTTACATGTAACACTATTTAACTGTAAAATCACCTCTGAATCAGTGTATTCTCAGTAATACCTTGATCTTATCTTATTTTTGTTATTTTTTCTTATCTATTCGAATTTTAATACTCTAGATTTCAAACCCAAAGATGTCAAAGGTCGAAGATTAATAAATCATTGAATACTACTCTTACTAATAACCTACAAAATAATAAATTAACAATGAACAAATATAATGGCGTTTTTATTTGAGAACATCTTTAATATTTATTTAATGTGTTATATGTTTAAATATTTATATAAATGTAAACTTAGTATTATAATATATTATGTGAATATCATAAAATCGAATCGTAATTACTCGTACTTCGACCGAATCGTAATTTACCTTCTACCCGAAGGTAATGAATGGGTTTTGCGCAGTTAAACGTTCTCGATTCTCCACTGGTATGTGGTCACTAAAGACTTAGTATCACGAAATCAATCCTTATTTTCGAGAATTATTTTTCTTAATTCCTCAAATTTTGTAAAATAGTATGAAGTAAGTTAAAAGCAATAACATTTTCTCTTTATTAAAGATCCCAGGTAGATGAAGGTGTTTTGAAGACACCTGTGTTCGCCTGGTTTAGTAGGCTTCTTGCGCCGTGTTTGTTTAAAGTTTCTTTGGCTCAAACTAAAAGTAGTTTTAATATGAAAGTTTTCTCCAATATGACAGTTAAATTTAAAACTCTTATTGCGTTTTTAATCCTTTTTTAAATAAATATAACTTAACCAGAACCAGTTTTGTTAGATTCGTCATGAAGTAAGTTAGTATTATTAAGTGACGATAAGAAAATTAAAAAAAAGGTTAACTTCTTTTTTTCGTTAGATGCTCGTATTTTACAATTTTATGAAGTCTAAAAATTGTATGTAATATTCAAAAATTAGACAACTCAAAACCCAATGTCAAAATGTAAAAGGATTGAATAATCGAAGAGTAATCCGAGTAAAAACGAAGAGTAATCCGATCACTTGTAATTAGCCAATTGTTTAAAATTTTAAATTTAGTATACAACTTGTATTATACGTTTAACTTAATTGGTTTAGTATTAAAGCTCTGAAAGAGGCTAAGTTTCTTATTTTATGTGTAATATAAATAAATTATCACGCCTTCCCTTTATTCTTCATTCTTAAGGTCGTAAGTTAAAATTCAACAAAATATCCGTTACTAACAAAAATACAATATACCTATTACAAGTATAAACAAAATACATTATATATGTTTAAGATTAAACCTTTACAATGATGAGATTATGGATAATTAAACATTTTCTTCTACTTGTTATGATTTTAAGTGTTGTAATTATTAAAAATATAATGAATAGATTTCGATTCTAATATGTTATTTTATTCGTTTTTACGTTTAATGCCCGTACTATTCGTGGTCATTTTTTTTTTTTTTTTTTTTTTTTTTTTTTTTTTTTTTTTTTTTTTTTTTTTTTTTTTTTTNTTTTTTTTTTTTTTTTTTTTTTTTTTTTTTTTTGTCTCTCTCTAATGGAAAGATATAAATGTGAATGTTGAATACACTGCTTCTAGTCTTGTGAAATCTATGATTGTTTGTCTTGGTCTACCTAATTGAAGTATGGTCTACCCGTTGATATGAAATGAGTCTTCCACGTGTTTATATTGACACTGTACAGTCGTACACCCGACATCTGCTACAGATTGAAATCATCATGGAATCCCTGGTGGTTCAATTGACCTCGTCCCTCGTCCACCGCTCATTGGGGTCAACTAATGTTTATATGGGGAACTTATTTAGTTAACTTATGTACAGTACGCATTCCTTTCCTATACAGGCTATGTTTAAAACGCTTCTATATTAAAAGCTTTCTTTTGTTTATATTTAACTTGTTTTAGATGTTAAGTAACTGTTTCCCTACACATTTCTCTTATTTAAAAAGTTCACAGCCTATGTAATTATATAAAATATTTTATATAGGTATATTGATTTATTTTACTGTTTTCTTTTCTAAGATTCTATCGTGTCTTCTACCACAGAAGTTCATTTAGGGTAGAGATATTATGTGTATTATGAAATTTTTTATTACCACTTTCAAAGGTGAGTTTTCTCACCTATAGTTGTTTTATTTGCAATCTACTTCTTAAATCATTTTCTGCTTAAAATCTTAAAAAATTGAGGTAAAATAATATTTTAAAAAATTACCTACAAAAGTTAATTTAAACAAATGAACGATTAAATGTAATATTGCTAAATAACTAATTCAATACCTAGGTAGTATATTTTGTCTGTTTTAAATGTTATGTTAATATACCTATTGTAGCTTATTGAGATAATATGAGATGAATTATTTAGAATAAATAATTGGTTGATTTGAAAAGATTTCATTAGAGAAACATTATGTACCTACTTAATAAAATTAGTTAAAAGAATAGAAACTAAGGGGTTATAGGCACTTCAGTATTAGAATTGTAAACCAAATGGAAAAACGAGTAATATTGTGAGAGAAATACATAAATGGATCAATAAACAGGCAGGCCAAGTTTGTATTCGGTGGGATAGAGGTGAATACATTTACCTGAGACAAGCCTTAGCGCAGGATTACTAGGGCGGAGCATACACCTGGCCAATAGGGGAGGGCTTTCACCTGAACAGGTGAGAGGCAACGCCCCGATAGGGCGGTCCTACTCACCTGGCTGAGGGGCGTGGTTTATTTACCTGGACTGATAGGCGTGGCCCTTCACCTGGTCTTCAGGGCGTGGTCACAAAATGGCGGACTAAACCGACTCCGGGGCAGACCTGTGCTGAAAAATCCGGCCCCGTGTTAAAGTAAGGAAGTGTAGAGGCACCTAGCGGCCCCTCACCGAGTCTTGTATTACCATAACAATAGAGCCTTATTGAACCGGCCATATGGCCTGTTCTCTTTTATCTTAGCCAACATATTACCCTTTTTCCTTGATTTATATAGCCCGGCCTAACTACCTTTATACATTTTATTCCCCTCTCCCTTAGGGAAAGAATATTTTTTCGATAACATTCTTTGTATGGGTGGTAATATAATGCTACTGGAGCATTTCCCGGCTCCTTCTGTTCCCTTAGATTCAACATGTACTCACTTTCATCTTTTATCCTCTAGTGATTCACTTTAAAAACATTTTACAACGTCGTTTCCAATATTAAATATATATACCACAGATAAATACAGTAGGAACTATTTTATCGTTTATATTATTTAATTAGTATTAATATTTATCCTCGTGATACGGTACCGTAGAAGACAATTATAATATTCGATATTAATCCCAACAACATGCTATTATTCATATTCTTATTTCATTATTTTTTAAATAAATAAATAATTTATAATGTTCAATCTATTATATATTACACTATCTATAACTCTACTTAACAAATTTTTAGTTTTATTTACTTATAAAAGAAATAACCGATGAATGTAGCGTGATAATTTTGTTCTTGATTGCAGATCTATATATATTAATGAGTTAATTTTGTTTGTTTCAGTGCCTTTAAGGGGCTCTAAGGAGGAAGATCGGTTGACCTGTGTCCACTGCGCTGCCTCCTTCCCCACCAGGGACCAGCTAGACAAGCACGAACTACTTCACTCGCCTAATGCACAAGTCGTAAGTTCATACATTTTATTAAAATTAATAAAGCATACTTCGTCACTTTATTGAAGACAAGCAAATTAATTTTCATTCCTGGAAAATAATCTATCTAAATAACATAAATTTATTCTAATTATTATTTAGGATATATTTTATTATAGTCATAAATGAGTAAATAAACCTTCTTCCGAAGAGCTAAAATACTAAATATTAAATACCTATATTGTAAGGTAGGCTAATCAGATAATTTAACACACCTGTACAATGTGGGTTTAGAATGATCATTTCGCCGTGAACCAAGTTTGTTATTTTCGTTTTCACTTCCTTCTATCACAAAATATATGTTTAAGAATTATACGAGTGTGTGATTTACTACTTATAATTATTGTTGACGAGGTCAAAATTATAACTATGATTCTTGCAGTGTTAAAGTAAATAACTAATTATTCGGCAAGGTCTAAAGTAGAATTATTTATGGATTTTGAAGTAATAGCTTATTATTACTTACGGTAAATTTGTAATTTTATTCAATTTGAATTACACATATATGTTTATAGTTACTTAGGCTAGGTTCAGCGTTAACTAAGATCCCTGTATTGTGTAAGAAATTGCGTTTTAATGTACTTAAATAAGCCTGACGCGTGATTATCGTGTAGTACTTCATATTGTATTATAGGATTCATATTGTGTCGGTCGTGATCTCCTTTGAATATTTAACAATTACTATAGGTATCTACTTAAACAAGGTACAATAATAAATAGCTTAATTTCTGGTCAAATCCGGCGATTTCTTTAAACGAATTAACCAAGATCATATATTTATTGTGATTCAACCCGCAGAAGCTTACGCACCATGTTAAAGTCCAATAAGACATACTCGTAGGTCTACTATAAGATCCACACATTTTACTATTAATAATTTATACATCAATATATCCAAGCATATAGTTTAAAGCAAGACTAAGGTAATAGTCCAGGGGATAGCATGCAAAAAAAGTGCGCGACTTTCATTAAGCTAGAATATTTTGTATAACTTAATATTTTAGTGCCCTAATTCGTGGGTCGGCTTAATTCGTCTACGGGACATAGCTTAGCAGCAGGTATTTAAAAAAATAAAAAATAAAATACAAACCCATAGAGCAGTCATGTCCCGCCCATTTAAATATTAGTTATAGTAGACCAAAAAATCAAGTTGATGTTAGTTTGTCATTTGATAGGTTTGTTATTCAAATATTACTTAAAACAAAGAGGTCGTTTATCAAGTGACAAACTTAGATCAACTTTATTTTCGGTCTACTAACTAATTTTTAATTTTATGATGATGAAAATCACATTGTCCAGCTTAATTGGCGGGAGATGGCCGCTCTCCACCGGATTGTATTTTTCAAATGCCTATTGCCAAGCAATGTCCCGCAGACGAACTAGGCCGACCACATATTCTTTAAAGGCGCACTTAAAGATTAACTTATACAAAAATTCTAGCTTGATGTTATTCAGAAAATTGTTCGCACACCTTCTTGTGGACTATAATAAATTAGCTTAATAGACATCTTTTGCTAAACATTAACAATTAAATCTTTCTTCGTTAGTCATTTTTTTACAAACAAAAAAGTAGATTGCGAATGTGGAAGGTATTAGAGCTTTCAAAATATGAAAATACGTAAATATGTAAATAATAGCAAATAATGTAAAAAAAAAAAAATAAATAAATAATAAATAATAATAATAATAAAAATAATAAAAAATAAATAATAATATAAGATAATGTAGATATGTAAATAATAGAAAATAGAAGTTTTATTTAATTCAAATGTATTTATTTTGATCTTTCAAAACTACGCACTACGCGCCCTTTCTTCTGATATGTATATATAGGAAATCATAGAAAATCATTTCAATTTTTTTTTTTTTTTTTTTTTTAGGTTTTCATTGTCAAAGCGCTTGTATTAAATAATTTCAATTGTTCTGTTTATATCATTATGTTTTAGATAACTAGGCCATAGAAGAGGTTTTTAGTTGATTAATACTCACAATTCTCAAAACTTTTTATTAATGGTAGGAACATCTATTTTGGGTTGTATAAGTATATATTTTGTTAAAGGAATGAACGTTGTTTAACACCTAATCAGTTCTGGTTCAGTTGAAAGTCTTCCCTTTACCCCTGAATTTCTTTCTACTATTATTATTGATTCAATTCTAACTTTGGGATCAATCTCAGTCTAATTAATTGTATGTAAACATTTATCCACTTTTTACTTCAATCTTTTGTACTTTACGTTTAATAAATAAATTACAGAAAAATGTATTCGCTTATTTGATTAAATGTAATAATCTACCGGAACATGGAAACAATTCTAACGTCATATTACGTTCTAAGTAGCATATTTAAATAATATATGGCTACATTACTGTATGAATGTTTTTAGAAACAGTTTGATTTTTTTTTCTTCACAATGAGACAGATTGTACAATGTACATGGTCGTCACACAAAGTAATTTGTTTTATAATTTATTCATTTATCATTTCGTCTAATTTAAAGCTGTCAAAAAAGTAGAGACTTGAAAATGTTTTTTTTTTTGGTTTTTTAATTATCATACAGTACGCATTATAAATGCTTAATTGTTTAATGTAAATAAAAATCCATTCTATTATTTTTTATTTATTTGCAAAATTGTATAAGGTTTTCATAATAACTATTATTTGTGGATTTATCGCCTATGAATGTGAATTGAACAAAGTATTATGTGATTTAAATAAGAATGATTCTCAGTTGATTTATACGCGGGGTATTTCGTATTCAACATATACAGGTTGTTTATAGCTCCTAGTCCGCATATGGTTCAAGTGATGTTATTTTTCTTGCTATTATTTACCCTTGGTGAATTCAAGGTATGAGTTGTGAATAAGGATATAGGTTTACATCTCTTAAAGTGATTGGTAGAGTTGGAAGTGACCGTAGCCTTCCTCCGAGGTAGAAGAGAGGGGGCTTCTAACGTCTTTATTGCCTCAACGGCGCCAGTCCTCCCCCCCCCCCCCCCCTTGGTCCTTCTGCCCACCTTCTTAGGACATTTCTCTATAAAACTTTCCCACTCTAACACATTTCAGTTTCTCAGTCTCTATTTCTTCTTCTTTTCCTGTAACCATTTGTGCTCAAAGGGAGAATTTCTCGGTATGTTGTTTCACCTCTTTCTTTCTAGTACGAGAAGCCTTGTCTAGCGAGGATATCTCACTCGTCTTTACCTTTCCTGTCATTCCGTCACATATTTTCCCCTATCTGTCTTCTCTTGTACACAAGTATTTCCTTGTATGCTTTCCCAAAGCATCTTATTCTTTCATTGCCTTCTTTCCACCAATCTACTATCCCTTCTTTTAAGGGTAATTTTATACTTATTTATCTTTCTCTTTTCTTTCTATCCTTTAAGTTTCTATACAATCGTTTATTTCTCATCCCTTTTCCAACTCATACAGAGAGCATCCAAGCGTTTTTATTTTTAAAAGCTCGATTTCTTTCATTCTTCTCCTTCTTGTTTTCTTATATAGCTATCAAGTTGCAAAATCTTGGCTAATCAAAGTTTTCTAATATCTTTTGATTGTTATTACTTATTCCGTCCCTCAATAACATTAACCAGCATGTTTTCAGTCCTTTTCTGTTTCCCCCTTTCACTTTATTTGACAAGCAAAGTTTCCAGGTGATTTTGTCCAGGCTCCTCTATTGTTTTCAAATGCATTAAGGCAGTACCTCCCTGACTATTTTTACCCTTCACAGCTAATTTAATATAAGTTCATATTTTACAAAAAGTTTTGCTTATTGATAATAGACCAATCCAATAATTAATAGATTCTTGTTTCGATTCTATTTTAAATAATTATTATAAAAAAAAATAAATAAAATAAAATAAAAGATTACTCACTTTCAGTTAAGTAATAGCAACAATTTAGACACAATACCATTATGCTCGACGCATGGTTTAATTACATAGTTATACAATCATTAGTATTGTGTAAACTTAATTTTAAGTGGGGTTGGTTAATGTGTTTCATACTGTTTTTCTTAACCGTTTTGGTATGTCTTGGTCTTGGTCATATCCTATATCATCGAAATAGCGTCGGAATCCCTATATCCTGTTAGTCAAGGGTAAAGACTGTTTAAAGCATTATATTTACTCTTGTATTTTTTGTCTTCTTTTCTATCTCAGGAGATTTATTTATTTAAGAAGGAAGCTTATATGTAGTGTACTGTCTGTTGGTGTGTAAGGTAGCCTTGTATTTGAGACGCCCTAGCCCCTCGGTCCATATAGTTGATATACCCTGTGGTCGAGTATAATACCATGTCTTTCATAAGGTTCCAGTCCCATACCTCTGTGGTCCCACAGTGCAGACCTCTCTTTACCGTGGATCATCCAACAGATTCTAATCTAACCCGCTATTTCCTTTCCTTCACTTTGAATCACCGAGATACTCATCCGACAGTCAGCCTTCTTAACCTTTAAGGGTAATTCCACTTTACATTATCTTTTTAAAAGAATTACCTCTTTGTTCTTCCCCCTAAGTAAAAGTTCTTGAAAATGAATTGGTATTTCCTCACAGATTTTTTTAGGAATTGAATGAATCGTCCATTCTAACTCGATTTTCTTTTAATATGACGATCTGCAAAGAGGTAATTAAGATTTGCTATAAATATTGCTATTACGCAGTATGCGGAATTAATACCGTTATTATTGATTCTCAAGTCTTTCCCAGGTCTATAGGGTAATAGGGTATAAATAAATCTTTTTTCTACTCCATGTTTGGCTATATTTCACCTCATTTGAGGCATCTTGAGGCCTTTATTTATTCCTTCTACTATATTACAGTACACATTTTTCTTTAATTGTCCTACTACCGGTAATTCTACCTGTGCGTCGTGCGTCTACACATTGTCAGTTTTAGTGATTCACTGTTCTCTTTTACTATTACTTTTAATTAAAAAAAAAAAAAAAATCTCATGCAGAAAATACGTCTTGAGTGCATTTATGATAAGACTCATTATTATTTTTGTTTTTTTTATAAAAATTTAAATACATTTATTAAGTAAATGTTTATTCTAGAGAAAACTTGCCTTCAAACTTCTGATTTGTTCAATAAAATTTAAACGTTTCTATGTTTAAAAGGATCAAATGTCATTGGAACAAATATATAGTATTGTTTTTTTTTTTAATTGTGGACAAACTAAATAATAAATAAAATTGGAGGGATTTTAAACATTTAGTGATATCGGCCTTCTATGTATCAATCCTTTCACTCATACTTTTTATCATTTAAGTTAATATTAGGTACATACATAGTTATTTCTCGTGATGATACAATATCTTATTCTTTCCATTCTTTAATGTTCTTGAAGAATTATTGTTTTACCAAGGGAAAGACTAGCATTTTTTATTACTAAATAAAAATACGAGTATAAATTACAATTTTTTTAAAAAATGTCAGTCCTTCTTTTAAATTTTGAAAAAAATTAGTTAAGGTTTCTTCGAGTTAATGACCAGTCAAAAGAGAAGAAAGACCTCAACTGTAAATAGTAAACTTGGTTTGGTTTTTTATTTTGAAAGTTACGAGCGGTATGCCGAGGATAGAGGGATTGTGACACCTTGGTGATGTGTAGTTGGGTATAACTACGTTAGAAAAACTCTTGCGCAACTCCTTAACATCTTTCATCTTTATCTGTTGGATAGATTTTGACTTGGCTATCTCGTTCTTTCAGTGGATTAAGGTATAATCTATCCTTGTTGAATGGTGAGAGGTGTAGCCTGTTTTCAAAGCTCCATCCTGCTCTCTAATTCCATGTCTAGGTTACAAGTGGCCTGGATGGTTGTTTTTCATGAGGTTCCCACCGATGTCGAGGGGGTTGTCGGTGCCACATGGCTCACCTTAGTCATGACCCCCCTCTCTCTTTCTGGTATTCTTCGAGGACCGTCGTTGTAAAAAAAAATCCCATCTCTCTTCTACGAAATGCGGCACTGTTTACCTTACTTTTTACCTACGCGTTTTGAAAATAAAGAAAAAACATTAGCTGATTAAGATAAAACCTTTTTACTTAACATAAATCTTCATCATAAAGAATTAAAATATAAATTTAAAAAAAAAATAAATAAATCTATTTAGAACTGAAAAATGTAGGAAAGTAAATTTAATGTAAGCATTTAAATTTTATTCCTACTAAAGTTTATTAGAAGCTTAAAAGTCGCGTTACCTGGTCAAAAGCAGCCAACGCTTATGCGCTAATGAAGGTCAAATAAAATGTTTACAAAATTTGAACGAATATAAATTTAACAAAGGTATAATATAACTCAATCAAGTTAAAGAATCGTCTCTATAATACTCTTTATACTGCTGAAAACATTTGAAGCTAAATTTAGTCATTATCTATATTATAAATAGACAATGATAGATACAATGATTTGCTACCTATCATTTATAAAACTAGATATTTTGATATTTATAGATGTGTAAAAAGTTTAAAACAGTAATATTTACTATAATAGATTGGTCCTACTTCAAATATTTCCCAGGCCCACCTGGTATTAGTATGGTTTGGTTTTATGTATAAATTTTAAATAATACCGCCTTTATTAATTAATCTGTGCAACTGATCAATATTTAACTGTTTTATTGTTCTCGATATTTTACATCTGTTACTGGAAAACTGATTTGACTAAAAAATAATCCATTGATTGTTTGGACTGTGAATTGATTATTTATGGTGACTTATCCCATTGTAATATTTTCAATTTCTATACCTTGAAAAGAATCATCATTAATGAATCGGTCGCTTGTTAAAGAAACGTCAATGAAAAGCTAGTTTATTAAAAGACAAGACATTTTTTTCTCCTTTTTTTTTGTTGTTGTTCGATAGGTGTCCCCTTGATTTATCCGTGATAAGAACGTACTTGGTCTGAAAAAAAAAGATAACATTTATCAGTTTGCCTAACCTGGTAGACATCAACCTGTAACTAATCATCTTTCTTATCATTTTTTTTTCTTTATACCAACGACACCTTTAAATAAAGGTATTGTTCTTCCATGGGAAAGAGAAAGATACAACGTATTTTCGTAAACAACCTTTTGTTTTTAAGAAAGTGTTTTTTTTTGTTTTTTTTTTTTGTTTTTTTTTCTTTCTTTCTTTTGTTGACGATCTGAAATACAGATTATTTCCCCTTTTTTATTTCAATTCGTTTATATCTAACAAAAAACTTTTCTTTAAAGAATAGTAAGGTCATCTGTCTAAATTAAAAATTAATAACAAAATTATGTGACTTATTATGTTATTGAATTTTTTTTTTTTTTTATTGAAAATAATCTTAATTTGTATCATTGTTTTGTATGCGGATATCCATGTTAGTCCGTTTAAATTAGAGGTACTTCGGGTGGTGTCATATTTTATTCTATGATTATTTTTTTATTCATCAATAGTATTTTCTTTGGCCTCTTCGTCTAACAACGAGGGAGAAATAAGTAATAGGGACATCTGAATCTTTACACATAAAACGTATAAGATAATACTGTAGTAACTACATGAAAATTTGGAACGTTTTTCATCCCTTTAACCTGTTGTTTAATAGTATGGAGAAAAACGCCTCCAATCGTTCCAAAAAATAGATGATACCAATGGACATTAATATCCTTCAATTAAAGTTTTCTGTCCTCTACCTGGAACCTGTGTATGGTCTATATTTTTAACTTTTAAGTAATTTAATATTCTAGGAATCTAGGAGTTTGACGCTGTGGAGTGTATCACTATTGATTGATTTTTGCAATATTCTAAGGAATATATTGACGTTCTATGCAATAGATTGTTTGACAGTAACCGGCGCGTTTTAAAGTTTTCCTTTAAGCTTTACCGGAATAACGTTGTTTTAACTTGCAAAGCACTGTCTGCTCACTCGAGCCAACCTTGATGGTGAAATTTACATGTCTCCCTCCTGTTGGGCTGGCTTGCAGGGATACTAGTCTAGTATGGCAGGACTCCAACCTCACCACATTGTTTTACCCCTGTACACCTCCCCTTCTGACAAACCACTCCACACCGGCCTTTTCTCAACCATTCATTTGAATTTACACGGACCTTTGCTTTTCCCTACCTGCTACATAAATCTTGTCCTGTTTGCATTCTTATCTAGTTTAAAATAGAGGATATTAGAATAAAACAAATATACTATTTATTATATATTTGTGTTAAAAAATAATTATGTATTTTGAAAGATATAATATGACCTGATATTTGAGATATACCTAAACATAATATTTTTTATAAATTCATTGCGTAATAGAATTAAATGTCAGTTTAACTTAACTCAATAGTTTGCTTTAGTTTTTTAATAGGGGGTTTATTTTTTAGTATATCTACATACCGAATGTCAAAAGGTAGTATTTCATTTCGTAATGACAGTTTGTAGTGAAGCAACCTTTTCTCTCTCTGTCTTTGGCTCATCGTCTTAACACCATCACTAATTAATAAGGGGCTCCACTTGAAGAAGAAAAAGCGAGACGTCGGGAAAAAAACCGGTGCCTCTTTGGAAAGGTTACGCTCTCACGGGGAGGTGACATATGCACTGTCCTTTGCGCCGCCCTGTTCCCGTCTGGCGCTGAGGATAATGCACTCGACACGTGTGATATGAACAACCGGTATTTTTAAAGATATCATTTCTTTTACTCATAATTCGCTGCTTATTTGTTCGTGTATCGCAACTATTGATGTTTTTTTGCTTCCAAGCTTACCGAAGGTAACAGAAGCAATGTGGTTGTTTTAAATAAATAAAACATTTTTATAAATCCGATTACAAAGATTCCTTGACGGAAGTCCGTTTCAGGCATCAGGAAACATGTTTAGTTCCGTGTCTGTATGTCTGTCTATCGGTCTGTTACTATTTTTTTTTGCGAACTAACATATCTTAAAAACTATAGCTACTCGTCCGATTTTAATGAAATTTGGGTAATATGATTGGTAGCCCATTGTTGGTTTCATGTACTCATGTAAGTTTCAACCTTCTTCGCCCATTTGTTTCTCTTGCTCATGCACACAAACATAAATTTATTTACACCTATATCTTTCAAAAGTATGTCTCTGACCTGGATTTTCATAAAATTTCGATGACTTGTCGAACGTATCCCACAGATAGCCCCAGATAAATTTCAACCGTGTACGCTCCTTAAATTTTGCTAAATCCATGCTGTAATACAAATAAAACAACCGAAACAATTTTGAGAGATTTAAAAAACGGGGGGAGGGGGGATTAAATAAATTTGCTAATAATAGGTTGTAAAAGCATTAGCCACGGTGTAAGTTGGTTTGTTAATTATAATTAATATTTCCGCCATCTATCTCTACTAGTGAGAAATAATTAAAATTTTTATGGATTTATAATTTAGCTTGAGTAATATTTAAAAAAAAAATCACTAAACCTACTCTATATATTCTGTGTATCGGAGGTAAAGGGCACTAAGTGCCAAATTTTAAATTTTTCGGGAGAGCTATTTTAATGATTTTTTAATGATGTATGGTGGGTGCAAGGCCATACTGATAAGACTAGTAGCTCTCTCACTCTACTAAGTGGAGTGGGTATGGGCACTATCTGGACATAGTGATAACTTATTCTTAATTCTCTGGAGGTAAACAGCTACATCTCCATATAGTGCTCTTTATCTCCCCAGCATGTTGGTTCATAGTGCCTTTTCCAATTGGCTAAATCCGTGAGTTTTAGTTTTAAGATATACTGCCTTGTGCCTTGGACCTCTAAAAAAGGGGAAAAAATGAATAGGAAACTGTTAAAACCTCAATTTCGTAAAAAATGGAGGTAGTGCCCTTTACCTCCAATACACAGTATATTCTCAAAATTAAAGGTGTAATGTTGTGCTATGCAATGCAATCTGCGTTGCCGAAACAATTAATTCGTTGTTCGTGATATGGACTTGGGACTATTGTTAGGTTCGACATGGAAACGCAAGTGGATATAACGCAATAAATACGTGACTATAACAAGCTGCGGAGGTGCAATAGCCACGGGTACTCGGCCACCCTACCATAATTGGTCTAGTTAAAACAAGCCATTGCCTCCCTGTTGATTAGTCTGCGTGGCCTACGGTCACAACTCGGACCCGAGGATATGGCAGAGTGATATCATTTAGTTTATGCCACGTTTACGCGTCATACTTGCCTATCTGGTTATTCCACGGCCAATTCATTAGACTGCCTTTTCAAGAACAGATCAATTAAAATTCAAGCGACCGTTTCAAAACCTATTCCAGTCTATACTCTATCTATTATTTGAAATTTATCGAAGTGTTTTTCTTTGGTTGTTTAAATATAAATTTGATTGAAATACTTCTGTCCGTTGCCAAAGTAAAATAGGGTACATTTAATAAGTACACCCTTAATAATTTTACGACATTAATGAATTAGTTTCTATAAAATTTCCTAGTATAGGAATGAAGTGTAGTTATATATACGTATAGTTATGAAGTGGAATGAGTCAAGGCTAATTAGTAATATTCTTTACCTTGTAACGAAGCGGGGGGCCTATCCTCATACACCGGAGCAAATGGAGCCAAATGTTGTCTCCCTAGTTAGTTGGCTGTAACCTCCATCACTTGTTATATACCTTATAGGAACACATGGTAACCTCACCGACTCCCTCCTTTGTATCTTCTCTTTTTCCAATTCCACTAGCCTCTCACCGACCCGTAAATACTTAAATACTTGGCACCATTAACTAAATAGTCATTTTAAACTCTGACCTGGAAATATTCCCGTACCTCCTTTGCCAACTGTCGGCATTGTAGACAATTTTCGCATACCTTATTTGAAAGACAGATTTACAAGTTTTTTTTTGTTTGTTTTTCTTTACAAAAATTCAATGATTTTCATTGCTCCTTTTTTGTTAAGTTAGTTTCTTGGTTACAAATAAATCTAGACCTTAAATAATATATTTCTTACATTTCCTGTCGCCGAAATATGGGCACTACAAATGCCTATTTGAAAATGAAATGTACTCGTTTTCTATTCCTTTTATTTTATTGCTTTGTACACTTAAAGAGTTAAATTAGATTGAAGTTTTTAAGTTCTGTTGCCTTTGTTACTTTAATGATAGGTTCTATCTAGAGTTACGCTATGACGTTATGGTTTTTCGTTGAACGTAGATTTAACTACAAGGTCTCATAGTTAGTTGAGGTGGTTCAAGGTGTGGTCTGGTCGGAATGTTTTTTTGCCCGGTCCAAGGCCCCAGCTCCCCACCCCCTGAGTTAGAAGAACTAAAGATGAGTCTCTAGGTGAAGATGGTTTAGTCTTGCCGACAACACATGGTCGTTCGTCCCCTCCACCTGGGGCTAATATGGCGCTCTGTAAACTCTTAACAGAGAAAAAAGGATAGAACTTGTTCAAGGTGGTCCTAGTATCCCGACCATTTTGTACTTCAGGTATATAGTTTTTTACCATCTTAAGAAGATGCAGACTGTTCTTCTCGAACCTTTCTCCCATCCTGTACTTAAACCTTTTACACCATCAGCCATAAAGTTATTCGATCGAACAGCTAAATGTTTCACCTCACCGCTTTGTAAAGATTTAACTCCTCACTTAAAAATTGTAATTTTATCATCTCAAAGTTAACGCCTTTAAATAAGTGCTTACTCTGGATCTCAACAGTGTAACCATTATTCTAAATTGTAAAACACCATTTTTGACTTCATTAGCAGTTCTTTACTAAAATCTAAAGCAATTAGTTTGAATATCAGCGAAGTTTCACATGAATGCATTTGATAAAACCAATCGTAAATACTAAAACAAAGTGATTTTTTCTTTTTAAATATGATATCCTCCAAGTTTATATTTTAAACAAAACTAAATCAATTTTGTAGCATTGCTATTTCCCTCAATGATCTATTCTGTTGTACTAACTATAGTTTTGTAATGTTAAAAATTATATTGAGAAACAATCATTTTTTAATATTTCCATTTATAAAACCTATTGATGAGAAAAATAATCTCAATCCTATATTTTTTTTACAACGAATTTAGCAATCTCTGAAAACAGTATTTGCCTTAAGCTGAAACAGCTATCATATTGTTAATAATTTCAATTGTTCTCTAAAAGGTTAACTGTCACCTTTGTAATAGGATTTGCATCATTGACTTTATTCATTTACCTATTTGTGAATGGTGTTATTTTTTGTAATATGATAAAATAGTTTGATAAACATTGACTAAAGTTATACTTTGTTAAAGTTATGAAATTGTCTTTATAAGCTTTGTTTATAAGAAATTATATTTTATTTTGGATAAAAATTAGTGATTGAAAAGTTAATGTAAAACATGTTTACATCTGATATCTTGAGGCAATTGTTATATATTTCATTGATAAAAATTATTAGAAATTCACAGTTAATTCTTTATTGTACAGTTTAAATTTAGGTGCATATATTTGACATTGCATTTGTGTATTAACAGCTAAAAGTCAGACTTTTAATAGGGAACTATTTTGTTGTGAAAAAAACAATCATATTGATTGCCACAAAATGTAACCTTCTAGATTTAACTGATATCTATATTAAAGAAAATAATACGAACAAATGGCTTTTTTGAGAATTAACAAAACAATTATTAATTCATTAATACCTATATACTTTTTATTAGCTGTTTTAATTGAATGTTTGGACTTCGACTCTATTCGAAATTGATATCGTATGAATGAAATGCTTGTTTTGTGTGATGTTATAAGATATTTTAAGTGATTCATTGTTAAGAATCGTGCTAGATTTATTAGTTTCGATTAACCTTGTTTCCCCATTTCTCTTCCTATTGATTTCAAAGTCTGGGAGCCAAAACAATTTGTAATATTTCTTTATACTCAGTGTAGATTTTAAAGATAGTTTAGTAAGGTGTTTTCTTTTTTGAAGAAATCTTTTCCTGAATTTGTTGAATCGTCGAATCTTAAGATCGTCGACGCAGATACTTATCCATATATGGTACTGGCAAGTTTTCTATTTATGATATTTTCTTGTTTCATTTGCTGACGCTTTCAGGTAAATTAAAACTAGTAATTTCAACTCACGGTGCAAGCCTCTTACTCAATTTTCATATTTAATTTTACTTATTTGGAATTAAGTGTAGTTTTAAGCAGAATAATTTTGATTAAGTCGTCATTTTTTATTTCTTAAAACATTACATTTTTATCATGAAAATATACCTACCTCTATATATTTGCGTGTGTGTATTGTAATTTTAAGCACAGTAAAAAAGTTTTTCAGTTTTTATTGGAAGTACAACAAATACTAAATATTAAAGTAAGCTTTTTTATATTGGTTAAATTTACTGGCACTTCTTAAGATTGCTACTCCCCTTATAAAAAACAGAGGGGATAACAATCTAAAGAAGGTGTACGGAATGTTCTCCTTTACATTGTTAATCCCCTAATAAAAATAGAAGTGAGATATTTCTTTTTACCAAAGTAAATTGGACAAAACATCCCTTTGCCATAATAATTATTAGCCGAAGTAATTTATATTCTATAAAACATAAGGGAGTAAAAATCTAAAGAAGTACCTACATACTAAACTATATCTCTCCTTCATTTATTCAATATAGCTTTCGATGATGTAACATTTAAGTTTACCTTTCTACATATCATTGTGTTATAGTAACATATAAATACAGATTAGGTGACATTTCCACTGATTTTGTACCACAATGAATTATTTGAAACATTTTTTGGTAAGACTACTTTACTATCTTCTAGATGATTTATTTGAAAAATTGTATTTAATTTTCTTAGGTATCTAATCACTTGGGACATTACAATCAAGTTTCGAATATTGCAGTTGTATGTTGGTAGCAATAGAAACAGATCATGTTTATGTTTCTGGTTAAACATAAGGGAGGTATGAGGTGGGGTAGCAGGTGTTGGAACCATGTAGGAGTCATGCATGTTTCACTAAAGGCTTTCCTTTATATATAACCCCAGGTGTTGTCTATTCTTCTCTTTAAACTTCCATATAAATCTAAACCTAAGGAAAACCTTCCCAAGACCTCCCTTCGTATGGCTTTGAGAAGGAACAGGAGCGGCCCTGCACACTCCATATACCTCTCTATAAAATACTACCGCGTTATTTCACCTAGAATTCCCTCTTATGTCGTCCGACCTACTCACTTTTTTTTTTTTTACAAAAAAAGGGGTTTTTTTATATTGCTACAACCACGTTTTTTTTTCAACAACCTTATTTTTTCCCTCCAGGTTTCTTGTATATTTAAAGCCTGGCATTATCAAGGTTTAATGGTTTTATTTAAATTAAAAAAGGTTTTTTTAATGGAATTCTGCCATATTAACTGTCAAGTAAAGATGGGATGAAGACTTATTTAATTCATTTTTATTATTATTAATGAAGTTATAAGTTGAATTATTTTGAATTTTTCTTTGTGACTGTAGAAGTAATGCCACTGTAGTTTTGAAAAAAAGATCTTTGGATTTTCTAACTTTAGTTATTAATATCGACCTAATCAGAAGTTTCTATCACGTTATATAAGATAAATGCGTTTAATTATTATTAATTTTAATGACCGTAAATTAACTTACGAAATTGATTTTTCTCCTTCGATAATAATTTAATTAACTTTTCTTATATATAATTCTTGCCATTATACATACACCGATTTTAATTGAATACATTAAAGCAACATTCGACACTATAACACCTTTGCACTATTTCCTATTTGTAACCGAGTAGTTACTTTATAAAATAAATTTTTAATATTTAAACTAAAAAAAAAAAAATGTTAAATATAAATAATTGTCATTCTTTGTCATTATCACACCTCGATTGATTGCAAGTTAAATTTTGTTATTTGTAAATAATCCGACTTGTCTTCCTCCGACACACCGAAAGTCAAAGGTGTGATAATTCGACAATTTGAAAACATACATATATTATACTATTTTATTATGAGTAAGAAAAAAAAAATACTAAAACAATCGTAACCATGGATACTCCTAATTATTTCAACAGTATGTGTTATTTGATAACTTATATTCCAATCGGAACGACCGAGTGTCAACAAAATAAGGTAATTTTTGGTCTGGACATTTGTTGATGTATTATATTTTTAAGTAATACATATTTCCTCGTAGAAATACATTTCCCCACTTGCTTCAGCAGAATGAAGTGAGGAGGTTGGTTAAAAAAAAAGGTAAATTCGGATTGTACGTGCCACCACGTACAATCGTTGAGGTTAGGTGATAAAATCCCGCACATTAAATTAAAAACCTAAATTTTTTGTACCCCTGAATTGTCAATAGCCGCTCCGCACCGCTTCGCGTTCTCGCGCTTCGCATTTTCTGAAGAAAAACAACCCTCCTGTATATAGATCAGGTAGAGGTCCAACTCTAAACTCTCGAAAAAATTTCGGGGCACGTACAATCCGTATTAGCCAAAAAAAAAAAATAAATAAATAATTAATGTTTGTTTTATTAAATATAAATGTCACGTTCTATATATAATAGTAGGTATATAAAAATGGCTTGTACTTTTTTTTGTAATGTATTTTGCTGAGAAAAATTTTTAATTTGTATCAGTTTTGTTTCTAAGATCGCTTGTACATGTATAATGCCGGGAAAAAGGAAAGGCCTGTGCCCACCTGTGCCTCTATGGCGATATAAACACGGTCTAAGGCTTAATACGGATGTTTACAAGCTAGCCTAGAGGCGGCTCTCTCCACGTTTATTTCGCGTCTTAACTCACCATATCCGCTGTTTACTTTGTCATTTATACCTATCAAGATTTTCTGTATACACCTAACCCCCTTGAGTACTATAACCCAACTCTAAAAATATCCTTCTCCTCCATCTTTGCCTCATTGTATACAACTAAGATTCCTCTATAATTCTCTCGGTTGTTTGGAGTCGTTACATTTGCCTCGTCCAGAAATACTGATGGCCGAGAGGGGAGGGAGAGGTAGACAAAGCTCAACATGAAGGTTGGCTCGAAGGTGGATAAGTCCTACCCACCTCCAACTGGTTATCGCAGGAGCTCCAGGAAACTGTATCCGCTCCGATAACTCTCGGCATCCTGCCTCTTTTTCCTTTCCGCTCCTATGACTTATTTTTTTCCTTATCTTTAAAAACACTCCACTCAAAAAATTATATATATTTATTAATCGTATTTGTTCTTTTATAAAATAGTTTTTTTTTGTTGTTGTTTTGTTTTTACGATTATTAACCTAATTATTTATTTGTTACAGTCGTGTAAAGTGTGCAACAAGACATTTGCTAACGTGTACAGACTTCAAAGGCACATGATCAGCCACGACGAGAGCGCTGTCCTCAGGAAATTCAAATGCCCTGAATGTGACAAAGCCTTCAAATTTAAACACCATCTTAAGGTATTAACAGCTTGCATTTTTCTTGTGTTTGTTTTGTATTATAATTAAACCTTTTTTTGTACTAATATGGGGGTTTTACTTTTGTTTAATAGGAACATATTCGTATTCATAGCGGTGAGAAGCCTTTTGAATGCGCCAACTGTGGAAAGCGATTCTCCCATTCAGGATCATATTCCAGTCACATGACTTCCAAGAAGTGTCTCGTCATGAACCTAAAAGTTTCTCAAAGGCAAAACGGCCCTAGGACTTTAGACTTCAAACAGAACCCGTCCTTCCGACCTCAATCTCTTAAACGTACCACAAACAATAATAATTTCCCTCCAATTTTACCCAAATATAGTGAGACTGCAACCTTCTTATCTAGTTTCCCTCCGCCTGGTACAGGCAATTTACCTTTTTATTTGACCCCTAATTTCGTAAATTCTTCTTCTTCTTACCCTCTTCCAGGGAATCTGAGCCATTTTCTGGACTCCCTCAACCCTCAGGGCGAAATGAAAGTACCAGAAAGGGCAGCTGAGAGTCCAAAACCAGAAACTAAAGTGAAAATTGAAGTCGAAGAAGAAATTAAACCGGAAAACGGAAACAATAATGGAGATTTGGAGCAAGTGAAGCGCATCCTCGAGACAGTCAATGCATCCGTAACCAAACAGCTATTGGCTGTTAACATGCAAAAATTGAGCAGCTGCAGCAGTGGATGTGAGAGTGTAGAGAGCGGCGCCCCTTCATCGCCTGGAGAAGAAAGCGAGTCTATGGCCTGCAGATATTGTGGTAAGACTTTCGGATCTGCTATCGATCTTCATCAACACGAGAGGTACCTCTGTACTGACGAGAGAAGTGAAGGGTTGGCTGCCAAGCTTGAAGACCAGGCTGCGAAGGAAAGTGACGATGAAAGGAGTATAATCACTGACGACGATGCCGATCATGAAGAGCGAAAAGTCCGAGTCCGGTCTCAGATTGCAGACGAACAACTTCAAGTACTCAAAAGCCACTACGCTATTAATCCTCGTCCTAAGCGAGATGAACTTCAACGCATTTCAGAAAAAGTAGGTTTTCCTGTTCGCGTGGTACAAGTTTGGTTTCAGAACAACCGCGCTAGGGATCGTCGTGAAGGAAGACTCCCACTTGTACCTTATACTCACAACTACCAAGAAACGGAGCTCCCTCTTGATCTTTCTGTAAAGAAATCTTCTTCTCCAGAGTGCTCTCCTAGATCTGACTTCGAAGATTCCGTTGCAGTTAACCTTTCGACTAGGCCTGACTCTCGGTTAGCTCAGATTCTCACCCAACCTGGTCCACTTTTCCTTGACAACCGTTCTCTTTCACACTCTCCCATTCCCTCTCTACCAACAAACAATGGCTGCTTCAGTCCTGGGAGCGACAAGAGATCGTGGAAACAGGTTTGTTAATTTTTATTTTTATTTTTGTTATATTTATTTCTTGTTTTACATGTTATATTTATTTTATATTAATATTTCTTCTAAATTTATATTATTTAGTACCTAATTATACTAACTTGTACTTTTATTGATCCAGGGGATGTCAGATAGTGAGGGAGAATCCCGCTGCCCTAGCAGCCTTGATCTGGATGATGGTAACCCCTCCAAGAGAGCTAAACTAGGCTCCGCCGAGCCTGACGGTCAGTTTAACTGCGACCAGTGTGACAAAACATTTGCTAAACATTCATCCCTTGCACGTCACAAGTACGAACACTCAGGTACACACCCCTTCCCCTACCTACCTCATAACCGCTTATTTTTCTTCCTATTTTAGTTTGATTTATTAAAACCTAACGTATTGTCAACCCGAATTAGTAAATCTAGTAGTTATCACCTGCAATTTTTATTTTATTTGCTTTTTTTATTTATTTTGCAAATCATAACACCTCCTCTCCTCCTACTCAAACCACAAGCACAGAATGCACATGTAGCACTTAGTTTTGTTTTGTTCGTGCTTAACAATAATAACAAATATATTATTTGAAATAATTATTTTATTAACAATTTACCTACATCATGATTTCTTAAGTATATTTTGTCTTATTATTATGATGGAGTATTTTAGTATGCACCCATGAATTTCAGTTCATTAAATGAAAAAATAAATTAAGTATACGTATATTGTAAATCTTTCAGAATACTATCCTGTCTTTAGGGCTGCGTTTGATCTAATGACACCCACCTGTTTCACTTCAAAATATGGTTGGATAAATTATGGTTGCCCCCTTCTTAATGACATTCGTTTGGTGTATAAAGTATTTAATATTAATTTATTTGTTAAACGCAAGATGATTTCGAAAGTATTGCATAAAAGGGAAAATATGTGACTCCTCATCGGGTATGTTCTTTCCTTTCCAGCGATATTGATTTGGGTGGAGACGCCAAACTCCTTGCTGAAGTTCTAATGCGATAGAGCATTATTAGCTTTAATTTTACTTGTTGCATTGCTATTGTGCAAATAGTTATATTCAAAAAAGAAAAGAACTTCGGAGAACTTAATTCAATTCCTAGGTTTATGAAATACATATAGATAGGTGAATTCTTTGTAAAACAAATGTTTTTTAATGAAAAATAAACTTTAACCTAAATTATCAATTAGTTTTTTTATTTGTGCGCAGGACAGAGGCCGCATAAGTGTGAAACGTGCGGCAAGGCATTTAAACACAAACACCACCTAACTGAACACAAGCGTCTGCACAGTGGCGAAAAGCCATTTCAATGTTTTAAATGCTTGAAACGTTTCAGCCACTCTGGAAGTTTCAGTCAACACATGAACCACAGATACTCTTACTGCAAACCCTACAGAGAGTTTTCACTTCAACAAGCTACAGACGCTTCAGATTTTCAATCATAATAATATTTCCCTCCTTGATATTACTTTTTATCCTATTTTTATTAAAAGGAAACATAATTAGTTTAAAGTCAAATTTATAATTTCAATTTTATACTTGAGAAAAAAGCTTATACATTTGTTTAACAACAAAATAAATCTCTTATAATTTTCTTTTAAAGTAAGTAATTTAAAAAACAATTTATTATTATTATTAAAGTTTATGATTAAATTTATATATTTTATTATGTTAAAGAGAAGGAAACATAATTAATTAAACTGTGATTATTTAATTTAAAAAATAAAGAAACAAAGATTATAATTTTATTTTTCTTTATGCTTTTTACACCATGAATATTTCAAGGGAAAATTGCAATTTATAATTTTATTAGTGTATACTATCATTTGGGATTATATTAAATTTTTTTGTGTAATGTGCATTAATGCTCAAGTTTATGATATTATTTACTTACTTGGTTTTCCTAATTTTAAATTATGAGTTTTCAGAAAAATTAATTATGGCATCAGGTCTTCCTTTCAATTTGTATTGAAGCATTTAAAAGTAGTAATACTTGTTTTCTCTTATTTTTTTCTACTATTCAATATTTAAATCTAAACTGGTTACCTTTTTCATCTTTTGTGGTAGTATATACCTACTGCATTTTTTTAATATCTGCTAATTCATGATTTAATAGTAATAATGTCTGAATAATAGTAACCTTTTTTTATTAAATAAAAATAGTGTAAACAAATTTTTGTCATTTAAAAATATGTCTTTAAACCGATTTAATTCAGCGCCATTGGAAGACTGATTTATATGTATCTTACTTTTCGTTCTAAATGTTTTATTTCCATTTTTATGTCTTGAATTTCTGCACGAAACTAATTTGAATAATTTTTAAAGATATTCTGAGAAACCATGACAATACCATTAATCTATTTTATTTTATTTATTTTTTGTTTTCTTGCTCTCTCTCAAAAATAAACATTTTATTGCAATTAATTTCTAGTCAAATAAGCCACAATAGGCCCAAGAATATTTTACAGAAAGAAATATTAATATGTTTTCATACTTAAAAAATAATTAAAACTTGTTGTTCTTATATGATGATATATATTTTATCCTTCGTTGTCCATATGTATAAAAAAANAACGTCTTTGTAAATTTTTTTCACGAATGCAGTATAGCCTAATGTTTGTACAGTTATTTTTGTAAATTAAGTCCCATCATTTTAAGATGTAAATCATAATGAAGCTAGATGAACCAAAGACTTGCAGTGGTTAAATTTTGCAATATGATTATTTCATTTATCTGTGTGTAAATGGAATTAAATTGCAACTTAAGATATTTAACAATTTTTTTTTAATATTAAGAATATAATATAGCAGCTGAAATCACGTACACATTCCTCTTATGGGTGCACAAAAATAATTAAAGAACATAATATTAAATAAAATGAAGATATATTTGGAATTAGGAAGTATCTGGACTTAATTTATTTAATATAATATTCCACAGATTCTTATATCGTTTTTTAATCAGTTGCAATTGTAAAAATTGCTTGAAATCATTTGGAGAAAAATTATTAAAGTACGTTATAAAATTTCATTTTTTTCACTTCATTCTGCATTGGTTTAATGTTTCTGAGGGAATCACGTAAGATGAAAAGTTAAGGGTTCTACTAATAAAATTCCCTTTCTATGTAAATTCTTCCAAATAAGAAGGTAACGTAAAGGTACGACTGTACAAGATCCCTTACCTTAACTACCTGAAGTTTATTTTAAATGAATATTTTAAGGAGTTGCTGTATAGACTATTTTTTCTAAGTAAACCTGTATTTCCAAAGGATATCAAAGGTTTTATGCCTTATTATTTTCATGTGAATTATATGTAATGTAAATATTAAAAAAAAAATGTGTAAAAAATTAAAAATAATTAAAACCTCTTTTTGGTACAAAATAAAATAATTTAACTGAAGAGAGAAATTAATACAAAACACAAACAATAGATATATACATGTATTACATACATGTACATGAATTGAATATTGAAACTTTCAAAAGATTAGGACATTAATTTGGCCACGCTTTCTAGGGGCTGTACGAGTAAATGCCTCAAGATTACATAAGGAGCTAAAAGACAATTATTTTCTTCTTAGAAATAAAGAAGAAAAGACGATTGCACATAAAAAGTAAGTTTTAATTGGCAGAGTCAGCTCAGGACCAAAGGTCTTTTCACAACGTCAGTAGAAAAGCAGCACTGCCAATAAAAAGATGGTTTTTATGCGAATTGTAGCTTTCTTTTTCACCTTCCTGTGCTTTCCTTTCAACTAAACCTTTGCAGCTCAATTTCTAAATTTAAGGATCTTAGAGAAAATAATCTTAAGTAATAAGCAACTTTTTGCGATAATTAAGAAAATTCAGGTGATTCAATAGGCGTATTAATTATTCGAATTAATCAGCTAAGAAACACTGATCAAATATTATTTCTAAAAAAATGATAATCGATTGATTTATTAGCCACAAGTTATCTATGTTTTACACAATGTGTTAAACTCCCTCAATGTTTATTTATTTCAATTATTTTATCTCATTTAACTCCACCATATCGTTTCCCCACCTCTTAATCAGATATTCTTTATTTATTATCCTTTCTCTGGGGCAGAATTTGGTTACAATTTGGTCACTGATTAGTCTTAAGCATTAAAACTTTTATGCCTTTCTCATTTTAAGAAATATACGTATAGTCAAGGAAAAAAGTGTCTGACTAACATCAAGCTAGAATTTTGTGTACTAATCACTCGTTTGGTGCCTTTTAAGATTACGTCGTGGTCGGCTATTCGTCTGCGGGACATGTCACTTGATAGGTGTCCACTTTGATTTATAATATTTATAACTTTGATTTGTTATAAATCAAAGTGGACACCTATCAGGTTAAATCCACTTGATTTACGGTCTACTAACTAATTTTATACTCAGGATCATGAATATCACTTTGTCCACCATAATGGCCGTGGCCCCTCTCCAACTTTTTGTCTGCTATGTCCCGCAGACGAACTTGGCCGACCACGACATATTATTAAAAGGCACCAAAAGATTAACTCTCTAAAAGATTTAAAATTCTAGCTTGATGTTAGACACTTTTTTCCACGCTACGTCCTGGGCACGTAAATAATTCATTGAGATTTGTTAATCATATGTATTTATTTAATTATATACAGGGTGTGGCAAATGTTTTTACATTTTCATTCTTATTTAGAAAAATATAACTTTTTATAAATAATGACTATTATTTTTTTTATTATAAAAAAGTGATAAATATAAATTCGGGTCAATTCACAAGTTTGCAAAATGTATATATCAAACAAAGTTGCTTGAACTTAACGTGAAAATTAAGTGAACAGTTCGAGAAATTTGAGACTCGTGGATTACATGAAGCACTTCCTCAGTAAACTATCGGCAAAGTTTACTCCTAATTTACGAAACTCTTACATTTCTTCACGATAAANAATCATTCCCAACAAATATAAAGTAAACTGAGAAGTTTAATAAATTATGTTTCTGCACAAGTTTATGAGCTGATAATGTTATGTAAAATACTGGTATACAATCCCATTATAATTGTAATAGTATTATCGAATTAAAAGTATATCTGTGAATTTCAGTGTTCCAAATTCTAAATTATGTATAATGGATTGAATGTATCTCCAAAAAATCCTGTATAGCATTTTTATCATATTAATAAAAATGGCATCACCAATTTGAAAGTGATATTGTTTTGAACTTAAAACAAACTCGTTTAGTCTGATTCATTTAAGTTACATTCAAGTCTCCCTATATACTAATAGGACTAATTGGTCTCCTTTGCACAAATGTGGAGCTATTGATTGCTTGCTGAACCGAACATTGTTTTTGTGTTTCTTCTAATAAGGAGCCTTAGTCACATTTTTATATACCACTTTTGCAATTAAACATTTTTTGTTACAAAAAGTTTGGTATGCGCCGGCTACGACCACTCTTAGACCCTTTGCATTGTCTTTTGAAAAAGTTTAATCATTATATGTATATTTTGTTAATTTAAATTATATTATCTACTTTGCAGAAATCGCAACTTGTTTAAACGTTCCTCGAAATTGCTAAAGTGACAGTCAATATTGTAAAAATTCATAAAGCAGCTGAAATCACGTACACATTCCTCTTATCGAATACAGTTAAGTTTGTTGGTTAAAATATTTGAGATATTGATCTTAAATATCAAATGTATACAATAGTATACCACCATAATTTAATAAAAATTATAATTTAAATGAAATTAATTTTGTATTACTAATCATTCGTTTCGAATTAAGTTTTTCTTAATCCACACTATTAGTTTTCATGTTAAAGTTTTAATTGTATCTAACAAAAATTTTATATTTAAAAGTACAATGAGTACAATGAATGTTTTTAAATGTTTACAGATTTGCTTTGCTTTTGATTGGTGATGCATAAATTAAAAATAAATGTGTTTTTTTTTTTTAGTGCTATTCTTAATAAGATTTCAGGATTTGTAAATTGAGGACCATTATATCATTTAAATTAATGTTTGATCTCTTTTAATTTATTTGTATATTTTTAATTTAATATGATTTTTATACTCGGAACGTCTTTGTAAATTTTTTTCACGAATGCAGTATAGCCTAATGTTTGTACAGTTATTTTTGTAAATTAAGTCCCATCATTTTAAGATGTAAATCATAATGAAGCTAGATGAACCAAAGACTTGCAGTGGTTAAATTTTGCAATATGATTATTTCATTTATCTGTGTGTAAATGGAATTAAATTGCAACTTAAGATATTTAACAATTTTTTTTTAATATTAAGAATATAATATACATAAATTTTATATATAAATTAATATAATATAATTATTAAAGAATATATATATATATGTTTGGTATGAAGTGCTGCATGGTACCCACCTTGTGAATAATTTATAGTTGTAAGCTTAATATTATTATATTTATGGGTACCTGCAGGATGCTTTAAAGAAGAGATACTTATTTAATAAAAGAAAAAAATGTAAAATGCAAATATTGTTGACAAAAAAATAAATATATATATGAGACGTTTAATTTTTTTTTCATTTGTAAATTAAAACCATGTGAGAATAAAAACAAAACATTAAAAAAAAAGTATTATTCTTTTTATTTGCGTTATTTTAGATACTTTCCCTATAGAGATATGAAAATAAAAACAAACAAACAAAAGAACTATTTTCCCTTCAATTTCTCTTCTATAGGTACTATATATGCGAGATTATATATAGATATAATCAAGACTTAATTTGAAAACTCTCGTTCTATATGCCTTAATCAATAAATATTTTACTTTAAATGCCTTCGTGCTCGGGGTTAAGTTTTCTCCTGAGGCACCGCCGAAGGAGAAAACTTCATTAGCTCTCGAGGCCTTATGACCGACGGAGATAACTGTAGTATTAGCTCCCAAGGCATAGCCCATAGCCGAGGGAGATAATCCGAAGAGCAAAAATACTTCGTTCCATGTTGCGTATTAAATTTTACCTACGACTAGTGCAACAACAATTTGTATGATAACCCAAAGGAACCTTCCCGAAAAATTAGCTAAATAGCTGAAAAACTTTAGCACCAACTTAATACTTCAAAAAATACCTTTTAAGTTGGTATGATTGTTTTTTCACTCCCATGGGAGGGAAGTATCACTTCCCGCCCTGTCGTAGATAAATTTACTATATGATTAGAATTATTATAAAAATATATTTGCACTTAGTGGCAGTTTAAGGAATTACAATGCAAGTCGTAGATAAAATTACTTTAGGACTATCCATGGGCTACATTGGACAAACCTTCCAATTTTTTTGAGAATCAGATGAGAACTTTTAGATTATCTTTTGATAGTCTACCAATTATTGTGGCAAATAGCTTCCTCGCATCCGTATTTTACTGATAAATAATTGAGCGTTTTGACTGAGATTTTGTGGTACCACCTTATAACTATGGCTAGAGTGGTTAGAAAGTGACACATCAATATTATCTCCACAATTTTATATTATTAAAAAAAAAACGAGTTTGGTAATTTTATTTCATCTTCAATGTTGAGTGTTAACATAGTGTGAGAAGAGAAGTTGAGACTTGATGTCTCAAACGAATTTATATAATACTAGCCGTTAGTCTAGAAGTTGCGGCTGTGTGTAAATAATAATTAAAACAATATAATTAATATATCTTTATTCTTACATAATTTGTATTTTAGTAAAAATAGGTTATATTTTTTTCATGCATTTTCAATTATTCTATTTTATACTACCTTCAATTTTGAATTTTATTTACAATAAGTCTATGTAACAAATTTAAGACCTTTAAATCCACTGGAAGCTAAGATAATAGTATCTGATTAAATCCAATATGGCGGCTATATGTTGAAGTTGGAGTACCTTTAATTTTCTTTTTTAGCTACCATAAGTCTATGTACCAAATTTCAGATCTCTAGGTCCACTTGAAGCTGAGATAATAGAATGTGAATAAATCCAAGATGGCGGCTGTAATTCAATATGGTGGCCATATATTGAAATAAAAATGGTCTTACTTTTCTATTTATGGTTCACTCTATCTATGTACCAAATTTCAGATCTCTATGTCAATAGGAAGTAGGAGAATTACTGATGAATAAATCGAAGATGGTGGCTATAATTCAATATGGCGGCCATATATAGAAATAAAAATGGCCGCACTTTTCTATTTGTGGTACACTCTATCTATGTACCAAATTTCAAAGCTCTTTGTCAATGGGAAGTAGGAGAATTTTTGATCAGTCAGTCACTGTCACTCTTAGTTTTATATACAGGGTGTTTGGTCGAAGATGTAACAAACGAAGAGGGCAGATTCTACCCATCATTTGCAACAAAAAACACTATATATACCATGGGACAATTCTCAATAGTTTCGCCAGAATATTTTTTTTGTTATTTTCCAAGGTAAGTCCATTTTACTCTAAAAAATCGATCGCTGCTCCAAAAATATTGAGGTAAAATAAAGGTACCGTTGGAAAAAGGAGAAAATTTCAGTTTAGAAAATGTCTATTTCAAATGCCTTCAAGGGGCAGAACATATGCATAAATTTCATTTTATTGTTAATTTTATTAAAAAAATTACAATTTTTTTTGTTTAAGCCTATAATTATGCCAAAACGGCATGAGCTACCGTTTTACAAATTTCTGTAAAACTTCTCCGTTTATTCCCCTTTTATTTAAGTACCCAAACACCATCAGTTGATATGCAATTTTTTTGAGCTATGATTGAGTTTTTGTTAAAAAAAAAACGACCCTAAAAACGCGTACAGACCACCTTACGTGTTACTGAGAGGAGATGTCCCAGAGTGTTTTGTTTCCACAGAGTGTTTTGTGTTTTTTGAAAGGAATTTTTTTGTTCACTTTTAATTAAAGAGGACTGCAGACCTTACTGTTCATAGGTCAATCCTAATTGACCATATTATGGACTACATAAAAGGCCATATCCTATGGACTATGTAAAAGAAAATTTAATCTCTTTGATATTTGACCGGAATATAATTTATCATTATGAAAATGTGAAGAATTTAATAAAAAATTAAATTGTTTTAATCATGTTAAATGCAATATTCATCAAATAATTAAAATATGAAGATTACCATTATTAAAAAAACACAAAACACTCTGTGGAAACAGTAATATGTAATACTACACAATAAATAATAATGATATTGTATAAATAAGTTTTGTATAGAAAAACTTGTTGGACTTTTTGTTATGACCAAATTCTTTATTGTACAATTGCATTTAACATGATTAAGTTTTCAAAAAAAAAAAATAATAATAATTCTTCACATTTTTATAATGATAAATTACATTCTAATATCATAAAAGTTAAATTTTATGTAGTCCATAATATGGTCAATTAGGATTGAACTATGGACAGTATGGTCTGCAGTCCTCTTTAATTTAAAGTGAACAAAAAAATTCCTTTCATTCATCTCACTTATTAGGGTAATTATAAAAATTAAGACATCTCCTCTCAGTAACACGTAAGGTGGTCTGTACGTGGTTCTGGCGAAACTATTGAGAATTGTCCCATGGTATATATAGTGTTTGTTACATCTTCGACCAAACACCCTGTATATAAAACTAAGAGTGACAGTGACTGACTGATCAAAAATTCTCCTACTTCCCATTGACAAAGAGATTTGAAATTTGGTACATAGATAGAGAGTACCATAAATAGAAAAGTGCGGCCATTTTTATTTCTATATATGGCCGCCATATTGAATTATAGCCGCCATCTTCGATTTATTCATCAGTAATTCTCCTACTTCCCACTGACATAGAGATCTGAAATTTGATGACTGATAGAGATGATGAAATTTGAAAATTGGTGACCAAACACCCTGTATATAGATATAGATATTGGATTTTTTTTAAATTAAAGAAATTTTCGTTCTTTAGAAGGAACTCATAGCTTTCATAAGCTCAGATATAGGTGTTAATAAAAATAAACTGTGTGCATGTGGATGTAAGAGAAACCAATGATTGCAGAAGGTTGAAACTTATATGGGACCAATAATTTAACTGATTTATAGGTAATTACCACACATAGCTTTCGTTACCTTTGGTAAGCTCGGAAGCAGAATCTAATACATTAGACAGGGGGTTATGAAAGTAGAATATCATTAAAGTAAACGGTAGGAATACAACCAGCTACAGGGTACTGAGCTGAGGCGAAATGAAGAAATTAATTTAAACTCTAAATTTGGGGCGCCCATCCCCCCCCCCCAAAAAAAAAAAATGAAAAATCTATTTCTCAAAACTGTTTTGACTAATAAATAAGAATCTAACGATTTAAGTCTATTTCCTGAGAAAAATCTAGTTTCCGGAAAATACTGATGAAAATAAAATTAATTTTGAAAATCGAAAACACAAATTAACATAAACAACCACCTACTAAACAATTTTTAAATATATTTTCAAAATATTTTGCCAATTTGTGTGCACGTAGCTTCCTTGCGCTCTATATAGAACGCATAAAATCATTCAAATACCGAAATCGGTTTTGATTTGACCTTGGGTAAGCTAGGAAGCAAAAATAAATTAAACGAGGTATTATGGGATTGAAATATGGGATTAATATTAAATAATGGGATTAAATGCAATATCACATCCATTCGAGAGAGTATGTCTGAGTTGTCTCGGATCAATGTTTTAATTTAAACAGGTAAGGGCGCGCTTTATGTATCTAAGTATCTCTGGTTTCTGTACGATTAAGTTAAAATTATTAAGTGTAAAATTTAGATAGTTGCATATTCTTTTTCTACACTTCAAGATCTTTAAATTGATGTATAACACGTCATGGGACTAAACACTTTTTTTTAGTCCACCATATTGGCCACCATCTTGAAAATATTAAGTGTGAAAACTTAAAAAAGCGTACAGTTGTTACAAATGCGGAGATGCTCCTGTGTGCCAAATTTAATGTTTTTATAGCTGTAGTAGTTTATGAATTGAAACATGCCAACGGACGGACAGACAGACAGACTGAGCCGTTATATAAGGTTTCTTTTCGTACTTCGTACAAAAACCTAAAATGGCCACGGTTCGTGTATTCCTAAAAGTGGGTTTTTAGGTTTAGTATGATTAATTAATTTCAGGTATTAAACTAAAGTACACTGTGTTACAAAGAATCTCTGCAAAAATTTACCTTTGTTTAAAATCGGAACTTCCAAGTATTGCCGGTGGTACAGTCTGGGAAAATAGTTTAAGCTTATTTTCGGTAAGATTTGAAGTATGTAATCGTTCTTAAAAACAAAAATTTTGTATCTCCAATTTCAAAAATTCTAAGACAGATATCCGTTTTAGACATCATGAAACATTTTTGGTTTCGTTTCTGTCTGACGCTTTTTCGCTCAATTTTTGCGCACTGACATATCTTAAATACTGCTCCTCTGATTTTAATGAAATTTGGAAGGAAGGTTATAATTATAGTTGGTCCCATATGTGTTTCAATATTCTGCACCCATTGGTTTCTCTTTCACGTGCTCAAAAACACTTAATTATTTACACCTACATTTTTAAAAGAACTCATCTGATTTTTATTTAATTTGGATATAATCGGTTGAAGTAGCCGAAGGTAGCCCGCAGATAGCCCTAGATTAATTTCAACCGTCTGCTTTCTTTAAATTTTGCTAAATTGATGCTTTCATGTAAAAAATCAAAACTATGTAAAAAAAAAAAAAAACAGAATATTTTTGACTGATTTAAGAAAATGGGGAAAAATATTAATAAATTTTATAATAATAGGTTGTAAAAACATTAAATTATTATAGTGTATGAAATAGGACGCGAGAAAACTAGAAAAATTAGAACATTTTCTAATTGACAGCTCTCCATAGCAATTAATCAAATAAGTATTTGCAAAATTCTAATGTTTCTTTTTATTATTAATAACTGGCTATACATGACAAAAACCACAACACTAGTACACTCCTCAGATTGCCATGACTTCTTGGTCGGGGTTTAGTGCTTGGGCTTGTTAGAACCATTTATTTAAACCATAATTATTTATTTATTCCCGTTAGACATCAATGTAGTACGGGTTTAATATTACTCTATAAATGAAGGTATTTCATGCTAAATTACATTTAAAAATAATAAGGCCCCTTCTAACAAACTATTTTACTATGACGTCTATATGGTCAAGCATTTTATGAAGGAATTATAATGATATTGAGGGATTTTCACGCTATAAGTTATTAAAAAAAAGAGTGGATTCTCCGACCGAGTAGATAGTGAAACAGCAAGTAAAAAGCAGTATTAAAGAATGCAAGAAGTAAACGGGAAATGAAATTGTACATACTACCTTTAAGTGTAATAAACATTATCTAAATGCAGAGAAATCTTCTAGTCAGCCAGCTTGAGAATGACCCAGGGAGAAGTCGAGATATCGCTAAAGGAGCCGTTTTCTTAAAATCAAACAGCAATCAAATCATATATCAAAGTATAATAAACTTTTTACTTATAAAATATTTCGTTTATATTTGTTAATCCTGCGTTTAGTAATTAATATGGATAACGTATCCATGATTTGTAGATCTTTAATTTAAAAAAGTGGATTAACTGGCAAACTACTTCATACAAACATTATAAGTCATTCTTGATTAAACCAGCTGCTTTTCTTGATTTATCCAAATTATTTATTTTCTTAAATAATCAATTAAAACATTTGCAAGATATCTTCAATAGTTTTAGTAATTGCTAGTAAAAAATATAGTTTATATTGTGTAGTGATGCTAAGTGTACCCTTTTAAATTAGTATTAAGTCGTGACTAATGGATCCTAGTAGGGTAGAAAGAAAAAGAAGACTAAAACTGGTTCATACTAACTGGCAACGTTTCGGCTACTCGAGCCATTTTCGAGCCTAAAATATATAATTGAAATATAAGAATGACATACAGAAAGCTACAACAATAATTGATAAATGTTTTTGGAAAAGATTTTGTAAATACCTCTATCTTAGAATGTTAATTTAGTTCTCAATCTGAAGAGTAGTGAAAACAACGTCATAAAAAACTAAGGTAACTATCGATGACCTGGTGGTTCATCACGTCAAATTCCTACAATCAATAGTATAATTACTGGTAATATGATGGTCAATTACTAATTAAAAANAGCAACTGACTACTTTCACCTATATAGCTCTTGGGACACTGTCCACAAGGGATCTGATATATTGTACCTATTGTATTTTGGATGGGGATCTTATCTTTGAGGTTATGGTAAAATTTATCTGTTTTATTGTTGGGTTTGTGTCCGATTGTGATGTTATTGCAATCGAATTTATGGAGGAGTTTTTGAGTTGATTCAGATAAGCCTCTAATGTATGTTAGACCAATGAACTTATTATTTAAATTAGTGGCCTCTGGGTTGTTGGATTTAGACTTAGTATTAAGGTTGAAATTTTTATACCATAACTGTTTAATAATATGGTGGGGGAAGAAGTTTTCTTTCAATTTATTAAATATCTTGGAACGGGTGCTATTGATGTGACATTTATCAGTAAGGGAGAGGGCTTTTGTAATTAAGTTATTAGCGCTATTAATAATTTGGTGGGATATGGGTGACAAGATCTGTAATTGATAAATCTATTACTTTTGATTTCTTTTTCATACCAGGAAGTGGTGATCCCGCCTTCTTTGTTTCTGAAAATGGTCAAATCTAGATAATTAATGCTACTATTGTTTTCAGTTTCGACGGTGAATTTAAGCCTAGGATGAAAATTATTTAATTTATCCAGGATAACATCTACTTCATTTCTTTTAACTATGTACTTGGTGATTAAAGTTGGTCTAAAATCCTTTAAGACATTATTGAGGATGTGGTTGAGGACTATACCGCTAATATTTACCGACATGGATCCCCCCATTGGTATCCCATCATATATCTGTATGTATCATATATCCCATCATATATATGTATAGTATATTTCGTGATAGTTCTACACAGTGATCTTTTCACTCATGGTAATCATTCATGTCTTTTCAAGTACTGCCTTATTTCTCACTTAGATTGATTTTTTTAATTAGTAATTGACCGACATCAATGTAGTACGGGTTTAATATTACTCTATAAATGAAGGTATTTCATGCTAAATTACATTTAAAAATAATAAGGCCCCTTCTAACAAACTATTTTACTATGACGTCTATATGGTCAAGCATTTTATGAAGGAATTATAATGATATTGAGGGATTTTCACGCTATAAGTTATTAAAAAAAAGAGTGGATTCTCCGACCGAGTAGATAGTGAAACAGCAAGTAAAAAGCAGTATTAAAGAATGCAAGAAGTAAACGGGAAATGAAATTGTACATACTACCTTTAAGTGTAATAAACATTATCTAAATGCAGAGAAATCTTCTAGTCAGCCAGCTTGAGAATGACCCAGGGAGAAGTCGAGATATCGCTAAAGGAGCCGNTCTTCTTTTTCTTTCTACCCTACAAGGATCCATTAGTCACGACTTAATAGTTTATATTGTTTTATACATTATTCATTCAGAAGTTTTGTTTCTTATAAATAGGACGTATTTTGTACCTATTTTGTTATTGATTCATTGTTATTATACAGGGTGGGCCAAAAAAAAAAACCGCACTTTTTTGAACACTTATAGCGCAGCTTCTGTAGTAGATAGAGATATGGGGTTTTCGGGTTCTGAAAACTGTATTCTTCTACTTTAAATGTCATATCTATAACTTTAAAAAAGATTAGGTGAAAGCAACGCAATGACGGTTTGAAATAGGGTCTTTAAAAAAGTCGTTGTCCGGGTAGTTATCTTGTCTGGTATTACAGTTTTGATAGAATAAATCACCATATTGTGGAGGGGGGGGGGGTTCTTTTGTAGGTAAGTGGAGAAGTCCCTCAGTGTTAAAACAAACACGCAAGATAGGTTGGCCTGTCTACAAGTCTGGGCAATTCTCTTGCAAGTATTGAATTGTTTGCAAGGAGTAATGGAGCGGGGTAACATCTTGCATAAACGTGCAATTTAGCATTTGATCTTTAATACCTGGCAAAATTGTGCTTTACCCATCTTCAGTGTTTGTTATAACTCTGAGGGACTTCTCCCACTTACCTACAAAGAAGCCCCCCCCCCCCACCATATGGTAATTTATTATATCAAAACTGTAATACCAGACAAGATAACTATCCGGACAAGGACTTTTTTAAAGACCCTATTTTAAACCGTCATTGTGTTGCTTTCACCCAATCGTTTTTCAAGTTATAGATATGAAATTTAAACTAGAAGAATGTAGTTTTCAGACCCCGAAAACCCCATATCTCTATCTACTACAGAAGCTGAGCTATACCTAAGTGTTCAAAAAAGTGCGGTTTTTTTGGCCCACCCTGTACATTCATTTGTTATTATATCAAAGCTTTTTATTTGATATTTTTTAGTAGTTAAACTTAAATCCTAATCTTAACAGGCAAACAATTAATTTTAGTTACTTTGTTATTATCTTATTGACATAACATGGTTAATAATTAAAGATAGTATTTTAGCAGTTTAATTTTTCTGCCTCCCGTAGATACAATATTGTACGTGACAAGGCAGCAATGGAAACATTTCTGACTCGTATATTCATTGCCTGCCTTCCATTCGTATACTCATTGCCTTCCTTCCATATGTATATACATTGCCTGCCTTCCATTCGTATATTCAATATTCACTGCCTGCCTTCCGTTCGTATATTTATTGCGTTCCTTCCATTCGTATATTCACTGCCTGCCTTCCATTCGTATATTCATTGCCTGCCTTCCATTCGTATATTCATTGCCTGCCTTCCATTCGTATATTCATTGCCTGCCTTCTATTCATATATATTCATTGCCTGCCTTCCATTCGTTTATTCGTTGCCGGCAGTTAATTTTCATAGTCTTTACTCGCCTCTGGCTCGGAGGTTAACTTAATCACTTTCTATTAAAATTCCATTTTGTTGCGTAATTACATAAATAACTTTTATAATTTGTTACACATACTTACTTCATACTATTATTTGGATTTTTATTCTAAAGTAATACGAGTACAACCGTTTGGTAAAGAACAAAAAATTGGAGGTGATAATACCTACCAAAGTCCCCTGACACAGGACTATAGTCTGCACTAACTTCGTGGTGTAACAAAATGTGTCCCGTTATTTTGTTATATTTTTCAGTTATTTGGTTTCACATAGAACTTAAGTTTCACTTCTAATGCGTGAAAGTCTCATACTTTTATTTTACTATATTTTATTTATTTATTTATTTTTTTAAATGTTTGAGTGGGATATTAAATAAAGAGTAGAATACAATATATAACACATGTGAAAACTGTAATTTTTCATGCCATTTTGTCAAAAATCAAAAATTTTACGTGTCCCCTCTCCCTAAAACTATACTTCTGGGTTTTCTAATAATATGCAAAATGTGCGGTCTGCTGGGCCATAGAAAAATTACGAATAGTAATTTGATCTGATTAACTGGGAATCCAATATGGCACATAATTCATATCACACGAATTTTTTTTAATATTTTATGGAAGGTATTCAAGAATAGACACCTAATACCCCCCCCCCCCCC
>KZ651291.1:224009-245258 GCA_001010745.2 Gerris buenoi
TAAGTAAGATATCAAAAATCTAATCACAGGCTTCATTCCTAATTTTAATTCTGCACAATTTGAGCCCTATTAAACTCGTTAACTAGATAAAACTCGTTGTATTGAAATGGCGCCTGTACTATTTATCATAGGAAGTTGAAATAGGGCTCAAATTGTGCAGAATTAAAATTAGGACTGAAGCCTGTGATTAGATTTTTGATATCTTGCTTATAACCAGAATAATTTTAATTTTACTGTTTTTCCTAACCTCAAAGAGCGCTAGAGCCTTAAATTAGGAAGCCTAAATTAAATTGGCCCAATTGCCGGCGTGGCCCGGATTTTTGCCGATGAAACTAAAACTATACCGGCCCGATTACCGGCTGGGCCCAGATTTTTGCCGATGAAACTAAAACTATTATAAACTATACCGGCCCGATTGCCGGCTCGGCCCGGATTTTTGCTGATGGAATTAAATTAGGAATATATCGGCCCAATTGTCGGAGTGGCCCGGAATTTAGCAGATGAAATAAAACTATTAAACACTAAACTGGCCTGTTTGTCGGCTGTGCCCATATTTTAGCTGATGGAATGAGATTAATTGAATTAAATTAGGATTCCTAAACTAAATCAGTCCAATAGTCTCCCGGGCCCGGAATTTTTAGGCGATTAAATTAAATGCTTTGAATTTAAGTAGGATATGTTAACTAGACTGCCCCGATTGAAAGCTAGGCCCGGATTTTGGCTATAGAATTAGGTGCAATGAATTGAATTAAGATTAGGAGTGCAATGAATCGTCCTGATTGCTGTGTGCCCTGATTTTGTCGATTGAAATAAATGCATAAAAATTAATTGAGATGCATTCAATATTAGGCCCGATTGACGGCTCAGCCTGGGTGTTAAGCACGTTATATTAAATGAAGCCCGAGTCAATTTGGGCTTAAATTGAATTGAATTAAGATATACATACTAGACTTTGCCTAAATAGATAGGATAAGGGATTGTGAATTTCATTAGCAAATTGTTGTTTTAGACCAGGGCCAGGGTTGTGTGTAGAATATTTTCCCTTCGTTTTCAAAATTTGTTTGATTATTACATGATGTAAAATATCAATTCAGCAAAATTTAAAGAGCGCAGACAGTTAAAATTAATCTGGGGCGATCTGTGAGTTCCTTTCGATCAGCCAAATTTCAGAAAAAACTCAGATGAGCACTTTTGAAAATATAGGTGTAAATAAATGTATGTGTGTACATGTGGAAGAGGGACAAATGGGTGCAGAAGGTTGCAACTTACCAGCAATTAACAATGGGCTAATTATGCTATGATTATCTGCCATCCAAATTTCATTAAAATCGAACGAGTACGAGTAGTTTTTAAGATATATTCGCAAAAAACTTACAGACTGACACGGGAACAACAAATTTCTCTGATAACTGGAACGGATTTCTGTCTTGGAATTATTGAAATCGGAGACTGACATATTTGTTCTTTAGAACGATCCCATAGTATCAAATTTTGTCAGATTTAAAAAACTGGGGAAAATTAAATAAGTTTGACAATAATAGGTTATAAAATCATTAAAGTATACGAATAGTACGCGAGGAAGCTAAGTACAAAACTAATTGGCACACTATTTTCTTAGGTGACATTGTTTTGTACGAGTATTGATTACTACAAGTAATCTAAAACCCAATACATTGAGGTCTGAGTTTTTTTTTAAGTTTTACAGCCTCTATGTGATTTTTTAGGTGTTATCTCATAGGATTTTAATATTATTAAATATGAGGTTAGATATTGAAATTAGAGTGTTGAAAGGGGGAGAAATTGCAATTTATTATAAATTATGGGGTATACTAAACCCGCATATTTAGCCGCTCAAGGTAAGGTCCCCCCCCCCCGAAAAATTTTTCTGTGTACGCTACTGTGTCCTACGACATTTGGTTTAAGAACAATAAGCATATATTCCGTTCTGTTCGAAATTATTGGTTATAGTGCGTGTTGAAGGACTCGAATTAAAATTTTTCACTAGAAATATTAGGATAATAATATGCATTTAAGTTAATTACATTAGAAACTTTAAAACATTACTATATAGTGCTCTAGAAATAAATGAATAATTAATAATGAAGAATAAGAGACTTTAGTTGTTTATCTTTATGTATTTATAAGTGTACTACTATAAGAAAAAGAAATGTATTAATTCATTATTTATCATAATATGCATTAAAATTACATATCTACTTTCTGGAATGTAATTTGCGTTAAGTTATAAACATAAATAACTGGTTTTGTTTAGAGGAAGACAATTTAAATGACTGATAATGAATATCGTAAACTACATTAATATATCTTCTGAAATAAATTTATTTACGTATATATAGTTAAAGATTAAAAAAAAACGGTTGTTAAATTCAAATTGATATATGATTTTTTTATTAAAAGCCTTGAAGATGGGATAAAAAAAATGTTTATAAGTGACAGGCTAAGGGTGTAGTGGGGATATGTGGTGGGGAGCTGAGTGCAGGGTGATAGCCCCTGGTAAGAATGATAGCAATGTCCAGAGATGCATCTATCCGGCGGTAGGCTGTTGGTACTGGCAGCTTGCCTTACCGTCGCCGCAGCCGTTGCTAGACGAGCGAGAACCGGCTCAGGAAGGCACAGGCCACAAGCTCAGCAGCCCAATCCCGATCAAGAAGAAACAGATTATGATCCCGACTACAATCCTGATTACTATGATGAGTACGACGAGAACAACGGTAGGTATGGTTGTTAAAACTATTGGATTACTTATAGAATTAATGAGTTCATAGTATAGTCAAAAGCATTCAATTATATGTCAAACTTAATAAACTATATGTTTTGTACTAGATATTTCTTCAGAAGATGCATGTTTGAAATACCTTTAAAAAAAACAGGCATCTAAGCAGGTGTTATTATTTGATCTTGATACAATATTAATTATATCATCCAATATGAAAACAAATTAAGTAAATCGTTGTTGATAGATTGTTGGCTACTTTGTGAGCTTAAAATATCTCAATTTTTTTTCTCCCGTAGTTGCATTATCTTATAACAGATGGATTTAGCGCGTAACAGCATCATGGCTTAATGCAAGGGTCTCCGTTACCGGCCCGCAAGCACCACCAATCCGGGCCGCTATAGTTTATTTTATTTACATTGTAAAATTTACAGTCTTAGTAAATAATAAAAAATAATAATCGGACGTTTTTATTTAACGACCAATTTAATACGCCTAGTCCAAAAATTTGCGCGTAATTCAAAACTACACTGCATTGTTATGATGAGCTAACTAGGTCTTGGCCCTTTAGACTAAAAAGTTTGGAGAACCATGGTTTAATTTATATATTGTAAACTTGGCGTTTATTAGCTGTTAAACCTATTGCTTTAAGGCTCTACCACCCTTTGAGGTTAGAAAAAACAGTAAAATTAAAATTTTATTGGTTCTATGCAAGATATCAAAATTCTAAGTACAGGCTTCATTCCTAATTTATATTCTGCGCAATTTGAGCTTCCTATTGATTACTGCGCTATTTCAACTTCCTATGATAAATAGTAAAGGCGCCATTTCAATTCAACGATAAATCTCGTTAAATAATTGTCGTATTTATTGTAGTAGGGAGTTGAAATAGGGCTCAAAGTGTGCAGAATTATAATTAGGAATGTAGCCTGTACTTAGATTTTTGATATCTTGCTTAGAACCAATAACATTTTACTGTTCTCTAACCTCAAAGAGCGGTAGGAGCCTTCAACTCTTCTTTTAAGATTCAGATTTACGTTACATTCGTTTCCTATTATGACTTATTTTGACATTCAATCATTGGACAGAATATTACTTTTAAACTGACTTGTAGAACTAAAATGTAGGCGCCTCGACAGTCGTGGCGTTACCGACTCTAGTGAGTGCGGATTCACCATTCACACTAAGGGTGAGTCCGAGAGAGGTGAGCCCACCAGTCCACTTACAACAGTTTGGTCGTAATGTCCGTACACAACCTCTATTATTTCTTTGCAAAAATGTATGGTATAAAATCGGTATGAACGGAAAAAAATTAATTATTTTAACGGTTATTTTTTTTTTTTATTAACGGAGAATTGGGCTTTCGATATTAATCTTGGACGATCAAAATTTGAAAAAAATATCAAATAAAATATACAATCATAATATTTTGCAATTTTTTAAAAGGTGCAATACAATTCTCAAATTTTCATAGATTTTAAAATTTTGTTGCATTAGTACCTACTCATATCGAATTAAATACCTTTTAAAACGCAACAAAAAATGTTCTGCGTATGTCTTGTCTTATTGAGAAGAATTTTATTTAGTAATTTAACTTTACATTTAGTCGGCCATCAACAGTTCTTTGTGGACTGGCAACCAGCAGTAATTAATGGCCGGCAGTACTTGGTGGACCGGGCACTGGCAGTACTTGGGGGACCGGCCACTGGCAGTACTTGGGGGACCGGCCACTGGAAGTACATGGTGGACCAGATATTGAACATTTCTAAAGCGCACTTTTAAAAATCCAAAATGTTTGTACGTTTTCTTTAATAACTTCGGTTCAATATTTGTCGAAGAAACTATTCCTGTATCTTGAGCAACATGTTGGCCCACACCTTTGCGTAATAATCGATTTCGTTAATCTAGTTTTGCGCCTATAAAGTTGGATTGGGGTTGAAAGACAACCATACATACATAGAGAAAGGAAAAAAAGTTATAGCCAATTGGAGTTGTACATAGCGGAACCAGAAGTGTTCCCTGTCTGAAACAGATTTTTGTCTTAGAATTTTTTAAATCGGGGACAAAATATTTTAGTTCTTCCGAACGATCACATAGCTTCCGTTACCTTCGGTTAGCTCGGAAGCAAAAAAAAGTATCTAAAAATTTTCCAATTCTGATCAATGTACAGACAAAATTTTAATTTTATATTTATAGATAAACTGGTGCTGGTTTATAGATATGCTGATAAACCCTTGGTTTCAAGGCAAGACTTTAACAAATTTAAATCATAGTTAGGGAAACATCTTATTAATTTAGACGCATATAAGTACATGAAAGAGAAAGAGAATTAGTGTAGCACAAAGGGTTTAAAAAACACTTTTTTACGCATTACCATATAGTTGTCGGAGGGCTGGAATCGAAAATTAGGTCCAAAATATAATATACATATTTCTTGATTTCGTTCGCGTAATTATACAACTATTTCAAATTAATAGTTAATTTATAAGTCATTAATTTATTACTCATAAGTCATAATATATTATAATTTAAGTAAAGTCAGTTGAGAGACTACAAGATACAGACATTATTAGAAAGTATGAAAAAAAAATTATAATGAACTATTTATCATGATGCTATCGCGAAAATGAAGCTCCGAACGAAACCTTACAAACATAAATATTAAGATCCATAATTTAAAATGGCTTTTTAATTTAATTATTTTTGTTTTAATTTGTTTATTAATTAAAAATTAAAATTATTATAATTTTACGTTAACTTTTTCTCTTACTACGTTCTATGAATATTGAAAAATAGTTACCAGAAAAATAATACATTTTTGAATTACTCTAGAAAGATACATCAGAAAACATAAATAAATAATTAATAGTCTGAATTTTGACATTGAAATTTGTATAAATGAATTAACACAACAAATATTTAAAAAAAAATGTTTCTTGTCAATAGGTCATCAGATCAAACGCATTCGATATCCGGAAGTTTGATAATGTTAAAAATAAAATATGAAAAACTCCCTCACCTTATCCTTATCAAAATAATGTGTATCTGAGAATTACATAACTTTTTTTAAAAAAATTTAAATGCCTGAGTTTAGAATATATTTTCTCCTTTTTTTGAATTCTTGTTGAAAAGGTTTTGATGTTATATTAGTATCAGTATTAGGCTGCTTTGTCTACCGTAATTAAATAAATGTATATTAATATTTGTATCATGACTCTTTAACAAATTTCTAACACACTCTAGTGTGTGTAGAATTTCATTTTAATCCTAGCTTGTTACATTAACATTTATTTTACAGCCACATTATTATATGTATTTACTTGAATACATCCTATTAGAATATAGTAGAACCATTTCTCATAGGTGTTATAACTCTAAATCAAAAATATTCTAAACGTCTAAAATAATCACTGTTAAAGTCAATAATTGGTTAGTCAATCTTATTTTTAATATTTATGTTCTTGACTCTTAATAATTATTAAGATAACAGTTGATGTACCTCCAAAAAAAAAATTAAATATACTTTAGACTTACGGGCGTATTTCAAAACGTTAGATTAAAATAAATATCATTAATGTCAACTTATAATCATTGTGTATTTTTCGTTTTTATGTGGTTCGATCAAGGGTAGTAAATAAAAATTCAATTAAGATGAATTATTCTTAATTTGTCTATATTTCGCCCCACTCCGGGGCACATTCATGCCTAAAAACATCGAAAAATCCAAGATTACAAAACATGTTCTTGTTTCATGAATTAAAATACAAAAATTAACTGAAATTAAAGGCAAAGACTCAAATGCTTACCTTATCTTAAGATGATTAAATCGTTAACAACAATTTAACAAAAAAAAAAAAAAATAATAATAATAAATAAAATAAAAAAATTGTGTATAATAATATATTGTACATGTGAATCTACCCATACCGTTGAAGACTTAGAGCAAGTAATTATTAGTTGAGGAACTATAATTAAGAATGCGCATCATTAAGTCTAAAAAGGCAGCATAAGAGAATAAGAATCACAAGAGCTGGTTTATCTATAGTCAATAAATAGATGTAAAATAATCCTCAGAGAATACTGACTTTCATGACACAGCTAGAAAAAATATAGCTGAAACTATTTATACATCATAGTCCTTATTTATTTTAATAGGTTTCTTAATAAGATATAAATTACATATATTTTAACGTATATATTTTAAATTTATGAGTAGTATTTGTGATTCAGTTATGAAAACTTCTTATCTTGATATTCTCAATGGTCAGAGAAAGAGTCAACGCTCGCTAGACGCACTATTCAAAACTATAAAATATTATTTATCGATGCCTTAAGATTAAAGACAGCATTATAATTAGAATTTATTGATGACAAATTATATTTTATTTGCTAATAAAACTAATGTTAAAATTAAACGTGCTTAAGGATTAGTTTAAGCTGTATTTTGGTTGCATCTAGGTACTGAAGAATCTACCGGAAAATCAAGGAGTGATGAAGAGAGGGAAAGAGTAACAACTCCAGTTCCAGTACCAGTTCCAGCAGGTGATAATATTATTTTAAGTTTGTAAAATAAATTACTGCCTTTGATTCCATTGGATAAATTTACTTTCTAAAACTATTGGTATTTGAATTTTCAACTTGTTAACAATCGCGAGAGTGCCGGTCCCCTGCTAAACCGACGTAGCCGGCCATCACTGAATCAAGAGCGGTACGAGGTCGAGAGTTCGATCTTCGCCCTGATCCTGATGTTCTGATTTAAATGGCTCATGGCTCATTAATGATTTGGCGGTAAAATGTACAGTGGTATGATTATGATGTGTGAATTGGCCGGAACTCTCTACCACTTTAACAATTGCATTCATGTTAAGGTCTAACTGATGAGCGTCGATCGAGCACTGATCGTGATTCATCCCCTTATGTAAGCCGAGTTCTTACTGCGCCGGCAAGAACAAGAGGTGGGTCGATATTTAGTATTTGTTATTGCTTAAATAATCACACTTTTCTTTCGACCCACATTTCGCATTGTTAAGGTTAAGCCATAACATAATGGTTAAAAATTTCACAGAAAATAAATTGCGAAATAACTAAACCTATACAATTAATACTACACTCATGATTGCGCTATTAACGATTATATTGCGCACTTACAGAGGAATCAATACCACATTAATTAGAACAAAGAGAATTATTACTTCATTTTAATTATAATATGATCATTATCATTTCTCGTAAAAAGGAATTAACCACCAAAACAAGGTGAACGAAGTACTTGCCACTAAATACATTTTAAACATTACCATTACACTAATAGTTCTTCCATCTTCCATTTGATTTTCTAAATAATGGTTAAAAATATGATTTTGGTAAACTGGAATGTCATCTTTTTATGTTTGCACATAATCTTGCACTATCTTTATGTTAAATAATTACCTAATTAATAGATCGAAAATTACCAAAATAAGTTCTCTTGTCACTGAGATTTAAAATGTGAATATAGTTATAGGTACTAATCCATTTCAACGTAACTTATAACTCATTATTAAATTTTAATAGCATATTAGAAAGTAAATAACACTGAATTCTAACCACTAAATGCACAAAACTATTTCAATTTTTGAAACGATAATAGGAACATTTTTACTTGTTGTTTAAAAATAAAATCATTTATTAGTCGTTTAATGACAATAATTTTGTGGAATATCAGACTATAGCTGCCAATTTGAAGGAGAAGTTCACCAAGACAGGGACAGCTGGAAACCAGACAAATGTACAGACTGTCGCTGCATAAGAGGAAAAGTTGAATGTTCGCAAATCGACTCTTGCCAGAAAGGTATGCAACAAAATTTTTATTCACTTTTTATTATAGAAACTATTTATTAATGACGCATGTTATTGCATATCTGTAATAATAGTCCTAAGATTGCTTTTAAAAAAAATGTCTGACTAAGATCGCAAGCTGAAATTTTGTGTGTAATCTTATTTAATGTAATAAATATAATTAAAAGGAGATTATTATATAATCTCCTTTTATGTACCTCTGTTATGTATAAGATACATAATGTAACATGTAGACCTTTTAAATATTTATGTCGCATTCATATTTTTAGTTTATAGTTGGCAGTATAGCTAACTATGCTAAACAAGTTTTGTGCAAATGTAATGCGGGTAAGGTAGATACTCTCCACACTTTTATCCTTGTCATGCTAAATACTGATAATCTGATAAAATACCCTTCTTGTAACTAGCATTTACTTTCCAATACAATTTCCCTCTCTTCACATAAAAAACGGATCCTTTTTCAATTAAATATTATATCTTTTTTTTTTTGCATAGGAGAATGTGATGGCGTTATCTGTGTTGATGTGGAATGTTCAACACAACAATACATTCCATTAGGGGAGTGCTGTCCTGTATGCGCTGGTGTGTATTGATTCAAAATTAACCACAATAATATTTTCTATTCGATTTGATAGAGCATAGATTTAATCACTTAATTAGACTAAAGACAATATTAATTTAAGGTAACTATTTTCAATTATTAAAAATCGTAATTAATTATTTAATCTTATTTTATTTACATTTTCAGAAGCAGACGAGTTTGAGCATCGAGTAAGTAGAGAAGAAAATTTTGAAAAATTAATTAATTATTAAGTCTTGTATTTTTGCTTATATTAGGGGATAACGATGTATTTATCACTGTTTAACAGGTTTCGCCGACATCTGGTAACAGAGGTACCGAAGCTGCAACAGGAGGAGAAGCTACTGGAATTGTAGCTTCAACTGGTCCAAGAGTACGTTATGTTGACATACATTTATGTAAAGTTTATAAAAAAACAATAATATTCATCTGAAAAATGATCTGTAAATGCAGTGAAGATAAATCCAAAAGACATGAGGCTTTCTTGTTTTTTAGCTCTCGCTGGATCCTCATCAGAAATTCATTCTCCATCCTTTCTTTGAAATCATTCCATCATTTCTTTTCATCAGAGTATTGGCAGAATGACTGGTATAGTTACTTATTTTTTGTAGGGTGATTCAGGACCTCAAGGTGAGAGAGGTAGACCAGGTGATAGGGGCCCTCAAGGACAGCCTGGAGTACCAGGAATACCTGGCAATCCTGGACCACCAGGATCTTCTCCCGACGTAAGTATAAAAAAATCTGGACTTGTGCATTTAGGATCCAAGTTAGCACTTAAAAAGTAGAGTAACCTCAACCAAATAAATGTTCTCTCTCTCTTTATTGAATACTACAACTAAAAATAAGTTAATTTGTTACGAGCGTTACAAATCTAAATTTTTTTTGGCAATGAATTACATAAGAAAGGAAGTATTTCAGTGACTATTCCTTTCGGCTGGGATAATTGTGTAGGATTATATATTTTTTGATTATATATTTTATATGTAATAATTAATAATAATAAAATTATGGGCTCTCTGGGCCACTGCCTCTATAAGCCACGAGGTGGGTTATTTAAAGTGATTTGGGATGCAAGCGGTTCTAAAAGAGGATGGGGCTGATTGGATAGTGATTCATGGAATTTGTGATAACATAATACGGATAAATCTCGGACAAAAGGAACATTGAGATCATTCTGGAGAGTGAGGTCGGAGACGTATGAGATTTTCCTGAGGATCTTAGATTGGAGAGTTCTGATTCGACGGGTGTTGGAAGGCTTGATAAAATAATATAAACTTATTAAAAATATAATATAAAATTATTCTACTTAATAATTACAAGGATGCACTTAACTAAATACTTTTTTACACTAAATTTATTAAATTCGATGTTTATTTTTCTTTCTGCCCCAATTAGGAGGCCAGGAGAATCAACCCTGTTGCATGACCTACTAATGTAGCTGTTATCGTAGCACATGCTTTACTTCTTTTAATCCACAAGAGTCATTCATAAGTTGTGTTTTATTATCTTAATGCTTACAGGGTGATGTTCACTCAGGTAAAATTAAAAGAACAAAGCTTTGGAAATAAATTCAATCAAAAGGAACTCAACAAATATAGATAACTGTAACAATTTAAATAAATGTAGTACATTTTTGTTCAATAGGTCAGCAGCTACTACAACCAAATAGCTGAAGCAAATGCAGCCAATGAGAAAGGACCTAATGGATATCCACCAGAACCGTTTCATTACCTGCAGGCCCAGGTAGGACCATCAGGTCCTCGAGGTGCAAGTGGACCAGGAGGACCACCTGGCCCTCAAGGATTCCAAGGAGTAAGGGGTGAGCCAGGTGAACCCGGTCCACAAGGGTCTCCAGGACCACCAGGTCCTAGAGGAATGCCAGGCCCAGTAGGCAAAGATGTGAGTGCACAGCATATTATACAAATTTACAGCCTAGCTTAGATATCTATATTAGAGAGGCCCTCTTTCTCAGAGGAATTCAATCCAATTTAATCCTTCCTAGCTAAGCTCGTGTTACCTGTAGGGAATGTATAATACAGTGACTGTATTAGTTTAATTAGGGATTAATATTATTGTTTGTTTTCTACACCCAGAGGGTTAATGCCTAACTTTTAGGTTTTAATTCAAATAACAAAGGACATAGACATCGTAGGTGGATCCATTCAACATCTAGACAAGTACTAGGTTAATGCAGCACTCGAGGGACTTCACACATTCATTTTAAGTTATCATCAGCGTGAAACATGCCTTACCTATCTGGAATTAAACCCATCACCAGATACGTCTGTATTTGATCATGCGAGTACACCAATCATCTAATATTATCATTAATATTACCACCAATCATTAATATTATTTTTAATCTAAAATTAAAAGTTGTTTATTAAATATTAATTTTAAAATAAAATAAAATAAAATAAAAATAGCCATTTATTACCAAATTAGATACATAAATCATAATTTTGTGCTCTGTACAATAGATTTTTTTTTATTAAATAAAAAAATAATGTATTTTACACTTGCTAATTGAGAAAAAAAAAATTAAATAATTAAACCAAAATGAATAAATTATACATTTTTTTTTTCTTCTTTTTTTTTGGTAACTAGGCCCATCTAAGGGCGAAGGCCTCTCCTAGTTTTTGCCAGTTTTTCTTTTCTTGCGCAAATCTTGTCCAAAGACCCCCAAAAATTTTTACCAATTCATCACTCCATCTCTTATGCTGTCTACCTCGATTTCTCGTGTGGTCCCGCGGTATCCATTCTGTGATTCGTCTTGCCCACTTGTCTTGTCTCATCCAGGCCACGTGTCCACTCCACTTCCATTTAATCAGCAGAGCTTCTCTTACAGCATCCGCCACGCCTGTTTCTCTCCTTATTTCTACCTTTTTAATTCTTTGCCATTTCTGAATCCCTAGCATAGCTCTTTCCATCGCTGTTTGGGTGACTTTGAGTCTGTTCTTCGCCTTCTCTGTTAGAGTCCATACTTGTGCGCCGTATAGAAGACTAGTAAGAATGCAAGATTCGTACACCCGTCGTTTAAGTTTAATGTTCAAATTACTTTTAAAAACGAATTTTAAACTCCAAAGTTTTCTCCAAGCAATGGCAATACGTCTGTCTACCTCCTTGAGGGATCCGTCCTGAAATGTTATCAGTTGACCAAAATATTAATTTTAATACATGTTTAATATACGTGTTAAACTTTGATCATTTGAACAGATTTTAAATTAAATAAAATGAGTATAGACTCTCAATGTACAAACGTGCTTTTACATTTTAAGGGATCACCAGGTGAAGATGGAGAAGTTGGAGGGTTAGGGCCAGCAGGGCCACCAGGTCCAAGAGGCCTTCCAGGAATGCCAGGTCTACCTGGACCAAAAGGTCATCGAGGCTACCCTGGACTGGATGGCACTAAAGGTGAACAAGGACAAATAGGGGAGAAAGGATCTACTGGTCTTCCAGGTTCTATGGGGCCTACAGGTCCAGTTGTAAGTATTGTGCATAACTTAGCCTTTGGTACACATTTGGTGTTTAATAAACAAGGTATTATAAATAAATAATAATAATAAATAAAAATTCACAATTTTTTGTGGAAATAATATATATAGTACTAATAAAGGACAAATAGGGGAGAAAGGATCTACTGGTCTTCCAGGTTCTATGGGGCCTACAGGTCCAGTTGTAAGTATTGTGCATAATTTAGCCTTTGGTACACATTTGGTGTTTAATAAACAAGGTATTATAAATAAATAATAATAATAAATAAAAATTGTCAATTTTTTTAAATAATAATTTCTTTCAGGGACCTGCAGGACCAAGAGGGGAAAGAGGAAGAGAAGGACCTCCAGGTTCTCCAGGCTTGAGAGGAGTGGACGGAACAGCTGGGCCACCTGGACAACCAGTAATGCATATAAATTAATCAATTTATATTAAAATATCCACCCAATAAATAAAAAATTTGCAAAAAGAAGTTGTTTACAATAAATCTAAAATTTTCTTTTAACTGTCTATTTAAGTTAAAGTCAACCAGACATTAATAAGTATAAATAGATTATTTTGTGAGTATATGTCAGAAAAGGCAGTTTAATATGTTATTAAACATTTACCTCTCGATTTTTTAGGGTTCTGTTGGAAAACCTGGACCTCCTGGATTTCCAGGGTCACCTGGTGCAAAAGGTGATATTGGTGCAGTCGGGCCAAAAGGAAGCCAAGGCTTGCAAGGTCCAAGAGGTAGGTAAAGTGAAAAAGGTTTAAATAGACCGCTAACTTTATGAAAGAAAAACATGAAGAAAAATTTATAAATGTATCAATATTTATTTCATTTTATATATAATTATTTTTCTTTACAGGGGAATCTGGTAGACCTGGCCAACCTGGAGAAGTAGGTCCACCAGGAATTTCTGGAAAGGATGGTTTGGCAGGAGAAAAAGGTACTCCAGGAGCTGCTGGTACAACTGGACCTCAAGGATTTCCAGGACCTAGAGGCTTGCCTGGTCTTGCTGGGTCATCAGGAGCACCTGGTGTTAAAGGTGAACCAGTAAGTGCAATTTTTAATCCTGAAACATAAAAAGGTCACTAATTACGGGGATTATCCTATAATGTCCTTTTTATTCCATATATGTTTTATAATATAAATAGAATAGAATGAGTAGATGCATGTTCTAATATGTAGGGTCTTCAAGGAGAGCGTGGCTACAGAGGAGAAACAGGTCCCAAAGGAGAGCTAGGGGCCATTGGACCCAGAGGTACAGCTGGCCCTGATGGTCCGGAGGGAAAAAGAGGGAAAAGGGGACCACCAGGATCTCCTGGTCGATCTGGAGCACAAGGAGATCGAGGGCCTCCAGGAGCAACAGGATTGCCGGGACCAGATGGGCCTGCTGGACCAAAAGGTATGTAACTAACTACCTATGTATTGAGATTTTTATTTGGGCCATTTTTAAGGAAATATACTTGTAGCGTACCAACATTTCTATTTATATTTCTTTTGCAGGACAATCGGGTGACAGAGGTCCAGTGGGTCCTCAAGGACTAAAAGGAGCTCATGGAGACCCAGGAAGACCAGGCCCTCCAGGTCTCCAGGTATTTGATAATAGGCTATTATTATACAGGGTGTTTCTAAAGTGACAAACTATTTGTTTGAAATAAGAGATATTATAAAAAATGTTTGTACTGGCTCAATGGTACACACATTGCTGTAGGAATTCATGAATTTAAACATTTCAATTGATTTGATACAACTGTCCAGGATTATCTTAACATCCGATTTCATAATCGTTAAATTGGCGGAGAAAAATCTTAATGACGGGCAGCACATTCCCCTGATTTAACAACCTGGTCATTTTTTGCCTGGTGATTCATTAAGTTTGAAAAGTAGCGCAGAAGAATTAAAGATCTAGTTGATCGTTGATCTTCCAAATCGTATTACTGAGGCGATTGGAAATATGACACCTTAAATACTTGAACGTGTGTTCCGTGAAACAACTGATTGCATTGAGCTCTGTCCAGACACCGACAGTTACCATGTCAAATCTAATAATTAGATATACTTATATGTTATATATTTTGTTTTAATGAGTACATACGAATATTTTCATGCATTAGGTTTATTCTATAATTCCTATTATTTTACTAAATAGATAGTCACACCCTGTATATATATATATATATTACTTTACCCCTTTACCCCTTTTTACTTTAGGAAAAAGCAATGTCACACCTACGTGTTTAAAAGTGATAATATCTCTTACCCTAATGAACTATTAACACAAAGAAACATTATTACTTTGATGTGATGATTAAATAACCCTTTGTCTTAATATATAATTAGACTAAGGGGTTTTCAATAATATCCAGGATCCACTCATATCTTGCCAAATTTACAATGAAATAAGGGAGTACTAAACTAAAAGAGTGCCCTCATTCTTAGGCTCGAAGTATATAAACAAGTAAAAGGAAGGATTTTTTGAAGTATTGATGACGATTTACTGATTTACCCGTTTAATACCCCCTAATAATCCTAAAATGTCCGTCCCTTACACGCTTCGCTATCCTTGAATGGTGGTAGCTAGCTAGCTCCTTTTTCTGCTCAGTTGGGAGTTATGCGCCCTCCCTATCAATGTCGTGGAAGGCCTTTGTAGAGGTCAATTTGTAGGGTATAGGATTGCATTGAGTTTATAAAATTAAAATACAATATAAAATATATTATGGAATGAATGAATACATTAGCGTTTAAATTGATAAAATTTAGTAACAAAATGTGTGCTTTTAGCTCACACAAAGGGTCAGTAGGGCACTTAGACAAATAGAACGATTTCATTCCAGTCGTATCAAGATGGCAGCCATAGTCTTTGAGGGATGATTTTTAGAGCTTAGGAAAGCCAGCGTGGCCGTGTGGTACAGTTTAGTATCCCTTTTTCTCTCATTCGTGTTTTGACCAAACCTTTTTAATAATATAGAAAGAAAAATTAGTTTTTAAAAAAAATCAAAATAGTGCCTTAACTACTAAACTAATATCTTTACAATTTATAATTCTGTTCGTTTATTAATTAATTTAGTGTTTTATAAAGGGACTCGATAATTTTCATAAGTTGTATTACTTATTTCTTATATACCTACATATGTTCAAACAAATCAATAACTTAATGAGTAGTTTGTTTTTAAACAGTGGTTTCATTGACANGTCACTGCCTACATGAGATTACGAAATTAAAATTTTGGTACACAGGGGTACGGGGTACAAGTAATGAATACCCTTCATCTTCATGATTTACTCTTTAAGAGTACAGTAATTGCTGTAATGTCTACGGGGTACAAATGACAAAGTAATGGATACCCTTCATGATACAAATCGTTGAAAAGCTGTTTAAGAGAAAAGTATTTGTTCTTAAGTACAGTTTTGTCTTACTTTCATTTAGAAGGGGGAGAGGTAAAATGGAAATTTATATCTATATCTCTATGTATATAAAAGTCATCATAAGTGTGTACATAGGTATGTATAGTCTTTTATACAAATCTACAGTTTTAGTCCGGTCTCGATGAAAATTTGCACACTTGACCTTCAAAGCAATGGGAAGGTAACTGTCTTCGAATTTTCTAACTATGAATTTTGGTTCAAAGGGGTAGGGGGTACCGGGTACAAGTAATGAATACCCTTCATCTTCATGATGCATATCGTTGAAATGCTCTTTAAGAGTACACTAATTGTTGTTATGTACAGTTTTGTCATATTTTCATTTAGGAAGGGGGTAAATTAGGATATTTGCAAATTAAATTATCAAAGAGGAGGGGGATATAAGTAGGAGGGATAGAATCTAGATATTCTCGAATAGTAAAATAATTGGTATGCTTTCCTGGTAGTTTATAAACTTATCAAATATAAAAACATTCCGTAGCAAAGCACGGGTATCCAGCTAGTAATATATATATTAATGACTATAACTTAAATGAATGCATCCTTTTCTTCTTCAGGGAGAACCGGGGAAAGACGGAGAACCAGGACTGACAGGAAGTGTGGGTCCACGAGGAGATCCAGGTAAGGATGGCCAATCAGGTCCCCAAGGACCACCAGGACCAATCGGACCTTCAGGAGAGAGAGGACCACTCGGGCCACCAGGACCAAGGGGTTTTCAGGCAATTCATTTCATTTTTGTAACCCAACAAAATGGATTAAGTTGAAGAGGCTTTTATAAAACTTAAAATTTTTCAAGCTCTAATACTAACTGTAGTATTTGATAACTTTTAACATTTAAAGGGTCTTCCTGGTGGACCTGGTAGCCCTGGAGCACCGGGCAAGGATGGAGAAGCAGGTTTGCCAGGAGGAGTCGGTCTACCAGGACCTCAAGGCTCTAGAGGTGAAAGAGGAAGTCCTGGAGAACGTGGATCAGCAGGCCCTCCAGGATTAATTGGACCCCGAGGACCTCCAGGACAAGCAGGGAATGATGGTTTGACAGTAAGTACTCTGGATTTAAGTAAGTTATTATGTTGCTAAAAAAGACATTGCATGTTAGCAATAAATTGGATGTGCGTAAAGTCTCACGTAAAAAGGGTTGCGTTGGTATTGTGAACATAAAATTAGTTAGTATTACCGAAAGGGGGGGGGGGCGTCATGCAAAAGTTGATGCATTTTACAAAATGGCATGAAAAATTCAACACTTTCCTCAAGTGTTGAATATTTTTGTCCCCCCCCCGCGTGACATGAGTTATCTACCATTTTAGAATTCGAACATCTGATAAGTTGAAGTTCGCTGTGTTTTTCCTTAGTGTGCATCAACATCAAAACGATTAAAAATTATTGGAACCGTACAGAGAGACAGGCAGACAGATAGATACAGGAACGAAACTATAAGGGTTTCTTTATTTGGTTTTACCAACGAAACCCTGAAAAAGATGCCTGAAAATATAGTATAGGGGACACATATAAATTACCAAAGAGATTAATTTAGTTCTTTGTACACTTGCTGATGTGGAAACTTTTAACTTTACACGAAAATTTACAACTAAGAAAAGGCTTGTGTAGAGAAAATACTTATCAAAAAAATAACTATCAGTCTTGCCAAATGGATGTTAGCTTCCGAGCTTACAGAGGGTTTCGAAAGCTATGTGATCCGAATTCAAAATTGAAAGCTCCGATTCCAAATATACCAAGACAGAAATCCGTTTCAGACACCAGGGAACATTTTTGGTTCCATGTCTTCTGTCTGTCAGTCTGTTGCTCTGTCACTTTATTTTTGCAAACCAGAACCATCATATCTTAAAAACTACATGTCCGATTTTAATTAAATTTGGATGCTCGGTCATAATTAGCCCATTGTTGGTCTCAAATATGTTCAAACCATTTGCGCCTATTTGAATCTCTTCCACATGCGCACAAAATGTATTTACACCTATAGCTTCAAAAGTACTTATATGATTTTTTGATACTTATATGAAAAGTTTGATACAAATCATTGTATCAAACTTTTATAGTTTATCGAAAGTAACCCGCAGATAGCCCCTTATTAATTTGATCCGTCTGCGCTCTCTAACTTTTGTTAAATTAATACTTAAATTCATGTAAAAAATCAAAACAACTTCGTGAGATTAAATATCCGGGGGAAACAATTAAACAAAATAGACAGTAATGGCTTGAAAAAGTATAAAATAAATATTTTTTCTACAACGCATATTCTATAAGAAATGTGACACAAATAATTATTGTGTTTAATCCTTAAAAATGCATTTAAATACATGAGTTTTACGTCATTATAATAAATGCTTCAAAAGTTATAGCTACTCGCAATACAAACTTTTAAATGACCACTATCTTGATTCACCTGGGCCGATTATTCGGGTTACGAAATCGTCCAATTTGCTAAATGGCCTGTGAACTCTTTGAGTGTGCTAAACGCACATACTTGGCCAATTTATTTAATAAATTTATTATTTACATAAGGTCCAAGTCATTTATCTTTTTTCAGGGTATGTTTCTATAGCGTTGGTTTCCGCGGCATAATAATTTAGAGATAATGTGAATCCCGGCGTTTCCATATGAATTCAATATTGAAATGTAAAAAGACACATACTTGGCCAATTTTTTAAAATATGTACTTTATGTTATGTGTCTGTTAATTTGTTTTTCTAATTGTTACAGGGTTCGCCCGGTATAAAAGGAGACAAAGGTCACATAGGACCATCAGGCCTTGTGGTAAAATACTTGTTAATATTAATTAACTTAATTTTTTTATCAAGATAGTTTTTTTTTTAATTATGTTTTTTGAGTTTCATATTGGTATATATTTTAGTCATTCAGAATAACCAAAACTGACAATTTTTACTTCTTTTCCTCACTACTAATAGTAGGAAAAGTATTATTTTCACTAAAAATTTTTGTTTCGAGATTTCAACGGAATTATCCGTATTGGGTGTTTTTTAAGACCTCCTGAGTGATTTTCAGCATGACGTCTGTATAGTATGTATGTGTGTATGTGTATTATCATCGTAGCGCCCAAGGTATTTAACCTAGAGATTTGAAACTTGGCAGAAAAATCAGTCACCTGCAGTGGTGCCGCCTGGAAAATCAACTTATTTCGCCATTTTGAACCCAGTTTGCTGAGTCAGCAAAATTTTAAAAACGGTAATAAATCGAAAATAGTCCTGATCGAGTTGGAATTTGGCACGAATGTACCTCTCTGTATGACAAACAAGCCCACTAAATTTCATTTTGATACAGGCCGCCATTTTGAAGTTATCATTTTAAATTTTGGAACTTTGACGGTTAATAATACCAAAAGTATAAATAGACTTTTAATATATAGCATATCGTTGGAACCGGAAAAATTAAGGAACAAATGTAAAAAAAAAACCAATGAAATTCCATTAATTAGTTTAAAAGTTATAAGCGAATATAATTATTCATTAGTACGATCATTTTGATGACGACAAACTTTGTTTACATCTGTCAAAATACCGCCAAACTTTAAATATTTAAATAAAATATAGGTATTAAAAATAAGGTTTTTTTTAAAGAATGATGATAAATCAGTTAGTTCAGAATTGTCATACATCCAACTACTGACCACGTCCAATGCTCCAGGTGGCAGTAGAGGCCGTTTTAGTGGCCTCTGAAGAAAGGAAATGTTCCGAGGTACCCCGAACCCCTTTTTTTCATATTCACATTTTCTTTGTACAGACCTTTCAATTTTTTAGTAAAAAAAGTTGTGGTGGTTAAATTGAATTATTATTACATATTAAATTTCCATCAATATTTTCTACAACAGGGAATCGAACCCTAAGCTAAATTTAAAAGATATTATTAAATTTTAATTTGAATGAAATTATAATTATTTTTAACTACGGGAAACATACAGAGAAAAATAGACTCCAGCGCCGGGATTTGAACCACGGGCCTCTAAATTTCCAGTCTAGCGCTCTACCAACTAAGCTACACTGGAGAATAATTTCCTCTGAGGTTATTGATACCTTGTCCCGAATTTAAGGTACTAATTGGGTACTTTATAATTATAAGCGTTATTTCTCGGTCTAGTTTTATGTCATTAATGTTGACTTCTCGGACTTGTGAAAAAATTGAAAGATTAAATTCGGGACAAACTATCAATAACGTCAGAGGAAATTATTTTCCAGTGTAGCTTAGTTGGTAGAGTGCTAGACTGGAAATTTAGAGGCCCGTGGTTCAAATCACGACGCTGGAGTATATTTTTCTCAGTACGTTCCCGTAGTTAAAAATAATTATAATTTGATTTAAATTAAAATTTAATCTTTCCGTAGTATGAATACTACCAAAAACGTAAAGATATTATTTAACAATTTAATAAAGATATAAGATTGATAGATTTGACAAGTATGTATAAAATAATCAGATAATAAATAATGGATTAAAAAGTCAAGTCATGCACCATGACTTAATGAGCGAATTTTCAAAGAAATCTGCGTATTATTGGCTTATGATAATAGAGGCAAATTTTGGTTTAGAATTTGGATGGGTGAAAAAAAAAAATGTTTTGGTACACACGGGTACGGGGTAAAAAAGTCAAAATAGTATTTACCCTTCAAGATCTTTAAGAGTAATTGTTGTTATGTACACTTTTATCATATTTTCATATACTACGTTCACACATCGTTTTGAAAGGGTTTCGGATCCAATTCGTTTTAAAAACGATCCGCGTTCTTACAACAAAAAATACAGGTGATCGAAATATTTGTTTTCGATATTTCATAACGGTGACGTCACGAGTAAAACCTTCTTTCTTGTTACCTAATAAGTCCGCGTATTTTTACATTTTTATTTACAAGCTATTAAAAGTTTTTACAGGTTCTTTATAGTTTTAACTTTTGTTTAATAACGTTTTTGAAGTTTAAAAAAAGAAACGGAAGCTCACGAAAGTAAAGAACTTGAAAAGTGGAAAAGAGTAAAATAACCTGATATCTCGATCCCCTCCGCGACCTGTTCACACGAGCGTTTTGAATTCCGATTCCCCGATCCGATCACGTATTTTTGGTGGAGCGGATCTAAACCGATACGATCCGTCGATCTCCGTTCATACAGCGTTTTGAACTAGCGGATCGTTTTCAAAACCGTTTCCAAAACGATGTGTGAACGTAGTAA
>KZ651291.1:251466-303017 GCA_001010745.2 Gerris buenoi
TCCCCTGAACAACGCCTAATAAAGTCCCATCGATTTCAGGCGCCGCTAGCGGTGGGAGGGGGGGGGGGCAAAAGGTCACATTTTTCAGTTTTCGGCGTTTATCTCGAAAACGGTACGTCGCACAGAAAATGTTATTCTATTCAAAATTAAAACTGATAAAACTTCAAACAAAAATGTACCTATGCATTTTTTTCCTACAGCCAACAGTTTTGGAGCTTTAGGCTAGGCGCACACTAGCGACAAAACAGTCCGCAGACTGACTGCCGTCAAAAATGTCTGCGGTGAAAGGCGACCGGAGGGCGACAGTTTTGTCGCTGCACCCTCGCACACTAGAGACAAAACAGTCTGCAGACTGTCCGCGGACTGTCTCCCGCGCAAAAGACAGTTGGACGCAGCGACATTTTAGTCGCCGCACCCTCGCATAATAGAGAAAAAAAACATTCAACTAAGAAAACATTCAAGATGGATATCGTCGAAATTGCTGCTATAAGTGCTATTGTCGTTCGTAGAAGAAGGAGAGTGAAGCGTCAAGACAGACATTACTGGGTACATCCCATTTACAGCGTTAGAAAATTAAAAGGAAAATTTTACACTCTGTATGAAAATCTACGGGAAAATCCAAAAAAGTTTCTTTCTTACTTTCGGATGAGTTTATTATCGTTTGATGAATTAATAGCTGCAGTAAGGAGAGATTTAACGCACAAAGATAAAACTATTTACTAATATTTACTGGTGCAACTACCGTATTGAGAAAAGTGACTGGTCATTAAATTAATGCACCAGTTTGATAATTATTCAGTGTAGTCATCACCGATTAGAGAGAAGCCATCTCTCTAATCGGTGATGACTACTTTTTTATAGCATTGTTATTTATTAATATATTACATAGTTTCTATTGCCTACTTTTACTTTCTCATATAAAGAGAAAGTATTGTAATATGCGCATAAATTCGATTTTGATATTTTGATGGATTTTTCACGTTTTTGAGGTCCCTGAGTCCAAAAAATGGATTTTAAAAAATGTCTGTCAGTCTGTCGTGTGTGCAGACGCCTGGAGCCTAAACTGCTTGATCGATTTTGACGGAATTTGGCATATATGATCTCAAAAATCATGCCCCGATAAATTAATTAATAATCGATAAATTAATTTTAGCTTCAAATTTAAACATTTCTAAAATGTAAATTTAAAAAAATCTAAATTTATTCTAAAATGTAGTCCATTTAAATACGTATCCAACGATATAACCCGTTCTCCCATGAAAAATTTAGTTTCTAAGAAAATAGCTTAAAACGCTGACGGAGAGAGCCCAGGTTCGATTCCCCGCCTAGGAGAAGTAATTTTCATGTTTGTTGAAATGTTCAATAATAAATAAATGTAAAATTAAAAGTGGAATGTAATGAGCTTAGTCATTATGAACTCGTACGTGAGAAAGTTTGTTTGAGTTGTCTCGGACCGATTTTTTTAAATATATAGATAGACTTTTAACTACGATTGGGAGAGATTAGAGATTATACATATACATATTCTTAACGGAATGAATAATGTATAATATAGTCCTGATATTATCCCTAGAAGGCTTTGGAAAGAAAACTATTTAGGCACTTCATTTACATGCTAGGCCTAAATGATTATAGAAAGCATAGCCACTAACTCCTAGCGTGAGTCCAAGAGTCCTAGGGGTGAAAGCTAGTGTATATATATGAAACCTCTATATATAGTGTGAGAATAAATATAGAAAGGGAGTAGTTTTTTTGTGGTGAAGTATTTCAATAAATTCGAGTTTTGAAGCGACAGATTTGCCCTCAGTGTGCGCAGAGCCGAAAGACAGTCCGCGGACAAAAATGTCGAGGTTTGTCTCCTAGGCTCGGCGACACTTTTGTCTTTCATCTGTCTTTGTCGCCGGTGTGTGCACTCCCATATGGTTATTAAGACCTTGAGGTAGCGACAAAACAGTCTGCGGGCCAAAAAGTCGCCAGTGTGCGCCTAGCCTTAGGCTAGGCGCACACTGCTGGGAGTCAGTGCCACAGCGCTCAAACGTGACTTTTTTCAGGTTTTTGCTCATACCTCCAAAACTATTGCTCTTAGGGGAATTGTTTTTATTGAAAATTAAAGCTGATAAAATTTCAAACAAAAATGTTAGAATGCATGTTTTACCTACGACCAACAGTTTTAAAGCTATAGGGTCGACAAAAAACATTATATTCACATTTTTTTTAAATTTAAATTCTTAACTACACTCTTCGGCAGCTTATAGCCCTAAAAAAATTGGTCTATCCTCATCATTAAAATAATTCATGAAAGGGATATGTTATTTTACATTAAATTTAATTTTTGATAATACTGATTTTTTTTTTACTAGTTTTGGAGATATGAGAAGAAACCTGAAAAAAAGTCACGTTTGAGCGCTGTGGCACTGACTCCCCCCCTCTACAACTCAAGAAGCTGCAGGCTCTAGCTGCCTACACCCTTCGCCAGCTAATAGCCCCAAAAAAAATTTTATATCCTCACTAAATTATGAAAACATCATTCAAATATCAACATAATTCAAATAAAATATGTAAACAATAAAATGTGAATAAATGTGCGGCGGGGCAGCGGCACGTTCTTAAAGTTAAAATATAGACTTAGAATAGAAACTTAAGACGGAAGATTTCATTTTATAGAACACTGAACGAAACTGTCGTTTATTATTTTTTATACAAAATCTGACATAAAAAAAGTGACAATTGAAAAACAAAATAAACTAAAATAAATTAACACGCCTCAAATGTTTATTTTTGAAAATACTTTTTTCTCTCGACTCTAAAGCTCCAAAACTGTTGGCCGTAGGAAAAAAATGCATAGGTACATTTTTGTTTGAAATTTTATCAGTTTTAATTTTGAATAGGATAACATTTTCTGTGCGACGTACCGTTTTCGAGATAAACGCCGAAAACTGAAAAATGTGACCTTTTGCCCCCCCTCCCACCGCTAGCGGCGCCTGAAATCGATGGGACTTTATTAGGCGTTGTTCAGGGGACCATCCTCTACACATTCCTGAAAAAATTGGAACTAGAATAAAATAACTAGAATAAAATTGGAATGCAAGATAAAAACCTAATTTGACTGGACTATAAATAATAAGTCTTCTAAATCACATAAAAGTTTGTCAGTATCAAAGCGAAGACTAGTATGACTTAAATGATCCTAGTCGATTTCGGTAGTGTCTTCATTAATTGTGTTAACAAAATGTTTACAAGATTCTAAATGTTTATTTATTCATCTGTCAATAAGTTGTGTGTAGATAGAACTTAGTTAATTGTCCCATGGAGGCACTTAAGGTGGCATACCTGAGGAGGTACGCATGTCTGGTGGCCGTTTTTGAATGTAGCCCATAGCCAAGTCAAACCATGTATTTGTCATGAAACAATATGTCCACGAGGACTCTACTAGAGTGAATGGTGAAAATCAACAGACTAACTCCGTAGCTCAACTGCCATGAAGGACCAAAACCTGCCTAAGAGATTTATAAAACTGTTTATCTGGTTATAACTGGATATGGATATTAACCTTATAATTGGCATTCGCAACCAGTTAGTTGTCACATCACATAAGCAGTTACCCTTTATATACAGGGATGCTGGGTGAACATTGAGCTGGGCGACCCCCGGTGTGGGAATTGAACCCAGATCCTGCCCATCAAAGGGTGCCATATGCTGCTTAACTTTATTGATAGGTTGATACACCAGCCCCATGCTTCTTCTATCTAAGCAACTGGGGCCTCCTTCTTGATGAAGAGCTCCAAAATAAATTTCCCTGTCCTAAAAAGTCACTAGAATTAATTTTTTCCTCAAGGGAAAATCAGTCAATTGGCTTCATCCCAGGTTGACATATAAATTATCTAAGGCTCAAAAATATTTCAAACCAATAAATGTGTCACAGGATTGCAAGGAAGAGATGGCAACCAAGGAGCTCAGGGTCCACTAGGTCCCTCTGGTCCAAGGGGACCACCTGGAGAGCCAGGAAGAAATGGATTGACAGGAGATCCTGGTCTACCTGGTCCTCCAGGCCCACCAGGAGAACCACTTAGCTATGATGCTGCTGCCTTGGCCGCAATGCTTGCACATGCGAATGTTAAGGTAACATAGTTCAGAATAACTCAGATTATAGTTGATTTTTTGACTCTAATCTAAATCCTCAAAACAAACTATGTTATTTTGTTATAAATTAACATGATGTTCTGATTTCCTTTTGCGTTAAAAGGGACCTGACCCATACAGTAGGGATGAGCCAATGAGAATGTTTGGTAAGGATATGTCAGAAGCAGAGAAAAAACAACTGATAACCAAAGCTTATCAACAACTCAAGGTGAGTTTTGAGAAACTGATGAGACCGGATGGGACTCAGGAGGCACCAGCCAAAACATGCAGAGATTTAGCTGTAGCTCATCCTCATCTCCCTTCAGGTTTATTCTCAACTTTATTCCTAATAATTAAAATTATATATATATAAAAAAAAAAAAAAAAAATAGAGTGAAACAATTCACTTTTGTTTGTAAGAGCTTCATTCTCAGCAATTATTAAGGTCGCTTAAAAAAAGCTTTTATTTGGTAGAAAAAGAAAAAATTCAAAACTGATACCATATCATATTATTTTAGCTTTCTTCCTTGATTTGTTAATAATTATCATCAAATAGTATAAGATTGTTTTATTGCGAATAAATGCATATTTGTTTAGGTGAATACTGGATTGATCCTAATGAAGGTGACATTATAGATGCTATATTGGTGTATTGTAACATGCAAGATAGGTCATCTTGTATATACGCCAAGCCTGAGACAACTGAAGAGATATCACTTGACACCAAAGAGCCTGAAGTATGGCTAGGAGAAATTTATAATGGAATTAAGGTAAGTACATTATATAACACCTTCTTTTACACATTTTACTCTTGGTAACGAAAAAACATTCAAGTAATGCAGGCAGAAACACAAGGAAAAACAATAATAATTGTGTAAAACATTTGTGGAAATGGTAGCAGTAAATAATTTAGCAACTAGCATAGGTACTAAAATATAAAGAACATACTCCTTCAAAATACTCCTATCTTTAAGGGGAAATATATTGAATACAATAATTCGTAGATAGCAGAGCTTCAATGAAAACATTCAAACATTACAGAAGGAAATCACCGCTGCTTTTCCTGGAAATTTAGGTTTTAAGAATTTTTCTTAAGTAGTCGGAATTTCGGAATCAATTACTAATTTGGAATACTTGCAAATTATCTTATCAATGGGGAGGGGGTATAGAAATAAGAGGTCAGGATAGAATCTAAATAGATACGTGGTGTGATCAAAAAGCATCTGACCTTAATTTTTATTGGTCAAACAAAAGAAGCTGTGGGAGTGGGGCTTGGTGTAAGGTTGCAGGTATGCCTAGTGTGAATGCTCATTTTTTTTGTACATCTGCAACACGAGTCTGTCGGCGGTAGGCTATTAATTTGTGTGCCAGTGCGAGTGAGTGTCATCGCACTTTACTTTCTGACAAAATGACAGAAAAAGTTGAAAAGCGTTACTGCATCAAATTTTGTTTTAAGCTTGGTGATTTTAATTGGAAACAATCCGCAAGATTTAACAAGTGTTTGGAAACGAAGTGATGGACACCACACAAATAAAGGAGTGGTACAACCTTTTCAAAGATTTGATGCAGCAACACTGTTCGACTTTTTTTGTCATTTTGTCAGAAAGAAAAATCCGACGACACTCACTCGCACTGGCTCACTAATTAATGCCTACCGATGACTGATTCATGTTGCAGACGTACAAAAAAAAATGAGCATTCACACTAGGCATACCTGCAACCGTACACCAAGCCCCGCCCCCACAGCTTCCTTTATTTGAACAATAAAAATTAAGGTCGGATACTTTTTGATCACACCACATGTTTTATAAGATGGGTAGTTTATAAACCCATCACATTAAAAAAACACACTCCCTAGCAAAGCACACGTATCCAGCTAGTTCACAATAAAATAAGTTGAACTAAAGAATAATAAAGATTTTATAATTCAACGTAAATAAGATTGTTGTAATGAATACCCAATAATTATTTAAGCTGCTTCATTTGAGTATAAAATAAAATAGAAATAATAATATGAAATCAGATGAGAAGTCATTTCTTAGTAATTCTTAGAGTAAATGTTTAAAGAATCATTTATTATCATATTTTCTTAAATGCAGACAACATACAGGGTGGTCCAAAAGTCTCCTCCCCCCCCCCTCTTAACTTTTGAACGGTTTGAGATAAATTAATGAAACTTGGGGGATCTCTACCATTCAAAGGGAAGTTTGTTTTCATGCAATCACCCACTAAGGGCTACCCCCCACTTTGCCCCCAGGCCACCCAACTTCGAAATTTCAAATTGGAGTGTATATTTTTGATAGCATATTTGGATTCTACAATGAAAAATAATAAACTTTTACTTGAAACTTTTTTTTCTATCACCAATATTTTGCCCCCTATAGGGGGGCAAAGATAGCAAAATAGCCCTTCCGATAATACGTTGTAAAATCTAAACGGTTTGAGATAAATTAATGAAACTTGGGGGATCTCTACCATTCATAGGGAAGTTTCTTTTCATGCTATTGCCCACTAGGGGCAACCACCCATTTTGCCCCTAGGCCACCTAACTTCTAAATCTTAACATGAAGTGTATATTTTTGATAGCATATTTTGATTCTACGGCAAAAAATAAAAATATTTTACTTCAAACTTTTTTTTCTATCTCCAATATTTTGCCTTTTATAGGGGGGCAAAGGTATAAAAATGGTAGATTTCAGCACCTGGGGGCAAAATGGTGGTTGCCCCTAGTACGCGAGTGGATGAATACACACTTCCCTTTCCATGGTACAAATCCCCAAAGTTTCATTAATTTATCTCAAACTGTTTAGATTTTATAACGATCTAAGTGTTATTTTTTTTTACTATTTTTGAAGGATTATTATGCTATCTTTGCCCCCCTACACGGGGCAAAATATTGGAGATAGAAAAAAAAGTTTCAAGTAAAAGTTTATTATTTTTCATTGAAGAATCCAAATATGCTATCAAAAATATACACTCCAATTTGAAATTTCGAAGTTGGGTGGCCTGGGGGCAAAGTGGGGGGTAGTCCTTAGTGGGCGATTGCATGAAAACAAACTTCCCTTTGCATGGTAGAGATCCCCCAAGTTTCATTAATTTATCTCAAACCGTTCAAAAGTTAAGAGGGGGGGGGGGACTTTTGGACCACCCTGTATAGTATAGCAAATAGTAGTATTATGAATATTTTACAATTATCTACTTATACCGGCAGAGTCAAGTTGGAAAATCATTAGGTAATTGTTTTCACTCACATAATATGTAATACCCATCCCTAAGTTAGAAGAAAAAAAAAGGTAAAAATTGTATGAATTATACGCAAGATTTTACAGAGAATATTTTTCCACAAAGACTGCTTTCGTCAAAGAATAAAACCCAAAGAAGAAAATAGCCTATCAGTGAAAAAATACAAATTATTTTTAAATTAGTTGTGGAACATTAACCAGATCAATTATATTTACTAAAGGCCGAAATACACGGCGACACTTTTGTTGCTAGATGGGGTGTCTAGATTGAGTGTCGCAGTGGAGACACCGCCGAGAGTGGACGCTAGACCACCCCCACTCCTACCCACTCCGGTCTAGCTAGTTGCGCTCTCGGTGTTTGTTTTCCTTGTGTAGACAAGACACCTGTCATGTCAATTTGCTCTCGCACTCGGTCTAGGCTAGTTTCAGCTAGGTGAAACCTTTTCTAGAGCAAGCATGATCAATACCTCAGCCGTGCAACGCGTGTGGACGACGGAGGAGACGTAGATTATTAGACAAACGGGACACCGTGCAGACAGTTCGGACACTGATCTAGGAACTTTATTCAAGGTCACACTCCGAGAGCACTCTCGGACACCAATCTAGCCAAATTTTGGCTCTCCGTGTAGACAGATCGGACACCGCTCTCGCTAGACTCTCTCGCTCTAAGTGTCGCCGTGTATTTCGGCCTTAAGAGTAGGTACTATAAAATTTTAGAGGTACTAATTTAAATAAGATATGTTTCATTGTAAGATATTGACATAGCTTGATACCCACAATGACTGATCATTCAATTATTGCAGATTTCTTACAAAGCAGACAGCAATCAAATAGGCTTCCTCCAGCTACTCTCTGTTTCTGGTACTCAAAATATAACATACAACTGCAAGAATTCAGTAGCTTATTATGATTCCAAGTCTAAAACATACAGGAAAAGCATCAAACTACTTGGATGGAATGATTCAGAAATAACTGGCAGAGGAAATCCAAAACTGAGATATAGTATAATTGAAGATGAATGTCGGGTAAGTTCGTACAGTCTTATAATAATATATTATCATGTTTTAATTTAAATCAAATTATAATTATTATTAACAATGGAAGACAGACAGAGAAAAATAGACTTCAGCGCCAGGACTTGAACCACGGGCCTCTATATTTTTCTCTGTCTGTCTCCCATTGTTAATAATAATTATAATTTGATTTAAATTAAAATTTAAACCTTCCGTAGTATGAATACTACTTAAAAATGAAATATATTATTATGTTATTTTTCTTTACCCAAAAAATTATTATTTTAAAAATCCCTTTTGTTCTAGCTACGACACCCTGAATGGAGAAAGACAAAAATCAGCTATACAACAAGTAAGTCAGCACGTCTACCGATCAGCGATATAGCACTGAGAGACATAGGAAAACCTGACCAGTACTTCTCTCTTCATCTGGGACCAGCATGTTTTAAATAGTTATTATTTTAATTTATAAATTTACACCAATTAAGTATTAAAAATGAGCTGCCATTACTTATATGTAATAGTTTATTTCACAGCAACTTCTAAATATAATTTATCTCATACATATATTGATATATTGTATGTCTATTGTAGGTTGTAGTTCAAAGCTTCTGTGACATATTTTCTTTAGTTTCATAACTATATTCTTTGTACTTCTAATACTACTTATTTTATCTTCCTCTCCTCGTTTTTTTATTTACCTCTCTGATTTTATATATATTTTTTTTTTTTAATTATAAATTATTGATATTTAATAAATCTCTATTTCACCACCCAATCGCAAAATATTTTTTATCACTTAGTAATATTTATCAAAGCATTTGCTAAGGTAATCAAGAAGTTACAAAGAAAGTATATTAGGAATTATAATACATTTGATTTTTTAGGGACATAAGTAAGAACAGCAAATTTTGAAAACCAAGAATAGAGAAGAATAGTGAATTACGCTTAATAATTTAAAAAGTAAAGGCGATAGAAAGTTAATTTTGAAATTAATGGAAAAATAACAAAAATGCTAATAACTCGAATACAAGTAAAATTTGGAGGACATTTTTGGTACAAGGTGTTTTATGATAAAAAGTATGTATATTATGTGAGAATTTTAATGAAAAACGTCCAAAAATTGTGTTTTTTAATGATTTTTGCGAACATCGCGAAAACGAAGATTTTTCTGAACCATTTATACAGGAACTTTTTTATTAGTGTTGTGGTTTCGTTTGGGGAAACCTTTTTTGCATTTGTACAAATACCATTTGAAAGCTTATGAAAAGCAGAAGTTTTTCCTGAAATCGACACACTTCTAACATCACTCAATTAAGAATAGAAAGCTCAGGAATTTCGTGGTCGATTATTAAAAAATACAAATTTTCAAATGAAACAGGACTTAAAAGATGCTTAGTAGCTGATAATTTGGAAATAAATGAATGACTCTGAAAGGTTTTTATGCTCTTTAAAATTGTTCCTTAATTCCTTAGCCTAATTTCTCTATCTTATTTAGTTTTTGAGATATTTGGTGTTTTTCTTGACAATTTTCCAGAAACACTTAAAAAAAAAAAAAATAAAACTTTATCTTGAGAGCTATTGAGAAATGGGCATATGCTAAAGCGGCCCATACACTACACGTGCATTGCACGCCGTGCCATTTTTTATATTGGCGCGCAATGCTTAGCATGGCACGTCGTGCGCCACACACTGTAAATGAAGTTCACTCTGTGACGTGCTAGAAGTCGGTGTTAAAACTGTGATTTTTTAGTGTACACGACAAGTTATGCCTGTGGCAACGAAATATAAAGCAAAAATATAAGCACTTTTTTGTAATTGGCACGATACATGAAGATAGCAAGGAGAAATGGAAGAGGAGGCAAATAAAGACTAAAAATTGGTTGAAGAAGAAAGATTAACCTTACTCTTAACTCGCCACAAACAATGGTGATTTGTACAAGTGTCAATAAACAACCACAAGAAATTGGGAGACAGAAAAACGTTGTATCACTCATTTTAAAAAAATACCAACAAGAATCTCTTGATGCTAGCGAACAAAATGTAGCCTGATGTTGCAATTTCTAGCACGTGGCACGAGACTAGCCCACACATTAGCACGTTGGCACATGGCAGGATGGCATGGCACGCCGAAAATCAAACTAGTCTTGATTCTCACCATGCCAAGCATAGCACATCGGGCTTTGCACGGAGACCTCAATACACTGGCACGTTTCGTTTGTTTTTGGCACGACGTGCTTGCACGTATAGTGTATGGGCCGCTTAACTCGACATTTTTTGTTCCAATTTGGCCATAGAAACAAACCATGAAGTTTGACTGGATAACTTCCAGTCACCCTGTATAATTTCTAAATGGGGTCTAAGTTTTTTTCGGGCTGGGCTAGGCCCACTTTATGAAACAGAAGTATTGAAATTAACAAATTTCCACCAAAAAATTGAGGAAGAGGTGCCACAAATTTATCAATAACACTGAAAAAGTTAAATAAAGTTTATAATTTATTGTGTTTTATTTAAAAGTTTATATACAATTTTCATTTTTAAGCGTCATTACTACTAAAAAGGGAACAACTGCAATAATATTGCAAAGATCATACAAAAATGGAGATTACTTATCAAATAAGAGTTCTATAATGAGGAGCAATAAATACAAACGTGAACTTAACCAGTTTCTTGAGTTCTTTCTATTTTCTAATTAAAGATGTTTATTATAACGAAGCCCCACTGTTTAAGTAGTAGTAGTATTTATATATATATATATATTTATATAATATATATTATGTACCTAGTCATTAGAATAAAAATAATCTTCAGTTTCCACTTTATTCCAAACAGGGTTTATTTGACTGTTACGGATTAAACCAAAATCAGTAAGTTCTGTTTGGTTGGCATATTCTCCTATCTTCTTTGGCCCGTCAATAGAAAATATACCATAAAGAAAACTTCTCTTTTCCAGAACTGACCTTAACTGTAAACAATGTTCAAGAAAATCATTTAATCTTTGATGAGATGCATTCTCATGATATAGCAAAATCAATAAGCTAGTTCTCCAAATTACAGGCATTAAAGTACCATTCATTTTAAGAAGAAATTTAACAATAGTTGCAGCAGCAGACCAATTTCCAGATCCGACACAATTACGAAGTTCATTAAGCAACATGTTACAACTAGTTGAGTAGTTGTGAGTCTGGTTATTACTGAAATTACCTAACTTGTATTCTCTAGATCCACATACAATTTTTACTCTGTTGCTTCGTGTGCCATAAGTATTTTTTCGTTTTGTTTTCAAATGTTCAGAAATCATTTGGATGGCTTCCCTTAAATCCTGTCTTTCCAGTTCACATGGTGAAATCTTCATTGTTGCAAAAGTAGGACTCACATTCAGCTTCACCTAAAAAAATAAGGAAAAACTTCTTTACAAACTGCCTTTATTTATTATTTACTTGACATTCCTTGAAATGACTAAAGCATCAATTATATTATTACTGACATTTTCAATGTTATGAGGAATTTAAGATTTCAGCCTTTAGTACGAATACCATAAGAAACTCATCCAAGAACCAATATCTTCTTTTTATCAGTACCTACCGCTTTTTTAAGTTTTATTTTCTTAACTATCTTACATTCAATCATCACCTCATTTGATTAACAGAATTGAGTAGATAGGTTACTCTTAGAACTCGATCAGTTTTCAACTCTTTTGACGAATACTGTAGTCATCATAAGTGTAAGTGATGCAGGTTTCCTTTTTAATTTCTCCAGATATTCCTCATTTGTATCTCACGTGTGTCACGCAGAACTGACTGTGAGCAGTCACGCAGACTGATTTTTCTAAACTACATCATTGCTATCAATTTTTTCTGCCTCTACACTCTGCATCAATTCTATTAAACCTGAACTTCATAACTAATACTAAGAAATGTAAGTATAATCTACTCAAAACAGTGCTGGAGGGATTTGACAATATTATATTGATATATTATATATTATCTTAAATAGATTTGCTGCTACAAATTTAGTAACAAAATTATACTAAAACAAGAATAATTGATTAGCTATAAGAATTATAATTTACTTACTGCCGCCTAACTAACAAATCTCTACACTTCGATTTTTAAATTGACAAATTTAAAAGTTGATGAGGTACAAAACTTGAAATTTTAAACATATATTTACAATTAATCAAAAAATTACTAATTAATATCGGTAATTAATAAAAAAATAAAATGTACACTGATCTTATGTGGTTTAAGTTAATAGGTTGTTTTTATTTTCATTATGATTCGTTCTTGAGGGGGGAAATTCAGCGTTTTCGTTCATACGTGCACAAAATTAATAAGTGTTTTATTTGTGAAAGCGAGGTTATCACTGCATTGTTCGGTTTGCAAGCTTCTTGTTCTTGTTTTGATATTTAGTTTGTTGCGATGTGGAATTTAAGATTTTAGCATTTGTTTTCTATTTGTGTAGCTTAAATTCTTTCATAAAGATTTATAATGGGTGTGCCAGCGTTTTTTCGTTGGTTGTCGAAGAAATATCCTTCGGTTGTAGTAGATGCCATCGAAGAATATCCTGTAGATGTGGAGGGAGTTAAGATACCTATCGACACCTCCAAAAAGAACCCAAACGGTGTCGAATTCGATAATTTATATCTAGATATGAATGGTATTATTCATCCTTGTACACATCCTGAAAACAAACCTGCTCCTAAGGATGAGGATGAGATGATGGTTGCTATTTTCGAGTGTATCGACACTATGTTCTCCATCGTCCGACCAAGAAAACTTCTTTACATGGCGATCGACGGTGTAGCACCACGAGCTAAAATGAACCAACAACGATCGAGAAGATTCAGAGCTTCGAAAGAGTCTGCTGAGAAAGCCGACGAAATTGCTAAAATCAGATCAGAAATGGAATCAAAGGGACTTGCCGTACCACCTGCCAAAGAAAAAGGTAGTTATTTCGATAGTAATTGTATCACCCCTGGTACCCCCTTTATGGACAGGTTATCGAAGTGTTTAAACTATTACATCCACGAAAGGCTAAATAATGATCCGGGATGGAAAGGAGTCAAGGTTATTTTATCAGATGCTAATGTACCCGGTGAAGGTGAACATAAGATTATGGATTTTATTCGGAAGCAGCGAGGTCAGCCTGATTATGATCCGAACACTCACCATTGTTTGTGTGGTGCTGATGCTGATCTTATTATGTTGGGTCTTGCGACTCATGAGCCTTACTTCACTATTATCAGAGAGGAATTCCAATACAACCAATTGAAAAAATGTGACATTTGCTCACAAACAGGTCATGAAATGAAGGATTGTCGAGGGTTAGAGTCTATTCCTAGTAATGATGTGGTTTTGGTATCTTCACCTCAAAGGTATATTTTTGTAAGACTCAATGTACTTCGTGAATATCTTGAAAAAGAATTACAAATGCCCAATTTACCCTTTAAATATGACTTTGATCGTGCTGTAGATGACTGGGTTTTCATGTGCTTCTTTGTTGGGAATGACTTTCTTCCTCATCTCCCGTCTCTGGAAATCAGGGAAAATGCTATAGACAGATTAGTCGATCTTTATAAGAAATGTGTTTATAGGACCGGAGGTTTTTTAACTGATAGTGGTGATGTTAATTTAGAGAGGGTCCAGCTTATAATGAATGACCTTGGTAATATGGAAGACCAAATTTTTAGAAATAGGCAAGATCGAGAATTAATGTTCGAAAGAAGAAATAGGGAAAGGAAACTTCAAGAAAGAATGCAAAAAATGCAGCAAGCACTCAGAAGAGGAGAGACGCCAAACGAAGAGCCTTTTGAAGAAGAGGCTAGACCTCATGATGACGTCAGGCTTTGGGAAGATGGATACAAAGAAAGGTATTACGCATCTAAATTTGGTCTAATTGAGTCACAAATGCATCATCGGTTTAAGATTGGTCATGCTTATGTGAGAGGTTTATGCTGGGTGTTAAAGTATTATTACCAAGGTTGTGCTTCCTGGAAATGGTATTTTCCATATCACTATGCTCCTTTTGCTTCTGACTTTGTAAATATTTCAACCCTGGATCTCAATTTTGAAAAAAATACACAGCCATTTAAACCACTGGAACAGCTCATGGGTGTATTTCCAGCTGCCAGTTGTGCTCATGTTCCTCCAACTTGGGCCGATCTGATGCATGATCCAGAATCTACCATAATTGATTTTTATCCTAGAGATTTCATGATCGATCTGAATGGAAAGAAATTTGCTTGGCAAGGAGTTGCTCTATTACCTTTTGTAGACGAAGCAAGGCTAAAAGAAGCCTTAGCACCATATTATGAAACTTTGTCAAGTGAAGAAGTGGCTCGTAATATACGGGGATTAGATAGACTTTATGTGGGAATCCAATCTGAATCCTTCAAGTTCCTCCAGGAAATCACAAGTCAAAGCCAAGAGCAAAAAGAATTTCATTTTAAGCAGGATGACACATTTGGAACTGTTGTTCTTAAAAAATGGGAGAATCTGTTTGGTAAAATAGTTATTTCTCCAGTTAAAGGTTTGGAACCTGTTAAATGTAATCAGGTCATTTGTATTTCATACAAAGATCCTGCTTATAAAGATGGTCACAAGTTCATGGCTAAGAAATTACCTGGAGTCCAAGAACCACCAACAGTTCTTAAACAAGGAGATGATCCTAATCACAGGCCACAAATAGGAATGAGACCTGGTACTACCAGAGCTTATCTTGACAGGTCAGGTCACAGAGCTCTCAATCATAATTTGGGATTTAATAGGAATGACAGAAATCAACCTAGAGTCGGTGGAAGCTATAATGCTTCAGGCAATACTGGTTACAAAGCTGTACCTTTTCAATATAATGATAACAATCGCTTCAAAAATCGGGATAGATACAATAATCAGCCCCATCAGAGGCAGCCAGATCATAACAACAGGTTTAATCAAAATCAGAGGCAAGGATTAGGAGGATGGAAACAGATGGGACCAAGCCAGAACCAAGGCCAAAACCAAAATCAACGGTATCATCCTTATAATCCTAATGGGAATCAAGGAGGGCCTAGACCTCCACGCAATTATTATAACTACTAAATTTTAAATATTAACAATTGTCTGATACATTGTGAACCAGTTTATCAAATAGAGTGAATTACAATGCTAATGTCTAAAGACAGTATCTGTGTAACAGATGTGTAGGCACCAAACGTTTAATTTGTCAAAATGTCCACTGTCTCAGACTGTGTATTTTTTTTTCTTTCCATTCCAAAATAATAAATACAAACAAAAAAGCAGCCCTTTATGAAGGAAATAAAAAATGGTACTCATATTCTTCAATTAAAAAACAATTATTACAAAGTGTTTAAAAGTATTTATGATCTTGACTTTTGCTGTAACGTTTTTGACAAAATACAGGTAATAGATATTAAAAAAATCAAGCATTAATAGATGTTAACCCTCATTACAAATTTTTCCTCTTCATTAATAAAAAAATAGAATTGATACAACCGTTTAAAAAAATATATGTAATGAAGTCTTCCACTTGACAGTTTGGTTTAGGAATTTTTATCTATAGCTGCCCATTCCAGTAGTTTTTTGCTTGAAACAAAATTTACTGATGTTGGAGCGTTAATGAAAATATCCAGTCTGATTTTATTGTTTTATCTAATTTGATTTTTCTATATAGGTTTTTTCTTTTTACTTATGGTCTTCAGGGGTAATAAATGATTAAAAAATTTTCTAGTTTAAAAAAGGTGATATTTCATCCCTATTTTCGGGATATTCTCAAACCTGAAATTTAATATTTTTACATTAGATTCATTACACTTTGTTATTTAAAAAACATATAAATTAATTTAGATTTTACAATTCATTATGGTCTCTTAAAGCAGTAATTAAAATTATAATAGTAATAATAACAATTAAGAAATTAATATAAACTATTAAATTAATTAATAGTTTTTATTTTTACTTTTTATTTTCCAATATATTTTTATTAATTATATACNCAAGACAGTAACTATACAGCTTAATTAATTGTTTTTATAGATACAGATATTTGTATAATAGTTACCTCTGTCGTAATAAGCCCTCAAGCTAAAGAGTTTAATAAATATGAAGTGTTAGGGAACTGGTTGTTCACCTCGTCAGATCTCCTAAAACTGGTAACAATATAAAAATAACTACTAGTTAACGTACTAGCGAAATTTCGCTAGTAAACTTATATCTTTATAATTTTACAAAATATTAATAACCCATTATTATATAACAATAAACTTGTAATTCTAATTTATTTAGTATATATTTAATAAAAATATATAAAAAAAATAAAAACTATTAATTAATTTAATAGTTTATATTAATTTCTTGATTGTTATTATTACTATTATAATTTTAATTACTTCTTTAAGAGACCATAATGAATTGTAAAATCTAAATTAATTTATATGTTTTTTAAATAACAAAGTGCAATGAATCTAATGTAAAAATATTAAATTTCAGGTTTGAGAATATCCCGAAAATAGGGATGAAATATCACCTTTTTTAAACTAGAAAATTTTTTAATCATTTATTATCCCTGAAGACCATAAGTAAAAAGAAAAAACCTATATAAATTAAAGGGGACAACACAGAGGAAGAAATAATGAATTTGATTTTTCTCTTTCTGTTTGTATGAACAAACTAAGCTATTGACTGGAAGACTTCTATGCTTATAATAAATGGCATATTTTGCTGCTTATGAGGAAACTAATAAATAAGCTTATGTATACTTCACATCATTTACAGATGGAACTCTGAAATAATTAATCTAATACAGTTTCTACTTAATTCTCTTGTCAAGAGTACACATAATTATTTATTCAAATATAAGTTATTGTGTTTTTTTTTTTGTTTTTTTTTAGTTCAAAGACTGTTAACACTTTATTGAATTTTGACTATAAATTTTAAGTTTTATTCAGTAAAATGCTGATTATAACGCTTAAAATAACTTAAAACTATGTTGTTGTTTTTTAATACAATTTTATTGTACCATCCAATTTTCAATCTACAAAAATCAAAATTGTAAATTTTTTTTTTCTTCTCAAAATTCTCAGCTCATTTACTTTTTGTACCTACTGTCTTTTGACTTATTTTTAGTTATGCATTTTTTTTTGTATTAATATTACTTTGAAATTTTAATATAAAATAAATCTATAAATAATATTTTTTAATATTTGACATTATGCATCTCATTTGAATGGTTCAAACTGGATAAACATATATATACTATGTGTGTAAATATTATCCTATTTGTTGATTTTTTTAACTACTTAAACTTAATCAATTATAAAATAATAAAATGTATATAACTAAATGTGGAATGTACAATATTTTTTATTATAATAAATAATTAGCATAATTGTAATCTTAATGATTTTAAAATGAGAAACAAAACATGATTCTACATTACAAGAAATTTTCTGATTGATGTTTAAATGTACCTTCAATTGACAAATAGTGCGTCTTCAAGTAGAATTTCTTTCATTGAACTATTTAAGAACAAGTTATTAAATGTATTTTTTATTTAAATTTTAAAGTTAAGCTAAATAGCAAGTGTTAGAGCAAAAGTTGATGATTTACTTTGCATTAATCTTAAATACCTCAAAGATGATAGCCATCTAAGGTTCAATCAAATCCGACATAACGTCAAGTGGTACATTCATACATCTTTTATAAAATGTTCAAGAAAACTTGATTATTCAATTAAATCTATTGTAAATTTTATAATTACTTATGTATATTAGTCATGTTTGTAAAACTATTACTCTTCTCAACTTACAATTTTAAGTGGTCTCTTGCCCACCGTTTTTATCTATAATTTACCCATTAATTTTTATTTTTTGCAACATAATCCATTGAAAATTATAGTAAATATAAATTGTCATCAATAAATAAATATATATATATAATTGTACATGTATGTAGACTATCTTTATTGTATATATAATTCTATATATACAGTAGAATCCCGATATATCGTATCTTCAAGGGGTCGAAGAAAAAATACGATATATCGAGTAGTTCACTAAATCAGGATTATGAAATATTGATGGTAAAAAAGAAAAATTTATGTAATAATTAAGACTTGTATTTATTTTACTCATAACAATACACTCTGTATGATCATAAAAAAATTAAATATGTACTTGGTTTAAAAAAAAAATTATAATTCGTTTTTTTGAATTAAACTATTTGTTCGGGTGTTATCCATAGCATTTTATCCGAATAGAACAGAAGGAGGTAAACAATCAAATCTTGGAAAAGGGTCCCCTCCTTTCATATACGTTTAACCGCGATTTTTCACAGAATTATAAGTTATTCCTTCATCTAGAATCTAGGCTGTCCAGGAATTACATTTGGTTTGGACACAATTACACTCTCCCCTCTGAGTCTTTGTTTAATGCCGATCAAACGTCACGCGAGAGTTCTAATTTTTTCCCCGAAGAATGTTCCCTCCAATAGGTAGTTTTTTTGCAATTCGGAATTAATAAAAAAAAAAAACACTTAATTAATACTTCCTCTAATTGTAGTGAAGTGTGAACTGTTGTTATTTTTTTCTGAGTAGAGTAAAACAACAGATATAGCCAGTAAATAAGCAAAATCTTGGAAATTTCCCCCTCCATTCATACGTTTTATCGGGATTATTCTCCGAATTATACGAGTTATAAGACGTTTATGTTCACCTCGAAAGGGAAAAAAAATACGTTATACTGAGGGGACCGAAATACATTGGTTTTATACCAATTATCGGGATTTTTTCAAGGGACTGGCAATAATATACGATTTATCGGGATATATGATATAACGGGATATGAAATACCGGGATTCTACTGTATTATATCAATTCATTTACATCGATGTATAATATTGATGTAGCTAATTAAATACCTGATTTAATCATGTCAACTTTTAGAAACTTATACTAAATATATATTTAAATAAAATCTATAAATATTTAAAAGAAATACCTCTGAAGTTTATTTATATTTAATAAATTATGAATATTATAAATTTATCAAGCCTTTTTTTTTAAGCAATTACTTTTATAAATAAAAAATTGTACTGTCCCACATTTATTTAAAAAATTATTATGTTTATATTATATTGTTTTGAGAGTAATGTTTTATTTTAGAAGTGTGAATTAAATTTGGTTTTATCTAAGGAATTAATAATCCTTTAATTTGGAAAAAAATACTTAGTTATTAATAATTATAATACTTATTTTTTAAGTATTTAATATGAAACATTGCTTACCTGTTAAAGCATTTTATTATCAAATAACAAAGGTATTTTTTTATGTGTAAATACTTTATATGTATTTGAATAAAAATTAATTTTTTTATCTATGAGTATATGTGTTTTTTTTTTTAAGTATTGCCTATTTCTTTTGTTATCCTTTTATCAATCTTCTTATAAAGGCTTTCCTTGTACTTCTTTATTCATAAATCAACCTCTGATTCATGGATGGTGCTGTTGCTTATTCAACAAAAGAACAACCAATGTTCTGCAGTGGAATTGATATGAATTTTAAATTACCACTGAGACCATAAAATGTGTGGTAAATAAAATATGGTGGTAAAATATCTAATAATAAAAATATATAACTTTGAAACTTGAGATTTTTGACGATAGGTTGCTATAGTTCCAAATACATATTTATTTATTTATGTGGTTTGCATGTTTATTTTTTAAAGGAATATCACGCTTGTGTATATAATTGTGATCACATCCCTTAGTCTAATCAACTATTTAGATAAAGGAATATAAAACTGCTCCAGGAGTCTCAATGTCTTTCGGAGACAAACACACAAACCTTTGAGACTTTTGTAGGGCAGACTATTGTTTAGAGCCAGGGGGTGCTAAAGTAAAAATGCCCTTTTTTAAATAGTAATAATTAATTTTTTATAAGTATGATTTTAGAGCAAACTGCAAACATACATGAACATAATTTTAAAGGTACCAGTTTGCATATCTAATTCTTGAAGTGTAATCCATTTGTTTTTAATAAATAAACACGTGGATTTGTGTAGTAATTTTATTACCAAAGAGAAAACAAACGAAATAGATACTAAAGTATCAATTCCCTTTTTTATGGAAATGTTAGTTGTGTCGTTCCCTTTTTTCCCGTTGTTCTGAAAATATTATCTGAGAATGCCCCCCCATAAATTGCCCATTGGTAAATAGGGGCCTGCATCCCTTTCAAGTTTAATTATATTTTTACTTTCAATACATGGACAGTATTTTTCCTTTTACTTAAATAATAATAATAATGAAAGGTTGAAATAAAATACATAATGTGGTATTTGAAAATATTTATTAACTTGACAAATAAATACAAAAAAGATAATTTTGGACTATGTTTATATTTTATTTATATTAGCAGAAATAGGTCCACAGTATAACATGTTCAATAAATAAATAGTCATGTTTATATAATAATAAAATAATTATAAATCATTGAGAATATTTACTTAGATTTTTTTTTTTTTTTAAACATATTTACAAAAACTTTTAAGTTTATTTTAGGGTATAACTTATATTGACATTGAAATTTCATTCATTGAAACAAATATACCTTCAGGATTAGAAAACCCAAAGAAGTTCCCAACTGAATAGCTGATAAAAAAAAAAAAAATTACTTGTCTTCAAAATGTTATTTTTCGGTTTTAAACAACAGGTCATTGATTAACCTTCAGAAAATATGTTATTTAACAGCTATTTGAAAGTCCTGCTAAAAATGAAGAGGTAAAATCATTATGATTGTCTTAAACCTTTAATGTAATTTATATTCATGAAGATCAAATAAACTAAATATAATACGCAAGAGCAAAGATGATTTTTTTTTTTTTACAGGAAAATAAAAATACATTAGGCTCTGATTTACATAAAGACACAATTTATACTGATTTTATCTTTTTACAAATTAACACTGCAGATGTTATCTGCTTCAATTAAATATCAGCCAAGCTGATGATTTAATGCAATATGATTAATTCCTAAAATTGATTACAAATAATTTAAGCACCAGATGGAGAACTGAAGAATATAACATCATCAGCAATTATAGAAGTACTAGCTTTAGTGGTATTATCTTCTGTGACAGATCCATAAGATATTCTTCCATTAACATGAACTCTTTGTCCTTTTCGTAAATAGTTGAAAACAGTGTCTCTTAGACCAGGCTTAAAAACACATACCCTGTGCCAATCAGTTTTCTGAGACATTTCACCTAAAAAAAAAAAAAGAAACAGAAGAATATAATCATTAAAATTCAAGAGATTATAATTTTTATTATAATATCATATCACTCGAACCTTATTTAGAGATTGAAAGGTATTTATTCCAATGGAATAATAAAAAGATATGCTATTTATTTTCACAATAGAAAAACATAATCCATAATGCAGTAGAACCTCACAATAACAAATAATAATGCTGTTGGGGAGTTTGCTTAAATGTTAGTTTTAGTGGGGACTCCCCCTCTCTTTTTCCTTGATATCCAAGATTCCAAGACCACCAGTCAGTCGACCTAGAAAAGGGCTAGAGGCGCTTTCCAAACCAAACCCTACCTACCTTCCGCCTCTTGACTCAATTATTTTTATTTAAACTATAATCTACAGTCCACGTGTTATTGTTGGGGGTTACCAAACCCATGGGGTACCAAACCCATCTCATAGATACAAATGCAAAAGGGTGTATTTTATGAAAGCACAGATATTTAAGAAAGAAAAAATATCTCCTAATTAATTTATGATATAAAATAAAAAATAGAAAAAAACATGTCCAAGGTAGATACTTAAAGGTTTGCTACTATGCTATCATGCTAGGAATCAGTGGTCTATTACCTAGTACTAATATATTAAGTATTATCATGTAGGCCGAGCCATTAAATGAAACGACTAAGTAGTTGCGTCTTCTAATCAAAAACTTTCTAGGACTAAATTATTTATTATTAATTACCTAGCTAATTTTACAAAGCTTAATTTTATAATTTTTTTTTTATAAAACTAAGCTTACAACATGCTAAATATGTTACCTCACACCACTGCACAAAAATGTATAGATTTCATTCAGCCATGAAAAAATTAGGGCCTGTTTTAGTTTTCGTAATATATGAAATGAAAAAGTATTTAAAAAATTTCCAATTCTAATCAATGCATAGACAAACTTCAATTTTATGCAGGAGGAAAAAATATATAAATAAATTTAAAAAAATTACCTGATTCATATCTATAGTTTGTGTGAGTTGCAAGGGAAAATATTACAACAGGATGTAGTTCTGTGCCTTTCTTCACTGGTTCTGATCCAACTCGTCCTAGCAATGTTACATTGTTAAGTGCTGAAAAAGGTAAATAGAAAATTAACAAATTTGTCTCTCAGTTAGAACAAACTGTCTTGATAATGTTACTTTTAGAATATTTGGAATCTATTCAAAATATTTTACTTAGGACAAATAATATTATCAGATGGGAAAGAAGAGAAAGTTGTAAAAAGGATTTGTACAACTGTAGAAAAATGTCATTCCCATAAGTACCCTCAATTGATAAATGGGTATACCTAACCTGCAAGGAATATCAAGAAAACGTCATTACAGGGACCTTGAAATAGTTAGTTAAGAAATTATTGACCAAGCGAAGCGAGGTCTCTGTTTTAACTTTTTTGTCCCCGGTCTTGCCCAGGTACTGGGCCGTTTTGCATTTCGTTTGAAAATGTTTGTTACTCGCTTACGACCAAACGCTTTGTTCGATTTTCTTCAAATTTGGCATGGATGTTCTTTGAAGTCATAAAAAATAACTTATGAGTTTTATAATTAATGAATTTAATTTTTACAATTTGTATAAACAAAAATAAAATTTAAAAATATTTTTTGTTTATCATGAAATTTGGCATGAATATTCCTCCAAGTCTAGAAAATAAATATGTATAGTTTTTTTGTTATATATATTTTTTAATTAATTTAAAAAAAAAAAGTTTAGACTTTTTTTCAAAAAAATAAAAAAAAAGTTTTTATTTTTTCTTGAAATTTGGAATAGATGTTCCTTTAAGACATTAAAATCGATGTATATGGTTTATTTTCTTAAAAAATGTTTAGAAGTAGCATAAAAATAACCTTCCCAATGGGAAATCGAACCCGGAATCCTCCGGTTCAAGAGCTAGCTGGAGCTTGAGAGACCGGCCTCCTCCGGGATGCGCGCACAACACATTACTTATTATTTCACAATACACATCGCCATTTTTCTCTTTTAATTGCTTACTACTGTTCATTACCTACAAGTTTATTTTATTTTTCGCTGACAAGAATATGTATGTATACTTCATAATAGTTAAGAATATTATATATTATATTTTTTATTATATTGTAAATCTTTCTGCGTATTTATCTTATTTTTCTAAATTGCCTTAACTCCTGATAAACCTAACATGCTGAAACTTGCACAGATTATTCTATTTTTTATATTTTCGCGAGGTCTACTGTTCACAGAACTACTAGTTTAGAGGTAGAAAATTCTTGTGAATGACTAAAAGTTAGAGCCTGTAAGATATAAAGTAGGGTATGACATTGTAGAATGTCGCACGCGCCCCTAAAGGACAAATGAGAAAAAAGAAAAGCCAGAGACAGGAAATAGTGGCATGCTCTTTGCAAACCCCAATACCCTTAGGTGACTACAGTATGTACAAGATGATTTTAACTTTTGATAGCGCAGGAAAATCAAAAAAATGGAATGGGGAGTTGGGGAGCCAATGATAGCTCTAGAATTTGAGGTCTACAGTCTGTTCCAAAAGAGAGTTAGTGCATTGACAGCACAGGAAATCGAGACACATAGATTGGCCAACTTCTTTGAGTGAAAAAACATATATATCTTCGCATAGTTGGCCCGACCTTTTGTCCGGGAAAATCTCGAGCTCTCATTAGCTCCCCACCCCATTTGCTAGTTTTTCCCGTGCTGTCAACGCATTAACTCTCATTTGGGACTGACTGTAGTAGGTCAGTTGTTTAAATAATCTTGAACTCTTATTAATTCTCCTTGATTTTCCCAAAAAAAACTCATATCGTACAGATGGCAAGTGCAATTAAGTGAGCGATAAAGTAGCCCCTTCAAACAGCAGGAACAGCTAATTAGAACTACATTGCGTTAAAACATGGGGATAATGAAGGAAGAAATAGATCAATAGACTTAAAATCATGGACGCTTTGATAGTTGGTCCAAAGGTTAAAGATAAAATTATTTAATAATTAGCCTTTAGATTGAGGATTTATTTTCTAAACATACTCTTTTCAAGATGTCCAGCTTCAGTCATATCTATCATCTTCTCTTCTCTCTTCGATGCCAACCGGATGATACCGGTGGGTCGAAACAGAGACTGCCTCAAAAAGTTGTCAGAAATCTAAAAATAAATAAACATATTTTTATCATTCTTCTTGTATTAATTCTAAACATATAATATATAAATTAGCTTATAAAAAACATACACATACCTTTCTAATAAGCATTTTAATTAGCAACGAACAATGTACAGATGATGTAAGACAAAATCGAAGCAAAACAAAAACAAAAGATAAAACTACGGTACCGGCAACGGCGATGGTGCACGTGAAAAATACATAAACAAACATGTTCATATATTCAGCTTACACACATTTATAATTTTATTGTTCCCAAATTTTCTCAGCCGCTTTATTTAAATTTGTTAATTTTAGTCTAAAAATAAATTTGCTGTACTAAGTTTGCAAATAATAAGTTGCTTATAATTTTCAATTCTTTTCATTAGATAAAAGATGCGGTAATGTAAACGAAACGGAAGAAACTTCAAGAATTTATAGCACTAGTTTTAGATTGTTTGAATCACACTCCTGGCAACACTTACGTACTTGGAATTTTTCGTTTTTTCAATTTCTGTTGTGATAATGAATATGATAACAAATCAAATATATATTTTACTTTTTTGGTGCAAACCGCACGCGCAAGTATTCATTTTAAATCAAGGAATGGAGTGTCAAAGTGCTCAAGAAGTTTATCGTTGATTATGAGTTGCCGCTGTGATATTAAAACATAATAATTGTCTCTTTAAGTTACCTATTTAATTTTTTGTCATTCTCTTTTTTTGTGATTTATTAAAAAATTTAAAAAATGAATACTCAAGAGGAAGACTCTAATGGTATGTACTTGAACTCCTTAATATTGATATAGACTGCAGCATTGATTTCTTGCAACTATTTTTTCAACTTAATTTATTTTTAATTCTTAGATTACAGGATTCTGTTAGCTCTGTACGATTTCACCGCCACTTTATCGCAAACACTCAGCTTTGAAAAGGATGACTTATTTATATTTCATTCAAACAATAATATTAAGAAAAATTGGTGGTCTGTCGTCAGCAATAAAGGAAGACTTGGATATATTCCTTCAAATTATGTTACTATTAGTAAGGTAGGTTTTGTGTTTATCGTGTGAGTCAATAAAATATATAATTGTAAGAGGGTAATTTTGAGTCTATTAAGTGTGATGAATATGAACCAAATTACATCCTGGCTTATAGTAGGAAAGAAGTTTGGAATTCCTTTTGAATGTGTTTGTGAAGCCTGCAACACAATTTTATTCTGTTCTTTTCACTGTTGTGATAAAGGGATATAATTACTCTTGTGAATATAAGTTATAATATTCCTTTGGGCTAAATTTATTCGTACAGTGCCATCGAAACCTGTACTTTGACTAGGACCTGTACCTGGTCTATATGCTGCAGGGTTGTTTTTCTTCTAAAAATAAGGTGCGGAGAGGCTGTTGAAATTTCTAGGGCAAAAAATTAAATATGTACTTCCTTTTGGGCCTCTTTTCGGTTTGACACTTTTCTAACCTAGCCGTCTGTAAACAGCACAGTACAATTCACTTTTACCTTCCTTTGTTTAATAAAATTTCAAAGACAAAGAGGAATAAACTCTTCATTTAACTTATCTTAAGTGCAAAGTTTAATCTATTCAAAGCAGTAAAGCAGCGTGTTTTGGAATTGTCTACCGTATTCTAAAGCCTAGCCAAATAAGATATTAACGTGGGTGGTACCTTAGGGAAAAATCTCTCAAATGTATAAATTATGAACACTAACAATAATGAATGGGTACAAACAAAAGTTAATCTATGTAAAGGGTAAGATTAATTTAAGGAAAAAGGAACACAATTTAAAATCTTTGTGGAATTTCTAATTCTCACTAACCACTGTTCTTGCAGAGTCAACCGTTTGATGAAAATGTTTGCCACAGTTTTGAGGATTTATTTAATTTTGTGTTTCTTAATAATGTACATGCATGATTGCAATGTTGTTCAATTTTCCACGTCTCATGGTGCTGGCTGTGCAGGTAATTGATTCTCTCTGCTATATGAGATGATATTTCCCAGTCATAATATGAGTTAATGGATAACATTGTTTTGTTTTTTTTAATAACTTTACAAAATTTGTCACATCATATAAACTGGGATTTTTTTTGTAAAAATAAAAAAAATAATAAAAAATAAAAAATTCGATTGAGTCATATGACTAAGGAATAAAAGGTCAGCCTGAAGAAGCCCAAGGAGTATGCAAAATATAGCTGGAGATGGAAAATCAAAATGTGTTAATTTTTTTACCAATAAAATTGTATATTTAAAAAAAAAACCTTTAGACCCAAAAAAACATATAATTTATAGCGTGCTTTATATAAATATATCTTGAAATGAAGATTAAATTTAGTATTTCTTATTTACAGGTTACTAGAGAAGAATATTTATCTTTCTTGAATCTTCTGATTGAAAATGTTGGTAAAGAGATTGCTCATGATGGAGGAAACCCTGAGAAACAACTTGAACTAATGCAAGAACTGCTCAGTAAAAAACAATCAATAGAAATGTCAACTAAGTCAAAAATTAAAAGTAAAGAAAAATTCACTTCTTCAAAATCGTTGCCAAGTCCATCTTGTTCTGAGGTGTGTAACTTTAAATGTGTATCATTCTTATTTATAAACTTACGAGCATTTAAGCCCGTGGCAGAAGGCTTAATTTTATATTTAGAAAAAAAAGTAAAATTAAGTAAATTAATTTAGATTAGTTATTATATCTATTTGAAGACCAACAAATCAAAACATTTATTTTTATTGGAGTAAATTTGGTTGCCTTAACAAATCATTTCAAGGTGCGCCGTCGTTGGGACACTACTCGATTATATAAGTGATGTACAAGAAAAATTGTTAGTAAAGGAGTAGGCTTTCACATTCTGAAGTTAAGTACATCTTGATCTTGAAGGAAATGCTATTGACATACATCCTTGTAAAGCTCCCCAAGAAAGATATTAGTAACTTTTTTGCAACCTATTTACACACATCTTATGAGAAATAAAAAAAATCTAGTGGCATACCTTGTGTTGCAAAGGAACATAAAATACTCGATAAGTAGTAATACTTTCCTATTTTCCCTGTAGCATATTCCTAGAACTTTCTACGACTGTCCTTTTATATGTTAAAAGGACAAGGTCTTCTGTGTTTAATAAATTGTTTTGGATTAAAGCATGTACACAATATACCTTTAATGTTCTATTATGTCCTACAGGCTGAAGTGAAGAAAGAACGGGCTCCACCACCTCCTCTTAGAATGGCTCAATCTGAATCCCAAGCATCATTAAGTTGCTCCGTTAATTCAAATGCCTCTTTCAAATCTAGTACTGCTCAAGTCGAAAGAGAATCTTTAGCAGTTGATTCTTCCATACCTGATGTTCTTAAAGAGAGTGTGCCTTCAGTTGAAAATCAAGATAAAGATGTTACTTCTGTTGTAGACACATCAATTCCAGATGAAGCCGTATACTCTCTTGTTCAACAGGTATTTGAAAATAGTGTACAATGTAATAATTATTTATTCCATCTAACATTATGCAAGAATTTAACTGTGTGGGAAGAACTTGGAGTCAAACCCAATATTTGAGAAGCCTTTTGTTGAGAGAATAAATTTTTTTTTTTTATTTTTTATTTTTTTTTCAAATTTAGTTAATGTTTATTTATTCAGGTTAGAGAATTGACTGGACTGAGCTTTGATCTTTCAAAAGTTGCTGTCGGAGTTGTATGTGAAGGCCTTTCTATGTGTCGTGGTGTAAATGATCTCATGAGCTGTATACTTGAGGCTATTAGGTCCCCTCTCATTCAACCTGACCATCGGTTGGAGAATACACCCGATGCTATTACACTACACTCTGCATTTAATCATATTACAACCTGTCGTGATGATGCTCAACAACGTTCTTGGCAACTTTGGGATGATGAACACACTATCAAATCCAACCTTCAGCTCATTATAAATGTTCTTGTAAGTCCTGTTGTTATTGTTATTTATAAGAGATACCATTAAGTATATAATAATTTTTTGACAATAGCTAACAATTTTATTGCTATAAAGCAATTTCTTTCTCTCATAGGACAATGCTGATCCTGAAATAAGCAAGCTTGTATTAAGAAAGGATGGCTATGATAGAGTTTCAGTACTATTGGAGTACTATCAAATGGAGGACCGATGGCCCATAAGAGAACGTCTATTGGTTGCTTTTACTTCCATGTCTGCCTTGGACAAAACTGTTATAAGTGTACTTCTCAACTCTGTCCTTCCTATGGAATTAGCTAGGTACTTGTTCTTTTCTGAGTTATTGTCAAATGCTATTTGTACATCTACCGCTATTAGCACTTTACTTACAAAAAATACAATATTATTTACCATTTTTTTTATCAAGTTAATTGTTTTGATTAAAGCTTACTGTTCTAATGTTATTAGTAAATCTACCACTTTTGGCAGATACAAAAAAAGAGACTTTGCACCAATTTAATTATTTTTATTAAAATTTAGTGGAACTCGCTGATTAAAATGACTTGCTAAACTAGAAAATCAATGGTTTTATATAGGCCACTTGAACAGGTAATCAGTTCACTATTGTTAATGGAAATAAGAAAGTTCCATTATTTCCTTTATTCTTTTCACTTACTTCTTGCAATTATATGCCACTGTAAATCAGTCAACCCATAGATTTCCAAAATTTTGTATCTAGAAGAAAAATTATGAGTATAAACATTCCACTTTACTGATAATCACCAAGTAGAATTGTTCAAAACTAATGTCTGATAATATTAGCAATTGAGGTTAGACCAGAAGCATACATTTTACTAATATTATGACATAGATGTTATTTATTGTAACTTTAAAATGTATTACCATGTTGAAGGATTCTTATGATTTGGTATCCATTTAATATTCATGGAATATAAAAAATATTACTGTAAGAAGTAAATGAGTCATTAAAAAACAAATAAATATACAAAAGAAGTAATAGAAGATGGTACTATTTCGTTACTTGGGGTGGAACACATTTGATTTTACTAAAATTACTTTTTCAATAATTATATCCATTCAATTTTAATTATTTAATCTTTCTATTACAGAGAAATGGAAGCCAATCTGAAAAATTTGGAAAGAATTACTAAATTGGCACAATTATTGTCTGTGATATTTTCTACTGGGGAACCAATGCCTATTACTCATATTGGTATATTACACTTTTGATTTCTAAGTGATGTTATTATAAATTTTTTGATAAAATAATGGATTTTCTGGGGAAAAATATTACACTTGATTTAAAGAGGGTCATGAGAGGGGTGGGAGAAACCATTATTCTTTAATTACTATCGTCTCCTATCCATGCCTTTCTTCTAATAAGATAACTCCCAACTAGCCCAGTAAAGGGAACTAACCCACCTTGGCGAGCAAAATAAACAAAAAAATAAAAAATAACAGGGGAAGGGATGAAAATGAATGGGGGTCCACCCCGCCAAAGAAGCTCTCAACCCACCCCCTCTCCGGCAAGGAAAGGTTGATTCTCCCCAAAGATGTTGGAGGAAAAATTGGATTGCTTTCAACCTCCTTTTTATGTTTTATTCAAATACCTTGTTTTAATGTTTCAGAACATTTAGGTGGCGATTTTGTTAAAATAGTTTTAAACTTAATTGAAAGTGAAGGAGATTTTGAAATAGCTGATGTCATGTTGACTTTATTATTATCGTATAACCTTCAGTTCAAACCTCATGCTACAAGCAACATAACAGTTGTAACACTTAGTCAAGTCGAATGTGTTAAAATATTAACTGAAAAACTTCTTCTCCTTATCAATAGAGAAGGTATTAGTATTATTATTTTTATTTATTTTATGTCATGATCAACTGCAGCATTTAATCATTACAGAGCACAGGTCTACTCTGACATAGTGTATCTACTGATTTGTATAGTTTTTGGAGCATATATCTTAATCTCTAGAAATAGAACCTAGATAAATTTTGGTTTTCCGAGTTTATCTCAAAATGGTACTTTATAGGGATGTCTCTTTATTTAAATTGACGCTTTTTGCATTGTATCAATGCAATCGAAATCATTATCCTATATACACACTGACTTTACTTTGATATTAATAAGTACTAATAAATATCTGTCACAGCACTACTCTAAGTTTAAGATTTTCCACAAACTTTAGTGCTGAGTGTACACAAATTTTAAGGTTTTTTAAAAGTTAATATTTATTTACTTATTTTCAGAGGATCCTGTTCGACGTTTTAAAGTTCATGCTTCTCCTTATCATTCTGTTTTGAAATTATTTATGGATATTTTTAGTGGTGAAGCTGCAGCTAAGTTGTTTTATACAAATGATATAAGAGTGTTAGTTGACATTGTCACCAGACAGTTGACAGATTTACCACCACATAATGAGGTAGAGTTGATATACAGCATATTCTCATATTTTGTTGCAATTTGATACCTCCTTGGAGACCATCTTAAAACTTTGTACTTTTGTGTGATGTCATGTGCCATGCTATGTAAAATTGGTCATCGTGATATTTTGCTGTTTGTTGTTATTGAGTAAATTAATATTAATTTTATAACAAATTGCATATTTATATTATAAAAATGTCTTTCTTTTTACAGAAGCGGACTGAGTATCTTGATTTATGCAAACTTGTTCTTATCTCATGTGAAAAGGTGTGCTATGAACACCGAATTTCAGAACTGTCTAGTATTCTTACACATATCCTTACTGAGGAAATACCTCCTTCAGAATCCGACAGAGCTATAGTTCGAGATATCCTAAGTAACCTGCCTGATGTCTTTGGTCAGTTAGAATTATCTGCAGAATGATTTTTTTTTTTTAGTAATATTTATTATGAAAATGTTGGCCTCTTTTTTAAGTATTCATTCTGGTGAAATAATCATAGAAGATGAACATCTTTATTGATCACATTTACATTTTTAAACAAATGCTAAAATTACCTGGATATGTTACAAATGCTAAATGTTCTGGATTGTAGCTCTTCAGTTGTATTTTTTAAATTCATTTGAGTATGTGTTTGAAATCTTGTACGTATAAAAGGATAAATCATGTCTCAGAGACATGATTCAGTAAGCAAATCTCACAGCCATAATGTCCACTTTAAAACTAACAGTTTTCTCAGGTTTTTAGGTTAATCATTTCTTATTTTTTGTCATAGTAAGTTGTTTGATTTACCATTTACTAGTAATTACCATTTTTACTAAAATTACCATTTTTCACACTCATTTATTTAACTTGCTTTGTACTTTGTTTATCTCTAAATCTTAAAAGCTAAATTTGACCTACTTCCCGACTACCTAGAAAGCTGAAACTTGCACAGATTATTTCGATGGTTGTGCGCGAAAAGGGCATAAGTGCAATTTTGCAAATTTTACAGGAGAAAGAAAACAAAGTTTAACTGTAAATAGGTATGGTTAAATTTTTTATTTGGCTCACTTCTTCTGGCTTAATATTTAATTTAACTTTAAATAAATAAAATTATGCATTCAATTTTCAATAACTAAAATTATTTACCTCGATTTTTTAAAAAATGAAAATTTACTTTTAAGAATTTTGTTACTTATGTCATTTGGCCCTCAAAAGATGTCTAATGACAGTACTTAACTCACTTTAGTACACAATATTTAAAAGAGTTAATCTATTAGTGTGATATTATTAATCTAGAATTATCATTATGTTTTTAAGGGGGCAGAGGAAATAATAAAAGTAAACAAAATAATTTTAAAAAAATTGTAATTGGCAACATTATTGATAAATTTGGTAACATAGTAAAAATGTTCGTACTCATAATAAAAATTTGCCATTTTTGGGCCTCTATATCTCCGATGGGGCTGGATCGAAAATTCTGAAATTTGCACAACTTACAGGGCTCTTGTATTAGGTAAACCGAGATAAAAAATTATTTTGTATATTTGGGTAGCAAAAAAGTTATGCAAGCTCAAAAATGCAGAAAAAAGCTACGTGATAAAGTCGTTTCTGCACGGTTTATGGCTGATCGACGTTTAATTTTTTGATGTAAATTTGTTTTATTTCCATTACTCAATTGGTTTTGACATAGCCTGGATACTGGATTCGTCAAATTCAAATATATATTTTTTTTTAATTTTTTATAGCCCTGCGGCCCTCTATTAAAATTGCATCTATTAAAAACATCTTAAAGATGTTAAAAACATCTTAAATCTTAAAAACATCTCTATTAAAAAACATTGCAGAGTGCCAGAAAGACTCAGTCTGTTGCTTTTGAAAAGGGCAGTTGTTATCATTGGGGTTAATTTTTAATTAATTTGTGTAAAGGGGATAACACTCATAAATCTATTGTATTTTCATATAGCATAAAAATTAGTTTAGAGCACTACCTAGTTGTTTAAATTAACTTTAACTGACTGAGACTTAAATACGTTTTCCAATGTTTTGCCATCTTCACCATCTGTTGATCCAAACTTTGGACATCAGTTAGCATTGCTATTAATAATCACTTAGAAAACAATTGTAAAATAGGCCTACAATTGCATAAAATAAGAATTGACATCTTTTTATTCAATGTTACTATGTAATTACAATAAGAAGGTGATAATTACTCATCTGCAATGTTTTTTTCAAAGTGATATTTAATAGCAGGGCTGTAAAAAATTTTAAAAAATATATATTTAAATTTAACGAAACCAGGCTATGTCAAACCAATTGAATAATGGAAATAAAACAAATTTACATAAAAAAATGAAATGTCGATCAGCCATAAACCGTGCTAAAACGACTTTATCACGTAGCTTTTTTCTGCATTTTTGAGCTTGCATAACTTTTTTGCTACCAAAATATACAAAATGATTTTTTATTTCGGTTGACCTAATACAAGAGCCCTGTAAGTTGTGCAAATTTCAGAATTTTCGATCCAGCCCCATCACAGATATAGAGGCCCAAAAATGGCAAATTTTCAAAAATTTATAAAAATAAAAGTATTCAAATTTTATCTTTGAAATTTTTTTGGATAATGCTGCTGATATATGCCTATTCACATAAAAAATATCAAGCTCGATATATAACTCCTTTCTTCAGAAAAAAAATTTCCGAAAAGCGAAATTTTCTTGGTTTTGATATCCAACTTCAGGTGAAGTTTTCTCATGGAAGGAAAATTACTAGGTGAAATATGGACATAACCTAATTTAAACACTGGACAATTACCTTTAATTTGGTTTTTGTTTCAGCCTCCTAGGACAAATAGTTTAGGAGATATGACGTTGACGTAATTGCCTACAAATACACAAATTAGGGTGCGAAGGAAATCTAAAATGGCCGCCACACCTAAACGGTTAAAGATAACATTTTTTTAAGCATTGTTTTGAACAACTTAAATATGAGGGAAACAACAGGGAAAATATAATTTTTTTCTAAACTGTTCAAGCAACCAACTATTTTATTTTTGGACCACTTCGTATGGATTGACCCTCCTCTTTTAATACAATTTGATAATTGGATAAATAACAAATACATACCTTGTGGTTTAGATTCGTTCTTTTCAGGAACTGAAATTTCCTCACTTGGTGATAATTTTTTTTTTTTTAGCAAAATTGGAATAAGTGCCTTTGTTTCACTATAGTTTCATTTATTTTTTTATGGCAAAACGTCATAAGTACACTTAAACCATTTTCGCACTAAACATAATATTTATATCAAAATATAAAATGGCTTAAGTACACTTAGTGCATTTGGCACTAAAAAAAAAGTTCAATCCTGTACTAATGCTTTATGGACACATCATTTTAACTTCTTTCCCGCCATAATTTAAAATTGGGGTCAGGCCAGATGAAAGGGACAAACATTATGAATCACATGGTGCACTTATCTCATTTTCTCAAAAAATTGCACTTATGCCCTTTTCGCGCACAACCATCGATTTATTTCCAATGACAATCAGTCATTAGTTTTATAAAAATCTTTGAAAGCATGTCATCAATTTTTTATTATTATTTTTTTTATTTACTCGTTCTTCTTATCAATTTAGACTTAGGGGAAAGTTGTCTAAAATGGGGACGTCGGGTCAAATGGGGACATAGTGCTTTTAGAGTACGCATTCTAACTATGTCCCCGTTTGACCCGACGTCCCCGTTTTAAACAACTTTCCCATACTGTCAAAAGTATTGCATCCCTAATTATAAATTCTGATTATTATTGGGCTTGTAAACTATTTCAGCAGTCTTAGGCTTTACCAAAAATGTTAAGTATCTATTTCTAATCTTAATTTAAATTTAAGATTAATTTTTATTTAACTTAGTTAAAAAAAGTTTATAAACGCACATTTCAACTAATAAAATTATTTTCTTAGTTTTTAAGCCCATTAGCACTAATGAACCTTTGTTAGTTTAAAAATATTTATTTAGTCATTAGTGCAAGATTCATTGTTACAACAATGTAAATACAGTAGAACCCCGAAAATCCGAACTAATTGGGACCAGGGTCAGTTCGGATTTCTGAATTGTTCGGATTATCGGGGGGTCTGGTTTTATTGTCGATTAAAATAATTAAATTGTTACTGGAGTAGTTTATAGGTATGTTCTAACATTCTAACGTTTCGGCATGAGAAATACCCAGTATTTCTGATAAAAGAAAGAGATATAGAATAATTATGATTATGTTAGAACGTTGACAAACCTTTTTCGGTATTCGGTTCAGTAGAAATGTAGGGTGGCAAGTATAAAGGAAGAGTATTTCTAGAAATGCATTAAATACGATTGAGAATAGGAGACGGTTTTAAGAAACATGTAGACACGGCTAAACGCAATTCCGGGAAATTTCACCTAGCCGTAAGTTTGAAATGTCTACTAAAACAACAGTTCTCTGAAAAATGATATCCTGCTCATTTAAAACCATTATCAGAAATTTTTTTTTTTTTAAATAAATTTTATTCGTTCAATAAATTAATCATTTTTTTCACTACTAGGTACCTGGAACTACAGGAAACAATTCTATGTAATATTATGTATGTTATTGACATCATTAACAATCATTATTCGAATTAAGATGTTACAGAAATACACTCTTTTAAATTACAGCATATACTAACCCGTACATTTTTTTTTTTTTTTATTAACCCCAAAAGTTGTTCGGAATATCGGGGTTTTCGGATTTGCGGGGTTCGGATTTCTGGGGTTCTACTGTATATTGTTTTTTTTATTTATTGTTCAGAGTACTGATAGTATGTGTTCAGTATGTGTGGTAATATCTATAGTTTATAGTGATTCAAAAATCAAAAATATAATCATTGCTGTGAAATATTATTTTTTTAAGGTTTTACCTTTGACGTTGCATCAGGATGATTATTCTTATTTCACATATATTTTGATATGACAACAAACATCTTAACTCTTTCCGCTCAGATTAAGTTTTTATTTATTTACTGAAGATGCATTATTGGAAAACATATTTTATGAAGAAGCTACTGTCAGAGAAAATATATATTAATTTAATTTTGTTATTTATTATCATTTTAATCCATGGTTACTATTTGTTTTTATTTTATGTCCCTTTCATGTTTAATATTTTTAAAATTAGTACTGTAGGGAAAGTTTGATTCATATGAACAGATGATGTTTAATAATACTGTAGAATCTCTAGTATTCCTTCTTGGTTCCGGCCTTTTTGACCTGGTATGTTAAAGATAAAAGGTTTGTTTACCACTGTTATGTGATAATATCTGTTTTTTAAAGTTTGTTTAAAGTATTTTGGAAAACAAGAAAAAATTGTTTTTACCGGCCATGGTTTCAGTCCCAAGGTGGCCATTTAGAAGGCCTCCACAGTATTATTAATAGATTATGACATGTTAATAATTACTCATTACACATTTTAATTATATTCATTCATAATGACTGCAGTAAATATTTTATTAAGGTATGTTGACACAGTCTATGATTTTGTTTGATGAAACAACTCTTTAAAAAATATTAGAAGGATGTCAGACCCACAATTATTTATGTTGTTTTTATGCGTTAAGAAAATCAATAATGTTGTTAGTATTACTTTTTACTTTTATCTCTTCTAGTCTTACCATTATACACTTTCTTATAGAAAGTATTTTCACTGATTTGTCATTAAAATATTAAAAACAGGCAGAAAAGTAATTGGAACAGTCAGGGTACTTCCCTGCCTATGCAGGAAAAGTACAGTGTTTAGTGTTTGTCATAACATCTGTTTTGGTTGTTTTTAGTTTTATTTTAATTTTTGTTATTTTAATTTAGTTTTATACTTGTTTTATTAAAAAGCAAATATGTTTACCTAAGCTTCCATTTTTTATCTAAATAGCGTGAGTAGATAAAATATTGTATGCAACAGGGTGGCAGCAAGGGATTTCTGCTTCTTGTATTTCATTACCTGCCTCGGCAGTCAATTTGGTAAATTTCCTACCTCGGCAGTTAATTTTCATAGCCTGTCCTCGCCTCTGGCTCTGGCTCGGAGTCTAACTTAATCACTTGTCAGTAAAATTCCATTTTACATGATTAACTATTGCATCTTTGAGCATTTGAAGTGATGAAAAATTGAAAATGTAAGAAGTAAGACCTCACCTAATTAAATGTATAATTTGTTCCGAAGAGTTCTTTTTATGGCAAAAAAAAAAAAAAAAAAAAAAAAAAAAAAAGGTTTTTGCCAAGTGTTTTAATTTTCATAATTTATTTACACTTGGTAATGATAACTTTAAGATACCTTAAAGAGAATTAAGCATTGTGTTATCAGTACATTGAGCAACTGCATAGTTACCAATCTAGGAAGTATGTTAAATTAAATGTGTTTACAAAATAGTTATAGTTTTAAACTGTTTTTTATTCCCTATGCTATTTGGTACTCAATTTTTACCGAATGCCTCTGGTTGTGTCCACGGGCTTGTTAATAAATCGCTAAATAAAAAGAATGTATGTGTTACTGTTCTATCAACGAGATATCCCACCTGCTTGAAAGACTACACCAGAGTGTTTACTGATTCAAGAAACAAGAATTTTCTATCATTAATGTTAATAAAGACTAACTTAAAATAAAACTTACTAATGTCAACACTTTGCAAATTACTCTAATAGAAAATTTGAGAAGGGACAATATATTTTAAGATTGCATTTATTTATGTTATTATTTATTCCCTGCGGAAGGTTGATAATCATTTTCCACTGGCTATGATTGTTTTTTCTGTTAAATTTCACGAAATGTTCAACAATAATTCAAACTTGGCCATGGTTTTCCATGGCAACATCTGAACTGGGTTCATCCAAACTCATGACTGATTATATATAAGGAAAAATTTAATATAAATATTTTCGGTCAACATTTTTTTTATATTTGTTGGCACAATTTTAACATGAGTATCTAAATTGCCTTATGAAATAAAATGGAGGTGGTTTAGAGGTAATTTATTTTTTAAACTATTTGTTTGTATTTGTTTCATCTTCGTGTGTTGTTTGATTCTTAAAATGTTTTATTGATTTCCTATATGTTTGTATTGTTGTGACTAAAACTAATACTGCTACTTATTTAATGTAATTTTGTGCCATACTAATTTTAGTGTTATTATTACTTATTTTAATAGTTAATATTATCTCTCAATTTCCTTGTGACAATATCCAAATTACTTTTTTTTTTTAATATTACTTAGGATGATAATTATTTACAAAATAGTTACTTACCTGATCATTGCTTGATCTGTTAAAAGGTTAATATCTGTACCATAAAGGTAAACTGTAGTAATCCAATCTGCAAAAGATTTCACTAGAAGCATTTAAAGTTTTTTTTATTTTATTAGTTTTGTCTAAAACGGTTACTTTAACTAAAAATGGTTTAGTTACCATCTAACTTTATCAAAATAATTTAAAAAAACTCATGTTTTTACCTCATAGATAACTCCTCCTGAATTATGTCCTGAATGTATAGTGTGGAGAAATCAAATTTGAAAAGAAAAATAAATAAATAAAAATAAAGTAAGGTAAGTTACTACCTGTTTGTGGGCAAACTCACATTTTATATTAAAGCAATGCCACAAATTGTGGCATTCACTGTTTGAGAAACCTCACAATAATAATATAATTTGGTACAGAAAGGTTTTTGTCTTCCTGTGTATGTGAAGTTAGTGTTGAAGAAATATCTACAGTAAAAAGCTACTTAAAATTATTTCTTGAGAAATTTTGTCTTTCATCTGTTGTTTTTATTTTTGTAATTTAGTGTATCGATTATTATTATTAACTACAAAGAATTTACCTGTTTAAAGATGAGATAATTATATATGATGACTCTTAAAACATAGTTAGACATTCTTTTCTATACTTTTGATTTTATTCTGTCCAAATTAGTGGCATTTTTACATGTTTGCCAAACAAATAATTATTTATTATAATATAATTTAATAGCATTATGCCATAAGAATAATTTCACAAAATAAAGATAAAATAAAAAGAAAATACTTCAAAAATCATTAGGACATATTTAATGCCAATGAGGTATACATAATACAAGAGCTTGAATTAATGTAACACCTAGTTAATACATTATCCTTCACTATCTATTCCTTAATTTGTGGCTTTTAAAATCAAGCGAACTGGTTGCTATATTATATCTGGTGTCACATGGAAATAGAAACCTGGCAAATATTTTATATATATATATACAATTAAAGGTTTTTATTGTTTATGGATACTTTTATTTCTCTTAATACATTTTGTCTCTTCAGTTCTCACACTCACTGTATGCACAACTTATATTATAAATAATGCAATTTAGATCATAATAAGAAAATTTTAAATACAATGTCTGTTTCTACACAGGTGGCCCTAGATGCGCTTAATGAACCTAGCAACAAACTTTAGAACACGTTAAAATTATATTTTCTATTTACTTTAATAGAAATAACTTCATTTGAAAAAAATAAAAATAAATATCCTAATATGATTTATTTGCAATACAAATTATTATAAAAATCACTTTACAAACTCATAACTGGTAAAGGTTTTTAAAGAGGTGAGACATGTTTTTACTCATTAATCATTAATGATCAAACTAAATAGATGTGTAAATTGCATCTCATCTAAGATGAGAGGAAAAAATGTTGTTCCTACTAGGCAATTAATTATATCTTTCATTGAAGCCTTCAGTGTATTAGAAACAATAATTATATACAATTTAATTCAAGCACTATATATATCTATATCAATAGCAACAATATATACCTATAGATCTCTATCCCTCTATATAGATATCTATCCCTTAGAATTGGAAATGTGGTCACTCCAAAGAATATTTTAATTATTCTAAACCTCAGTAGAGCAACAGCTTAATCCTTTATGAGAAGTAATTTTCATTATATTTTTTGGAGGACTCCTAGAATAGATGAAAAAATATTCTTCTGGCAGAATTTAATTAAAAAAATTAAATATATATATATATATAGATAGGAATAGTCACACAAATAATAGATAATAAAACTTCAATAACCTTTAAGTATCAAATATGATCTCAAATAAATTATTATCTATATTACTAAAATTATATTATAAAACTAATGAAACAAAACTAAACTTATATTTATAATTTATCATAAGGTTAAAGTTGTGGTACTGTTTTAATGAATTTTATGATTATTATTAAAGACCAAAATTAATATTATTAATTATTCCTATGTCATATTGATTTAAGCATGAACAACTCTATTTTAGAAGTAGATAGGTACTCATGCTGTACTGTTTAAAGCAAAGTATATATTTTTAAATATATACCTACTGTATTTATTTTGGACTTTAGATTTATTTATTTTGTGATGGAGAGCATGTGCCATTTACATGTGTAAAATGGATTCTTCATTAAAAAAAAAAAAAGAAGAAGAAGAAGAAGAAACCAAGTCTGCCCAATTTGGGTGGCATCCAACTTCACATCCTATCCCTGAAAGAATGATTGCATTAGAATTAAATATACAGTAGAACCTCTGATACTCGACTCCTCAGTATATCCGATCATCACACCTCTTGGTTACAAAAAAAAATAAATAAAAATAATAATAATAATAATAATAAAGGTTTAATCTGACTCGACCACACTTCACCCTTATCAGAATATTGAATTGTGATTGAACAATAAAATCAGCCTGTCCGTGTTTTGCTATCAAACTGAACATTTTTTTTTTAAATCGTGCCTGTTATTCTATATTTTCAATCCAGTGTTGTGCTATATTTTTAGTGAATATGGCAGCTTAACTGAAACAAAAACGGGTTATGTGTACATTACTGTTGAAGTAAACTGTTTTTCAATGGCTTGACAAAGGCAAGTCCATTCTAAAACTAGCTTCAGATTTAGGAGTTGGTGTATCAACAATTAAAGATTGGAAAAAGGGTCTGAAAAGCATTTAAGCCTATTCCTTAACAGGATTAGTACTAATCTACATATATAGTTTAGATTACATACATTTATTCTTAACAATAAATATTTACTCAGAAATATTCGCTTTTCTTTGTTTGACCTTTTTTGTGTTCCGACCATGCTTTAGTCCAGTACGTGACGGATATGAGGTGTTCTAAAGTAGTATAATCAGAGAAATTTAAAATACGAAGGTTTTTAATAAATTAGGTTGTCATTTATGTGATAAAAAGAAATGAATTCAGAAGGTTGAAAATCATATGAGATAATTTATGATGCTATAACTTTGATATGCTATCCGAATTTCATCAAAGTTAGATAAGCTATTTTCAAAATTATAGGTAATCACAAAAATGTTGAGAAGACGATACACAAGAACAAACATGTTTCCTCATGTAAACAAATTCAGAAATTAATTTTAAATACTAATTTTTATTTTTATTTTTCTGACTCCATAAATTTTACCATTATTTTTGCCCTTCTGTAATTCAATTTTTATTTTTTAACATGCCTTTACATAAGTAGTGCCTTGTAAACGTAGCAATTTTCTAAATTTATCACGAAATTGTACATGTGAAGATAATAAGTTAAAATTTAGTATAAATCAATTTACACCAAGTACTATAATGTTTAGGGTAATATGTACTGAATCAATCAATTTCATATCCAATATTAAAAAATCTAATAAATTAATTAATCAATTAAAAAAAAGAAAAATTATAGATTTTCTATAATATATACATTTGTGTGTGAGTGTGTATAAGGGAGAGAGAATTTGAATTGAATAATGCAAGATGATATTATATAGACTATTGTATAATGTAATGGATATAAAATATGTATTCATGAATAAATGAATTTCTGGAAATAAATACTTTTATTATACATTATCTGCTTGAAGTTTAAAATGTGTGTGGATTTTGAAGTTATTTAAATGTTTTATTAATTTCAGTTTTAAGGAAAAGAAGACATAATCGTGCTGATTTTTTTTTAAATGTCGCAAAATATTATTATTTTATCATTTATTGTGTAATAATTATTTTATGTTAATGTTACACTATATTTGAAGATTATTATTTAAAAGGATTTAAACTAAAACAATTAATAATTATATCCTATTTTGTAGATTTATATATGTATCATGATAGGTTTCTGGTTTTTTGAACTGTGCACCCATGTACCCTTAATATAATAATGTACCTACCAAAATAATATTTAAAGAAAAAAAACTTTTTAACTTTTAATCTAACAATTTTCTAACTATGATTACTTTTATTTTGGACAGTATAATCTAAATTAAATAATGTATAGTATGTTTTTATCTTTTTATTCAACCACACAAGCACACACATTTGTATATACTATATATATATATAGTATATACAAATGTGTGTGCTTGTGTGGTTGAATAAAAAGATAAAAACATACTATACATTATTTAATTTAGNATATATATATCTTATGAACCATTTTTAATCATGCTCATTTAATTAAGTAAAGTTTCTAGCTGCAGATTATCACTTAATTTTACCACATTTTTATGATGTAATTCCAAGCTGTGTAGTTATCTTTCTATACTCAACTTTTTTTTGTTTGTCAATTTTTTGTGTGAATGCGTAATGCCTTATTTGTAAAATCGTTTTTTATCAATTCACCGACGCATTGTATTAAAAAACATTTCATTTTTTAAACCCATCGTAATGTAATATTACAATTTCCCTACGTTTTATATTTAGTACTTCTTCATCAATTTCCTTAATTACTTTATAAACAAAAAATATTTTACGTAATTTTCTATCCTTTCCTAAGTATAAGTGCAAATTTCCATCCTATATTTTAATAATAATGTTATTTAAAACTCTTTAATCTGTTATCTAATTATACATAGTTTAAAAAGACTATTAGTAAAATAAAGATATTGCTAATAGCCGATATTATATCGAATGATTTGTTACAATAAATAATAGTTAAATTAAAAATATAAATTATAGTTATAATTGAAACACAAATAAAATAAAAAAATCACACTGACTAATTTTGTCTTTATTTTCCTCCTCCCCCCTCCTTAAAATACTCCTTTTCTAATCCAATAAGTTGGATGTTACTGTACTAGTGGTCAGGGCTGCCGACAGGGGGGGTCAAGTGGGGCAAATGCCCTGGGGTCCGGGTCCACAGGGGGCCCGGGCCTCCGGGGCCGGCCCTGTTTTTTTTTTTTTTTGTATTTTTTTAAAAAAACGAAGATAGACATTGTAATTAGTGACATAACTATGGGCCCGAATTGTGAACGGACCCTGGTGCCAAGGTTCCCCCAAATCCAAAAAAAAAAAAAACGATGAAATCACTATCATTGTACCAATGTCATTAGGGACCCCTTTAGGACATAATAAAATCTAACTTGAAATTATACTTCTATACTGTTGTAAAGAGACCCAATTCAGTTCTGAAGACAACTGTTTTTTTTTGCGTGAAGTCCCAATGCTCTAGCTAAGTTTGGGAGGCACTGGCCCGGCCTCCCTGGTGGCCCTGGATTTTTACAACCTAAAAAGAAAGATGGATATTATAATTAGTAGCATAACTATGGGCCCGAATTGCGGGTGGACACTGGTGCCAAGGGGCCCCCCAATCCAAAAAAAAAAAATAATAATAATCTCGTCAAGTACTTGCCAGCAAGTTACTAAAAGGGTTTCTTCGGTCATAAAAATTAATTATTATTATTATAATTTATTTTTTAAAACAAAAATATCTATTGTTCACTTTTAAAAATCAAGATGTGCATATATTATTATTCTTTACTATCTTCGGTATGCGCTTATTAAATTCTTTTAGGGGTAAAATGACCGCTATTTTGGAAACACGATATATTTTTGTGAACTAAATTTCAATACCTTTAAAATGATACCCAACTTTTTTTTTCAAATCAAAAAATTTTGGGGCCCCCTAGTTACGCCCCCTAAAATTTGGAAAGGGCACCTGTCCTAGCTTAGTGTTGAAGGCAAAGTTGATTCACGCAACGGAAATTAAGCCCACGCAGTAACAGTACATATTATGTATTTGAAATTCGTCCCCACCAAACATATTTTGCTGTTAGGAGAAACTTGCCCTCAGAAATTCTTAAAACTCTTCTTTTTGCACTTAAATTTAAAAACAAAAAATCCGCCGTTGTTTTTCAAAGGGGCCCAGATATAGTACGGTGCAATTAGTCCGAAAAACGGCCTAACCCTAACATCCAAAGTAAAAGTTTCCCTCCAACTCCAAATTGTCCTAGACAGTGTCCCCATATTGTTTGGTAAAAAGTCACACCATTTTAAGCGTCGGGTTTGGCGGGGAGGGGGGGTGAAGTTGGCATATTAGTAGTTTTTATCAGTTTTTCTTAAATATTTAGAAAACTATCCGGTTTAGCGCATAAAGTGTCGTATACCAAAATAATCTACGTTAAATTGCGAACAAAAATGATTCTATGCATACTCTTGCTAAAGTGAACGGTTCAAGAGTTTCGGAGGGTGTAAAAGTAGACTGGTGCCCAAAGGACCCCCACCCCAAATTTTTGGTGGCCGGACCGTGCTGGCGGTTAATTTTATGTTTTTCGGTGTGCTGAACACGAATCTAGAGTTGTCCAACAAAAATTCTACTCGCAAATATGAGAAATCTTCATAAAACCACTATCTTCTTTTGTTTTTTTAGTGGATTTTGCCTTGTAACTTGCAAAGCAAGCTATTTATGCAAAATGTGGAAGTACTAAAATAAAGAAGAGAAAAATACCTACTAACAGGGCCGGCGCGACCGTATAGGCGAACTAGGCGACCGCCTAGGGCGCCAGGGCCAGAGGGGCGCCGCAAAATACTTGCCCACCAAGAATTCATGTTTTATAAAGTATAAAGAAAAATGGATGAATAACCAAAATTAGGAGAGAGCTCAGGGGCTATCTATGTGGAGGAGAAAAGGGCGAAATCCCCCCCCCCCCACACACACAAATATAACAAAATAACGAAAAAATATCAATTGAATAAAATATGGTTGAACATTTCTAACATAAAATAAGGTTGAACATGTTTTTATTATTTTTCATACACATTTAAAACTAATAATATAATTATTTTGCTAATAAATTATTATTGTTTATAGAGCAATAGTCAAGTTGATATTAACATTTAAAACTGGGATTCTCACTGACACTTTATGCGGGATACCAACATTGAACTATTTTGTGTTTGTTTATTACATACTTTAATGGTTATTTTTTTATATACTCAGTTGAGTGTGTATCCCCTTGTTCAGTTGCTATATAGGACGTTGTGAAGGTATTTCATAATGAATCAGGAAGAATTAATAGCATAGTATAGCGTTAAAGGTAAACATTTTTTTTTTTATTCTAAAAACCGATTTAGTTAATATAAATGTTTCAAACATTCTGCAGAAACAATTTTGAACCAAATTTTAGGTGATTGCTTTATTTAGCTGAAAAAGGCCCAAATTTCAAAATTTTGAACCTAATTTACTAAAATTTTTCGGGGGAGGCCTACTGGACCCTCCTTTGGGCTGGGGTCATATATGACAGAAGAGAGATCGAGATCAGTAGGACTGGCAACTGTTTCAACTGAACAAGAGTTAGGTAATTTACATTGTAGAAGTGATTAAATAATAAATAATGGGTAAATTGTGCTCTATTTGTTTTGTCCTTATATTTTCTAAAAGTGGGTGGCTGAATTAACTGATCGACGTTGGCTATGATGGGGGGCGCATATAATAGTTTTGCCTAGGGCGCCAAAACCTCTTGCGTCGGCCCTGCCTACAAATTATCTCATTACCATTTTATTGTAACTCAAATGGTTTCTATGCAAAAGTGGGTTGAAATAACCGGGAAATCAATCATTTTTGAAAAATAGCAACAGGTTCTATTATTTTTGTCGGCCACCAAAAATTTGGGGTAGGGGTCCTTAGGGCACCATTCTACTTTTACACCCTCCGTAACTCTTGAACCGTTCACTTTAGCAAGAGTATGCATAGAATAATTTTTGTTCGCAATTTAATGTAGATTATTTTGGTATACGACACTTTATGCGCTAAACCGCATAGTTTTCTAAATATTTAAGAATAACTGATAAAAACTACTAATTCGCCAACTTCACCCCCCTCCCCGCCAAACCCGACGCTTAAAATGGTGTGACTTTTTACCAAACAATATGATTGGGACTGTCTAGAACAATTTGGAGTTGGAGGGAAACTTTTACTTTGGATGTTAGGGTTTGGGTCTAATTGCACCGTACTAATACTAAGTTTATCACTGATTGTCAAGAACATAAAATTATTTTAAATCAAATTATAATTACTCTCAATTATAATTTAATCAACAAGAAACTGTCTGCCGTCCGCAACGAAAAGATTTTTCTACTTAAATGCCGACAACACAACATCACTCCCAGACACATCCAACCAGGGCCGGATTTAGGCATAGGCGACATAGGCGGCCGCCTAGGGGCCTGCACCACAAGGGGGCCCGCACCACAAAAGGCAAAGAAAGAAGGGGGGGGGACACTTTTTATGACAAGCCAAAAAGATTTTTTTAAAAAAACAGTACAAATCCATTTTTTTAATTGACGATTTTATGCTAAACATATTAATTGATTCCACCAAAAGAAAATAAAATCAACATTATTTTTTGACGTTATATTTTTGTAAAAATAATCTCAAATCTAAAACCATCGAAGTGAAAATTTTTTTTATAATGTATTACAGTTAAAGTTGTCTTATCTAATCTGGTTTAGCTGTACTTGTTAAAGGTCTGTTCCTCAAACTTAACTAGTCATTTTACTACCGATTGTCTTTGCGATATAGATATAGGAATTTCTCTTTCTCTCTTAATCCCCAACCCCCTACCACCATTACTTATTTTTTCTAATCAGTTTTTTTGTCTCTAGCTCTTTTCTCTTTGACATTTCTCTTTTTTCCACCCTATGGCGGTAAAACAGAAGAATTCTTCACCTTTACGCACGATTAGCGAGTTTGTTTAAATTTAACAAAACTAATTTTCTGTTTTTTAATAAAAGTAACTCGAGTTATATCGAGTTTTTGTGAAAATCAATGAGTGATTTAAAGTTATTATGACGAATATGAGGAGAATTATACGCCTCCCGAAATAATTGATTTGGCACAAAATACAACTAATGAATAATGAAATCTTTATCAAATGAGAAATACGAATTTACATATAGGAAGTTTATTTTTTTCTGTATTTTTTATTAAAATCTAACGATCATAGATAAAGTACGGTACGCAACTCGTGCGAAAACGGCACTTTGCATTGCTTGTGTGGTTTTACTACCCTCGCTTTCGCTCGGGTGCAAACTTCACACTCGCATGCAAAATGCTGCTTTCCACACTCCAAGCGTAAAGTACTATTTAACTTTGTTCAGAGGTTTTGGGCTTAGCGACCCCCGACGTTCAGAAGTTTTGGGCTTAGCGAAAAAATGTAGAGTTAAAATTTATTTCTTGATATCGCATCAGGGTATGTTTATTTTGTACATTTTTTTTCTTTTTTTTACGTAAATTTTGATTTCTTCTAAATTCCTGGGAAAGCCCCCCCCCCCAACCTATGGAGGGGGGCCCGCACCACATAATCTGCCTAGGGGCCCACACGCTCTAAATCCGGCCCTGCATCCAAAAAAACTTCAGATGCACCACTGCACTTCTTGATTCCACACATCCTTTCAGTAATCAGGTTGTTGCTAAAGTTACTAATTTCAAGAAACAGTTACTAAACTTGGAAATTAAAATTTGCTATTTTAATGAAAACAAACTTGCAAGAGATTTTAATCACACCAAAAATCTTGTTAAAAATTTAATCCCTGACCAGTTATTTAAAGATTTTATTTATCACCAAAAAAGAAGTTATGATAAAATTTTTAAGACCACTAAAGATATTCAAACAAAAAAATTGGCAATATTATTAAAACAGTATAATCATGTTATGGTAATTGGTGACAGTAAATGGTTCATTAATTTAACTTCATGTGAAATTCCTGAAAATGTAACCAATATTTTATCTTTAGGTCCTAAATTTTCGCTTCCTTTTCGTCGTAATCAAATTCCTATACCTAAACTCATTTCAGACATTGAAGTTGCCCTTATAACTAAAGATGATGATCCTGATTTAAACCAAATTGATAATAAAAGAGCTCAATGTGTAAACGCTATAACTAACCACCTTATTAATACTAAGAATAATAATAACGGTATTTCCGAAATTGATACATACCTAAGTAAAAATTTTATTGCAGCCAAAAACTTCTTAAAAGACAACCCCAATGTATTAATTATTTCTTCTGATAAATCCAAACAAACAGTTGCAATTGACAAACAGGAATATAATCATAAAATGGATTTATTAGTCTCCGATGTCACAACATACAAGAAACTTAAACATAATCCAACCAATATTATCAACAAAAAAACAAAAACCCTTGTAGCGTCCCTCTTCAAAAGTAATTATATTGATAATAAGACCAAATATAAACTTATTAATAATGCTCCTTCCCCTCCAAAAATTTATGGCCTAGTCAAAACTCACAAACCAAATAATCCCCTTAGACCTATCATCTCATACGTCAACTCTCCCACATATAACCTTTCTAAATTTATTACTAATTTATTACAAAATATTTCAGATCCAACTTACAACCTAAAAGATTCTTTTGAGTTCAAATCTAAAATCACTTCAATTATTGTTCCTGACCATCATATTCTTGTTTCACTTGATGCATCTTCTCTCTTCACAAACATCCCAGTTGATATTGTTATTGACATTGTCAATGAAAAATGGCACATCCTTCAAAACCACACCACTATACCCAAATTCAAATTTATTGAATGCCTTACATTTTGTTTCAATTATGGTTATTTCTCCTATAAAAATGAATTTTATTCCCAAATATTTGGTACTGCTATGGGTTCTAGCTTAGGACCTATACTTGCTGACCTTGTCCTCACCAAACTCATCCAAATTTCTCTACCAAAATTACCTTTCAATTTACCATTTATTTTTAAATATGTAGATGACATGATTACTGCCATCCCTGAAAATTTAATTCCTGCTGTTATAGACACTTTCAATTCATTTCATCCTCGACTTAAATTTACTTCTGAAACCGAAATTAATAACCAGATACCTTTTCTAGACACGCTAGTTATACGTAAACATGATAATTCTATTATTACTGATTGGTACCGCAAACCCCAAAATTCAGGAAGACTTTTAAACTATTTCTCACACCATCCCTATTCTCAAAAATTTAACTTTGCCAAATCCTTCCTTAATCGCATTCTCGCTCTTAGTGATATTTCCTTTCATGATAAAAATATTCGCCTATTCAAACAAAGCCTTAAAGATAATAACTACCCTCAAAACATAATCAAATTAATAATTAACACTAGAAATAATAATAATAACGCAGCTCCAAACATCCCACTTGATAATAGTAATGCTAAATTTTGTTCACTGTCTTATGTCAAAGGTCTCTCTGAAAAAGTCAAAAAAATACTTCAGTCCCCTACCACTAAAATTTCTTTCAAACCTATTAACACCGTCAAAAGCCTAAACTCCACGCTCAAAGACCCAACTCCTCTCACTTACAAATCCGATGTAATTTACAAAATTAATTGTTCTGAATGCGATTCATCTTATATTGGCCAAACCTCCCAGTACCTACACAAGCGTCTATACCAGCACGAATACAGCCTCAAACCCAACTGCCCCAACCCCACTGCCCTTACTCAACACTTCTACTCCACTAAACACAAATTTGATTTCTCGAATCCCATAGTCCTTGCCCAAGAACCAAATTTTTATAAAAGAAATGTCCTGGAAATGTATTATATATATAAAACTAATAACACTGTAAATTTTAGAACTGACACCAATAACCTTAGCATCTGCTATCATAACATAATATCAAATTTTTAATTTCTTATTTATCTCTGTTATTATGAAAAGACCAGACGAGATTTTTAACATACAGTGTCAATTTATAAAACAGGTTTGTTTATAAATTTATAAGATAAAAAAATTGTAATTCAAAGCCATATACCCTGATGATGTAAATATATTTTACGACACTAGTTGGTAAAAACATAATTTCTTTAAAACCTTATCTCTCTAAATATCTCATACAATTATACTTTAACGGTTGCTAACTTAAATTTAATAATTATAATTACTATTTACAAAGGGAGACCTCCCCCCTCATTTCCAGTGTGCGGGTGCTCTAGCCAGTTAAGCTACACTGAAGAATAATACTCAGAATAATACTCCTGTTTCAAGGATTTCCTTCTTGGGGGCTCTTATGACTTGTTTTGATGTTAATTTGTAACTACTGTATAACTATTTATGTAAGAATTTGTAATTTATAATTATTGTATGTTAATTGTAAAAAATACATTAAATACATTAAATAATTTCATCAGACAAATATCGATACCTAATCCCGAATCAAGCTTTTCAAATTTTTCCACAAGTCTTAGAAGTCAAGAAACGACAATAGAACTAGACCGAGAAATACGCTTGTAATTATAAAGTACTCAATTAGTACCTGTACTTAGTACAATCAATTAGAAATTCAATTTCTAGGAGGTCCGTGGTTCGAATCCCGGCGCTGAAGTCTATTTTTCTCTGACTGTCTCCCTTTGTATAGTAATTATAATTTGATTTAAATTAAAATGTAAACGTTCCGTAGTATGAATACTACCAAAAACTTAAAAATTGAATAAAATTATTTTTAATGTGTTGAGCATGGCAGTTAAGGTTTCTTTTAGTTACTTAGATTTTTTATCTTATTCAATTTGGTCAATGTTAATTTATAGGAGAGAAACTGAAAGACAAATCCCCACCAAACATATTTTCCTCTAAGTACAAAATTGCCCTCAGAAAGCCTTAAAACTCATATTTTGGTAATTCAATTTTAAAAATTTTTCCGGGGGAGGACCCCCCGCCGTTATTTGTTCAAAGGGGCCCGGATGCTAACTTGCCGAGGGGCCCGGAAATCCTCTCAACGGCCCTACTTGCAGTAGCTAATATAATTCAACACTAGAATACTTTCTAGTGTCGAACGGACACAAAATAAAAAAAACATACGACATTAAATTGTCAACAAACCATTATTCTAAAACTTTATGTGTTTCAAAATGGGCGTTATAAATGTATGGTCCATTACTAAATCATTGAACAGGTTTTTGGAAAACTGCATTTAACATTTGGAATGCGTTATTGTTGTGAATAATACATTAGAAAATGTACCACCTAAGACCTAAGATTGAATCAAATGTCTTTAAACGCTAATTAACGAAATCATTGGAATTTATAAAGAATAGTTTTTAACCTAAATTTTATTACCTGTGGGGGGGGGGGGGCTTCA